>JAEAOA010000779.1:995000-1607500 GCA_016746295.1 Potamilus streckersoni
TTTGAAGCTATTTTTTAGAAATAAAATAAAATACAAAATACTTTCATATAAAGTGAAGCTCCAGTTCAATACGAAGCTTGAAACTTGAAAATTTAAAAGAATTTAATGGAAGAAACGAAAAGTATATACTAGTATAATTATTAATGTGTTTGTAGAACACGAATGTGCCACCAGGATGTGCCAGCACTGTCCCTTCTATTTGGAATGAAGATACGTGTAAATTTGTAAAAACAGCTTCTTCCTGTTGATAACTGGACGCGCAACTAATGTGTAAGAGTTTGTCCCATTACCAGGAATCAGTTTTATACTTTGGAGATATGTTTCCTCTGGCTGGAATCGAGTGGCAAAGTTTTATACTTTGGAGATATGTTTCCTCTGGCTGGAATCGAGTGGCAAAGTTTTATACTTTGGAGATATGTTTCCTCTGGCTGGAATCGAGTGGCAAAGTTTTATACTTTGGAGATATGTTTCCTCTGGCTGGAATCGAGTGGCAAAGTTTTATACTTTGGAGATATGTTTCCTCTGGATGGAATCGAGTGGCAATTAGATCATCATTGGCGCTTTCCGCGAAAAAATTCGGACGTGTCACACAGATGATCACATAAACCATATGTCGATCGGAATATCCTCGGTTATTTCTGCGAACAAAAAAGTGTGTTTTGGATATAATCTGGCCTAGTAATTTCTGGAGAAATTGAACACTTTGTTCACCGGTAATTTATTAGCAAAAACAAAACGCGATCTCTCCGGACTATCTCTGCTATTTCCACGATTATATTGAACGTAGCATTGCCGATAAGCTGCTACAAAATAGTATAATATTCAAAAGCTATTCTGTCAATAATTGTTTCTTAAATAGCCGAAGGAGTTCAAATGGCAATTATCAACGTACGCTTAAGGTCTGACCATAGGATTGACATTGATTGCTGCAAATGACCGAATGTATCACACTATATGATCACGTGACAAGATACCACTGTTTTAGAACTAGTTACATCATGACAAAGTAGCATAGTTTGGGCTAAACTTACTCGAAAAGGGGATTTAATTTGAATTATAATATATTTTCTTGCTCTTTCTGCGGGTTTCAAGGTATGTATCCCTATTTTAATTAATAGTATTCATATTTCAGTACTGACACACACACACACACACACACACACACACACACACACACACACACACACAATTGTATAACATATCAACATGCATTCTTAAAAGTATTGTCACTCTACAGGAGCAGATATACTAAAGAGAAATCATAAATAAAGATAACTTTTGAATAGTAAATGTCATCAATGGAACGATCTTGCAAATAATGATGCATATGACATACTGGGCGCTATGTTTTCGGGGAGAAGAATGCAAGTTTTAGCACACGGACTCAGTTTCTACCTTCATGACTCCACTGTGAATTTGTCATCACATCTCACACTTGGGCAATAATAATGTATGTTATGCATACATCTTGAAACATCGAGGTTAAGTTATAACGGGGGAAAAGCTTAACATAAAATGGCAGAGTCTGTACGTAAGAATTCTGTTGGGTGTATGCCTTATGAATGTCCTGTAAAATGATGTGACATATAATTTCCTTTGCTTCTTTTTACTGCTACACCGGCTTTTCTTTGTACCAAAATCTTAACTTTCTCAAAGCTGTGTATCATCCAACAAAAGTTTGTATCATACCGATTCCAAAATCAGAGTAATCTGCCTTTATCAAGTGAATGGACTGTTATATGCATTGTTTTTCATGGATGTTCACAACAGGAAAAACTTTTTCTAAATAAATGTTTTCCTGGAGAACAACATTACTGGTTTTGACAAAGACATTTTCCGAAAATATTCTAAATTGGAACAGAACAATACAAACTGTGCTTTACTGTGTAAATTATAAAACAAAAATTCTGTTAGCTTTCGTCTGACGTCATCACCTGCCATTTTGGACCGGAACTGAACTTCAGACTGTGTTTATTTAGAACTTTTTACAGGACCTACGTTTATTTTTAGAATAAACAATTTGGATCGTTTCTGTAAATCGTAAGTCTTGTTTTACATATTTACATTATTTCATTTTTTCTAGGAAAAAAATAATAAATAATTTTTGTCAAAATTTACAAAGCTTGTTGTCTTCACTCTTTCTTTGTGTTACTTTGAACGAGCCGATACGTAACAAATATCATATTTCTGTCATTCACTCCTAAAATTTGACAACTAAAAGAGTATTTTCTATCATTCACTCCTACAATTTGACAACTATAATAGTATTTCTATCATTCACTCCTTCAATTTGACAACTATAATAGTATTTCTATCATTCACTCCTTCAATTTGACAACTATAATAGTATTTCTGTCATTCACTCCTAAAATTTGACAACTATAATAGTATTTCTGTCATTCACTCCTTCAATTTGACAACTATAATAGTATTTCTGTCATTTCACTCCTACAATTTGACAACTATAATAGTATTTCTATCATTCACTCCTTCAATTTGACAAGTCTAATAGTATTTCTATCATTCACTCCTTTAATTTGACAACTATAATAGTATTTCAATCATTCACTCCTACAATTTCTAACTCCCAAGCCTCTCCTTGGCATTCAATAATCATTTTAAAGAAATTTTGATACTGTCCTAATGAAATGATGTTAAACAAAGACAAACATCATATGATGTTGCACAGTTTGAAATCGTTCAAAATTACTCTGTAAATAATGCAATGCTTTTGAGAGAGAGAGAGAGAGAGAGAGAGAGAGAGAGAGAGAGAGAGAGAGAGAGAGAGAGAGAGAGAGAGAGAGAGAGAGAGAGAGATATGGGGGAAGGAAAGGGGGATGGGTAGAGAGAGGGGGAGAGAGAGAGGGGGAAGGGAGAGGGGGAGAGGGAGAGAGAGGGAAAGAGAGACAGGGAAATAAAAGACAGGGAGAGAGACAGACAGGGAGAGAGACAGGGAGAGAGAGAGGGAGGGAGAGAGAGGGGGAGAGAGGGAGAGGGAGAGAGAGGGAGAGACAGGGAGTGAGAGAAAGAGACAGGGAGAGAGAGGGAAAGAGGGGAAGAGAGAGAGAGAGAGATGGGGGAAGGAAAGGGGGATGGGAGAGAGAGGGAGAGAGAGGGGGAAGGGAGAGGGGGAGAGGGAGAGAGAGAGGGAAAGAAAGACAGGGAAATAAAAGACAGGGAGAGAGAGAGAGACAGGGAGAGAGACAGGGAGAAAGAGAGACAGGGAGAGAGAGGGAGGGAGAGACAGGGGAGAGAGGGAGAGACAGGGAGTGAGAGGGAGAGACAGGGAGAGAGAGGGAAAGAGGGGAAGAGAGAGAGAGATGGGGGAAGGAAAGGAGGATGGGAGAGAGAGGGAGAGAGAGGGGGAAGAGAGAGGGGGAGAGGGAGAGAGAGGGAAAGAGAGACAGGGAAATAAAAGACAGGGAGAGAGAGACAGGGAGAGAGACAGGGAGAGAGACAGGGAGAAAGAGAGACAGGGAGAGAGAGGGAGGGAGAGAGAGGGGGAGAGAGGGAGAGGGAGAGAGAGGGAGAGACAGGGAGTGAGAGGGAGAGACAGGGAGAGAGAGGGAGAGAGGGAAAGAGAGAGAGAGAGAGAGAGAGAGAGAGAGAGAGAGAGAGAGAGAGAGAGAGAGAGAGAGAGAGAGAATTGAATAAGGTGAACTTTACAAAACACAATATAAATATAAATATTATAATTTACAATATATAAGCCATTCAGAATTTACGTATAATTTTCCAAACCAAAAGATCGGCTGGATAATTGCAGTTAAATATTTCCCAGCATTGTGAAACGCTTGATATTTCAAAGCATTGTGAGACTTTATATAGGTTAATCACGACACTATCAATTCATTGTTTTCTGTAATTCTCAAGGAAAATGCGATAGAAATCACATAAACGGGTTTAACATCTAACTTCACTAAGAGGGTTTAAGAGCAAGGTAATATTACATACTACTTTAAATGAGTCACATTGTCCACAATTTTATATGTATTTAAAGTATAGCCTTTGACATTCAAAAATGTTAAAAGCCGCTCCATCGATATGCATCCTGTATAATTGAAACCCATGCATGTATTATGGGAAATATCAATTGAATCACCTAGGTCACATTGTGATAGTGACATCTTTTATTTCATATTAGATATCGGAAATTTTTACATGGTGGAATTACCTACATCTACATATTGACAGCTACATCGCTTTATTTCGCAATGTCAAGATAAATTCCAGTGCCTTTTTTTCGCTGATAAAATCTCACAATTATAAAAATTCATTACATGACAAGAATCCAATTAATTCTAACAAAATGGAATGATGCATGATCATTGAGTAAAATCTATTATATCCCTGCTTATGCGAATGGAAACTTCAAGTAAGGGAATATTGTTGCACGAGCTGGTCGTATGGGATGAATATCTCGATACACAACAGAAACTTGGATTTTTGTGACATACCAAAATAGTGCAAGGAGTTATCGATTAAAATAAATTGACGAATTTTAAGCACAAATCGCGTTGAAAGACACATCATGTTGGAAATTTCTGGAGTAAAATGAGTCATTCTCGACAAGGTCAGTATGGCCCTATCAGTTATTTAAATCAGTAGAATCTCGTTTGATGTGACTATAAGAGATATGTTCTATTTACTTATTTATTTATTTCGGGTTTTATGCATACAATGCGTAATGAGAAGATGCATTGGCAACAAGCCAGTATCTTATATTAGCTCCCCTTAGATTATATCCATTGGTAAGTAACTTTAAAGAAACAAAAGTACCAAGGAATAGAAAAATCAAAGGAAGAATTAAAATATTTTATACGAATGATTAAATGCTTAGTCATTGATAGATTATTCGTTCACTTGTTCACTTATTTGTACTTGTGCATTTTCTGTTAGTTGTTTTTCTTTTTTGTTTCTTTTTAAGAAAGTTTTGCTGCCAATTTTGTTGGTGACCTTTCCTGGACCTTAAGTATAATAATCCAGGTTATTAAGTAATACATACGACAAGTTCTTATTGAATACCGAATTACCAAGCAGTGCATGTGTATAAAGTGTGGTGCTTTGAAAAGTGTAATCTGACACACAGATTTCGTGACTGAGATTCCAATAAATAAATCAAAACTTTTTTTGATGGACGACACTTGATGAAAAGTATACATCTGACCAACTCCATGACTGAGATTTATATAAATAAATAAATAAATAAATAAATAAATAAATAAATAAATAATGGACGACACTTGGAAATAATAAAATTTGAAAGAGAATTTTGTATAATTACTACAATTATTACTGAATTTTCCTGACTTCGTGAATGGTTTTCTTACATGCAAGGGATCTCTTTAAAAGAGCGAATCAAATTCTGTGTGAACCTGGACTGAGGTTGATGTTTCGTCTATTGCCAAGGACCTCAAGACCGCAGGCGTTGTCAACTGAAAGTTTCTTAAACACGCAAATACTACAGAAAAATACTTGTTATGATCACGTAATGACCATGCATCACGAAACTTTAAATCATACTTGAATGGTTTTTAAGTGTCATATTTGTATGACTCATCAGCAAGTATTTCCAAGCTGAATATTGGTTCTTAGCATCGTAAGACACGATTCATACACTTAGCACAAAGAATTAATCCAATATCAGATTACTAATTACATATTCCTAAAATTTATCAAAGGATTCCCTATATTAGTAAATTAGGGAGGGTCCATTTTGCGAAACTAACCCATTATATCATAAAAGTTCGCGAATACTATACATCATGACATCCGCTGCTACAAATTTGCTAATTACTTGGTTTGAGAAATATCTTCGCAACATCGACTAACTATAATCCAATATCGACTTCTCATAGTCAACAAATAATCAATGAATATAACAAAGCTATAAATGTAGACGTAATACAAATAGTATAGACCCTATATTTATAGAACTATTCTTTATTTCTGTCATAAACAATTTATCCCGAACACGGAAAAAGAAAGACATTCTGAAAATTTTAATATCTGAAAACACAACCTTATGACTTGACTAAAAATGATCCGAATGCATGAAAGTTTGACCAAATATCGACCATGTGACTTTAGCTGTCTGAAGGAGGAGCATTGCGATATTGTGACAAGTAATAGAACAACCGCACAATTTACTTCTGCGTTGTGTGGGGGTCCCAAGTGGCCTAGTGGTCTAAAGCGCCCTCCGTTACGGGTCACTGCCATCTCACCTCTGTCTGCGTGAGTTGGAGTCTAAGATTCGGCGAATGTGGATCTGTGTGAAAGCCTGCCGGTAGCTTCTCGTGGGTCGGTGGTTCTTTCCGGTGATATACCGGTTTCTTCCTCCACCATTTATACTGGTAGCCATGTAGCGCTGAAAAATGGCGTTAAACCCCAGAACAACAACAAGAAATCTGCGTTGTGTGTATTAATTTGTTATGCTCGTCACGGCTCATTTAAGTGACATTTATTTGAATTGATTGCAATATTTCCATTTCGCAGTTAGTTCGATCCTAATTGCCAGCTCATCTCACAATTTGCACGTTAACTTCTCCATAAGTCATGAGGCTCAAAGTCGTATGTATTATGATAACAGTCCCATTTTTAGTCAAGACGCCCACACTGATAAAAACTGGATAAAAGGTAAAAGTGTTTGAACACAAAGGTGTAACTCGAGCATAAATTTAAAAAATGTTATAACCCACCATGAATATTACTCTTATCTACATGTCCGTCTATGACCACGTGACTTATTTCTTTTTCAAAATTTTATCGAAGTAAGGTTAAAATTGCTAAATTTTCAATAACTTATTGTTCGGTGTTGTATCTCTATATCTTACACGAAACTGTAACAATATGTAAAGGCCTTGACCATTCAATTGAGAGTGTTGAGGCCGAGTCTCATTAATATGCAGACAGTTATCCAACTACGGGAGATTAACCAAGGATAACATATAGAAAGGATATTACTCTTCTTGTTCAGAGGGTAATAACAGACGAGCAATGATATGGCCTTTTTAAACTCCCGAACACTCCATTTAACATCTTCATAACATTCGGTCGGATAGAAAGATTGGCAGTGCTACCTGGCAAATCTGAGAAAGTCAAACATAGAATAGCCCTCTATGATTTAATGCATGGACATCCAACAAATGGTGGGGGAGACAAAGCAAATAACATGCTTAAGGTCGCGAGCCGCATAAACAAGAAAAGTTTAATAATTGAATATAAAAATCTAACACAGTTATTACATGTGACTAACAACACTATTATTTCATGGATGTACAAATATTATTAAAACAGATAGTAACATATATATTGTGGTAGATACATAAAATATCAGAAAACAATACCGAACATTGGAATAAGTAATTATTAAAATGCATGTTTTCAAAAGGACTGCCAACATGACCGTGGCCCGCACATTGTAAAGGACGGGGCTGCATGCGGCCCGCCAGCCGCAAGGGGCCCATCAGCCGAAGAGTTGGACACACGCCTAATTAGTGGATGATATTACGCATATTTCTGGCAATGCTCATAAACTGCAAATATTTGTTCGATAAAAAAATAGTATGCCATTGTTTGGTGAATTTTTTTTTTTAAAAAAAAGCAAATTTAAATTTGTTTTCCTTACTCTCCCTGCATCCACGGCTTTTTCAAAGGATCATTCCATGTAAAGTAAGAAGTTTTCGATTTACAAGCTGACATTTTTTTTTCAATCTCTTATTTTATAATGGAACTTAAAATGAATATTTAATGTATAAAAATACAAAATAAGTCCTGCCATTTGCAACAGGAACGATTTAGATATTAAAAACATTGCTTCTTCAGTGTAGAGATTAAGAAAACCTAGCTTCTGAATGAAATTTAATGATTCAGTCCATATTTGTAAACACCACTAAAGAAAAGCCAGTTCGAACTATGCGCTTCGAGTACGATAGCCTAATTTGCGCTAATAATTAAAGCCAAAAATGGAAATGTTCCATAAATCTGACTTCAATCCAATTATTAACCAATAAAAGCAACAAGTCAACCAACCAAACTTCAGAATATATCAATCTCAGGAAGCAGCTCTACTTGCATCAAACTCATTTTAAATTTTAAAATTTCGGGAGTTAAATTACATCGTATTAGGATACATTCGTGGATATTAGGTGAATGTGGAAGATTAGAGAAGGCTCTGGGTGATAACCATGAGACAAGGTAGTTATAAGAAGATGTGATTAGGACACAACTAAATGCCTTGTGTTTAAGAAATATACTTCCATCAACAGTTTCCGTCTTTTACATCTTTTGGACAAAAGAAACAGCTACCATATCCGCCAGTGAATGATCTAGATAATTTTGCTTGAACTGAGTAAACAATGGTTTCTTCAGATTTCACATAAATATTTATATGTTGAAGCCACACAAAGTGTACAATCAATCGCATCATGTCTGGCCTTTTCTATGTTTTCGAAAAAAATTAAAACAAAAACACAAAACCCATCTCAAATGCAATAAGCGTATGGTCATGTTAGAACTACATTGAATACATGACAAAACAACAACGCGCCCTAAGCAAAGAGTAAGTGTAGACATTGATTTGTGGAAAAGTCACAATAATTGCGAATGTGGCCTTCATAGCGAATGGTTGTGTCCTGCAAATGGACAAATTTGAACGGATTAAGTCACCGTTATTAATTGGCTTAATTTCGTTCACAGAAAAACCGAAAAGTTGCATTTGGCATGAAATAGGAATGAACCTGAGTCATATGTCAATCTGATGGGGTTTTTTAAAATAAGATTTGTCAATAACAATTTAATGATAGGGGTAAAACTTAATGCATTATAAAAGACGAATATCATACATGAATGTTACTCGACCTTCCACATCAAGGACAATGTATAAATGCTGGCTTTTGAAATTTGCTTACTATTTACTAAAACGTCTGTTGAACAGCAGTGTTAGGACATAAAAAAATATTGACCAGTCGGATAAAATGGAGTAACTATAGTAACAATACATGATCTCTTTCCAATTTCTTGGGATGAAGATCAAAACTGTCGCGGTTTTTTTTTATATAAAATTTTTTAGTTAAAAGCGCAAATAATTGACTGCATTCTCTGTGTAGTCTGTAACCAGTAGCAACTGCACTTATTTGTTTGAAATACATTGTACATTGTACTTTAATCTTCTGATTTATGATAGCTAAATTGCTATTAATAAGAACAGAACAACTCATTCTTGATTCTGTTCGTCAGGGCTTACTTGGAAGCTTTCTAATAATCCGGTATAAATTCATGCTCGATGACATACGACATACCAGCACCATGTCTACCGCAGCACTGAGAATTATTCATGTTGATTGTAGCCAAGAAAGTTCGTCCAAACTCCAATTATAGCACGAGCTGCCTTGAACATTGATAAACCAAGTTCTAATGAAGACAGAGTACCACTAACGAGAGAGGTGGGTGTCTCTAAAAATCGAATTAAACCTGGCTACAAAGCTGGGTCAGATATGGGTGTATTACCTGGTTTGTTTTTATGATCCATAGAGCGAAGGAGAAAACGTGATAAGAAAGGCATTGATCTGAGCAATGCTATCATCGGGCAAGATTTACACATGGCTTTAATACTCTCCGCAACAGTTTGAAGAGCAGGTGCGCGGATTCTTTGTTTAGACATATGTTGCGTGTTGTATGACCGTTATTTCAAATTGTTTATATTTGGTACGTCCTGTTGTACCGGCTGTCGGAGGGGTATGTCGGCAAAAAGCCTTTACAGATTCAGAACACGGAAATAACTCATTTTCATGGAAAGAGGAATGTGGTTAAAGATTCGTTTAACGTCTGCTGGTAAAAGCTCGCACGGAAATTTACTGTTTTTATACTTTATCGTGAACTAATTAGATATTAGTGACAGGTAAAAGAATGTGCCGAATGATCAATAATAACCAATCACCACTCATCATTTGAGCTGCATTGGGAGAATCGTTGTTAATTCGTCTTCTGTGTGGAAATAGAAGAGAAGTCAAAATGGTAAGTAAAATTGATTTGCCGTATTTATCCTACTTGATTATCTGCTACTCCTTGTAGTGAGTGTTCGGGCTAAATAGGTGGCCGTGTTAATGAATACTGATATTCCCAAAGGAATATTTTGAAATATTTTGTCATTATTATGCGTACATCATGAATAATATAAACGATGGGTATGTTTCTAAGTACTTTGCTATTGTGTATGCTAAACCCATTAATATTTTATGGACACAAACGCATTCTATTAACGTTTCCCACTTGGGATTTAGAGAAATAATGCAACAAAGTTTCGAAGCTTTAAGAGCTAGTTGGAACTTAATGTTTGAAAAATTAACAAAAATTTTGTTTTCAAAAAAGCAGAGAATAACTTGTTGGTTTAAAGGTTTGGTCAGATATCAGAGTTTTAGAATCTTGTTTGATTAGCTGGATGAAAATTACGTAGTGCCTTTATTGGCTGGATTAAACAAAATCGCAAAAACTTATGCTGCAATTTTGGTCAGGTTGTTTAATGTGCCCTGCATTTCTATTTTAACCAACTTTCGGTATCCCTAACCTTTAGTGAAGCGCGGCATACTGTCGTTATTCTCGTGCGTCGGTCAGTTCCGCTGTAGCAACAATTATGATTGTGCTTCCCCACACACTGCTTGAAGGATTTTACCGACATTTTGTTGTTGTTGTTATTGTTGTGCTTAACGCCATTTTCAGCACACCATAGGCTATACATGGCGGCCAGTATTAATGGTGGAGGAAGAAACCGGGATATCACGGGAAAGAACCACCGACCAACGAAAAGATACTAGCAAGCTTTCTCACATATCCACATTCGCCGAATCTTGGACTCGAACCCACGCAGACATAGGTGTGATGCAGTCATCAGTAACGGACAGCGCTTTAGACCACTTGGCCACTTGCCCTCCCCCTCCCCTACATTTTGTAGATGATATATGTGGTTGGTGTAGATGCGCAATAAGATTTACCCTTTTATTGTTTAGTCTGTTTTGGGGGTTGGGGTGAATTTATAGAAAATTTTCTCGTGAAGAGGATAATTAGATTATTTCAGCTCTCCATTTCCCCACCACCACCACCACCACCACCACCGCTTGAAGCATTTTATTCGAACACCGTAGGTTGGACAAAAGTAGATGTGTACTAGAGCTTTAATTTACTGCTAGACAGCTATAGTGTTAATGCAGATTAGCCTGTATTGCAATCTCCATTTTGTCGTCATTTGTCAAACCATCTTGCGAATTTTCAGGCAATGTGTTTAATATTGTGCCTGCCTTAAGCCCATACATTTTATGGCAAGGATTGGCAATCAAAATATATGAAAATTAGACGAACGTTTGCAATACTTTACTTGGATTCGACAGCCTCCACCCCCACCCACCCACCCCCCAAAACAACCTAACTTATCCTAACCCTTACAATAAATTACAGACTCTATTCCACAAATAATACAAGTTGCATTCATTCATTCACTTATAACCCACGTTTACTGGCATCGCCTTGGCAACATGCAGCAAAATTCTTTCACCTGTATAAAGGTCAAGCAAACCCGACTTAATTTATGAATTTGTTATATTTTGATTTCTTATTTATTTTACTCTAATCAAAGAATATAGTTGTTTAAAAATCTGCACAGTACAACATATAAACCAGAAGTGAAAGATCAAAAGCAGGTTAATATGAAAAATAATAGTACAAGTGTCAAAGTCGAAACCAGGCTAACATGAAAAATGCTAACATAAATATGAGCGAAACTGACTTAAGTTGCCAAATATGGCGTAAGAACTGTGTGCATATGGCAGGCACAATATTTAAAGAGGTCGTAAAGACTGGAAGACGGCGTAGAGAGCTGACTAAAAATGGCAATTCAAAGAAGACGTTCCCTCTTGATTGTCTGGAAATAAGGATGGATCTTCTGAGTAACTATTGAATATTTAATATTTATTGAGGTAAACTCTTGAAGACACCTGCCATAAAATCCACTGGGAAATTGTTTTTTTTTCTTCTTTTTTTTGTTTTTTTTGTTTTCGCACAATTTATTTTCATTATGCTGTCTTCGAAAGGTCTAGTTCTAGTCCAGACAATAAAATTTTATCTCTGACAGAGAAAGCTGTCTTTTTCAATTATCCAATGAAAGTGGAACGTGGAAAACAGAAAAAATGTATTTAAATATAGGCTGACATTATTGTCAGACTTAGACTTTGATAGCATAAAATATTATGATCTTATAAATACGTAACACGTATCAAACAATCACCCAGAAACTAAATGAAAACAACATGGCCAAATTCAGGTACGGGATACAATGTTGAAGGACATTTTTACATAATTTTACAAGGGACCTAAGTCTTGACATTTCTAACAATTCTGAAAGGGGAGACGGCACACACACACACACACACACAAACACTCACACACACACACACACACACACACACACACACACACACATATATATATATATATATATATATATATATATATATATATATATATATATATATATATATATTTACACACACACACACACACACACACACACACAACCTTTGTATTATTATTAATCCAAGCGTCTAGCTGTATGAATTCAAGGTCATTACACAACTATGCATTTACGGTTTCTTGTGATAGTACGTAAGAACGGACAGACAGTACTACAAGATTCATGAACGTTTTTTAAAGTGTGTGAAAACAACATACATACCCACACACATCAAGTTTTTAACTGTTTAAACACATATCCAGTTGTCCAGCATTTTAAAAGCACAGGATTGAGAAATGTTTGCTTATATATATATATATATATATATATATATATATATATATATATATATATATATATATATATATATATATATATATATATATATATATATATATATATATACACACACACACATATACATACACTCCGCAATTTATACAAATTAAATATGCTTGACTTCGCACTCTTCGCCATACCATTGGGTGGTGGTCATCGAGGCAGAGGATAGTCAGGCTATAGTCCAGTTATAGAAGAATGGAGAGGAATACCTGGACTAGATTGTTTGGTACACTCAGTTGGGTTCCGTACCCTACAGCCCAACTATTTTCATAGAATAAATTTAGTACGGTACCAAACTTACACCATAGCCCCCTAAGCTGATCTTAAACTAATTCAGACCTAAAATATATCAGGAAAAAACCTATTTATTTTATGTTTTATTAGTTCCGATTTAAGTTCGGATTGACATTAGTCCTGAACCTTTTGTGATATGTAAACTGGGTTTATGGATTCTTGGGTCTGATAATTTGATCCAAGTACGTGCACATACCGACGATTACTTTTAAATTCGCACATTTCGACAGCTAGCAAAAAATGTGAATCTTATCGTCACGCGAATATAGCATGTTGTATCGCGTCGGTTTCGGAATGAACTGTAGCCTAAACTCGATGTATGAAATAAAATTCTCTAAACTTGCATGATAGATTTATTTATATTAATTACTTATTCTGCCTACTATTTATTATCAGGCATTCTTCCTTTCTGTCTGGTGTATATTTATAAGTGTGTGTGTGTGTGTGTGTGTGTGTGTGTGTGTGTGCAGCTATCAAAGGAATTCGAACATTGTAAACTAGTATCTAACTAGGCTCTGCGCTTTCGATTCTTAATCAGTCTTTTTCAAAGGCAAACACAAAACAGACAAGACAAAACAATAAAACATTAAAACCATTGTTTTTGCAAAAATTGACATGACCGTTTCTACAGGAATTAAGCCTTTAAATTTATTATGTTTAAACAAATTTATTTTAAATTGTTGCGGTTGATGGAATGTGTTTTTATTGACTAGAAATCGATGAGCCATAACGACATCTGTTGTTTATGTAAATTCATCCAAGCGCAAATTATATCCCGGATATTAGATTGTTATAGTAGTAATTAGAGGCTATTAAGCAAATTTAGATAATTATTTTTAAAAAAATATGTTGGCTGCAAAAATAATTTCATTTTTGCACGGTTGCATTTTCTAGTCTTCTTGGTTTAAACCGCTTGGTTTAAATGTTCTAAGGCAGCGTATCCAGTTCGATTCCTTTTCTTTCCTGGATTCGGATCTCCAGTTTGGGTTTGTGGGCAATTGCAATTAGTGTTATATCAGTGAAAGTGTGGCCAGACTAGATACTAGTTTTGCACTGTTCGTTGTCATTTTATTGCATTTATCTTAATCGATCCATGACACGTGATACCTTGTTGGATCCAGTGCACGTGATATAATTTCATTGCTCGCTTCGTTAACAGTCGTTCTATTCTTTGTTCACTTCATTCTTTGTCATCAAATTGAATGTAATTGAAATGTGTACATCATGACTACCAATAATTTTGTTTCAATGTAATTGAATAAATGTGCGTCCTGATTACCAACAATTCAATTCAATGCGTGTGCAACTATGACTACCAATAGCTCACTTGAATCTAATTGACGGTGTGCCTCCTGACTACCAATAACTCACTTGAACATATTTTGAGTCCGTGTCCTGACTAACAATAATTCCCTTTATTGTAATTGAATGTGTGTATATCTTCTCTACCAATAACTTACTTGAATGTAATTGAATAAGTGTATAGCTTGGCCACCAATAATTTACTTGAGTGTAATTGAATACGTGTGCATCCTGACTACCCAAGGCTAACTTCAATATAATTGAATCCGTGTATATTCCAATAACTCACTTGAATTTTATTGTATATGTGTATCTCGACTGCCAAGAATTCACTTGAATGTAGTCGAATACTTGTGAATCCTGACAACCATGAATTACCTCTAATGTAACTGAATACACGTTTATCTATGCTACCAATGATTAGCTTGAATGTCATTGAATATTCGTGTTCATTGTACGCTAATATGTCTCCGTTAACTATACATTGTCCAGATTGAGCAGTATTTTACGATACTGTCACCTTGATATTGCACCAAAGTGTATGACAGTATGCCTAAAACTAGTAAAGTTTATTAGGAACTACTTTGTAAGCAAACCGTGTACACTCATCAAGTAGACTCTCTAGGTTTTAATAGATTACATTTGCTTACGAATAAACTAAACAAGCTGTTTCGTCCATTTCAAATCATCGGTTATAAAGTTAACAATGTGGACGATTTCACTTGAGTCAATAACAAACGAGAGAAAGACAGTAATTAAAAATACCTTTCTGGTAATTAAAACAATTATTTCGATAAACGTTTTTAACTTTCCATAAATGGAATGGTTCAGAGCTGCCTGGGGTATACAAAAATAGCATAGAAAAGAATAATGTTGTCATGGACTCTCGCATATTTATCAGTCATGACATTTTATAAATCAAAGTACTAAATTCGAGAAAGAAATGCAACTGAAGGTTTAGGTTAAAAAAGGTAAGGGCCTCAGAGTCAATAAATCAAGACAAAGAATTCTGATTTCCGCTGACTGAATGGACTGTCTCACAACAGCTGCTTTGCAATATTCCATGTTAACTTTGTTGATACAGTGTTTAAGATTTAGGCTAGAGATAGACGCCATACAGGTCATAACATAGATGTAGTCCCTACAAAGAGCATTCCAGTGACAAAACATAAACATGTCTTTATCTGGTAATAAGTATGGCAAAAGCAAAAAAAAATATGCTTACATTTTCGCATCTTCAATTTTCTCGAACTCTACTTTAACTAGTTCTGCAAATATGTATTACATTTCGAAATTGTACTGTTATTTCGACTGCATTTCCAAATGCAATTACATTTCCATCATTGCTTTTAAAATGAAATGAACGTGATATTCCACAGTGTCTTTTTCATAGTTTCCATTGAAAGAGATCATGTTTTATCCACATTATGATTCCAAACATTCAGTGATAGAACATACACATAAACACACAGGCAGCCGAGTCAATACGCCTCTCTCTCTCTCTCTCTCTCTCTCTCTCTCTCTCTCTCTCTCTCTCTCTCTCTCTCTCTCTCTCTCTCTCTCTCTCTCTCTCTCTCTCTCTCTGCTTAAATCACATGTACTTTGTGTGGGATTGACTCTGATAAATCCAGTTCGTAATCAAAGGGATCGAGTAGAATCGACAGAAAAACAAAATCCATTAATTCCAGACCAAGTGGAAAAGCTGTTGTAACTCGCATTCATTCACAATATGGCTCTAAGTTTCAATTTTAAGAAGACCAAAACGACAATTAATTTTAAAATTATTGTCGAGCGCACAACGAATTTCATGGGCCTTTTGGCGGTGCTATGTGCGCATTAATATTATTGTGTACTCATAAATCTACGGTTGTGTATTATTTTGGGAAATACAGCATACATTCAATTACTTTGTTTCTTGTAGTTGTACTTTTTATAATTAAGGTTTAGGCAGAATAACAAACTGAGTATATAATAACATCGTACTGCATTTGTATGGGATAATGTGAACTGGTTTACTAGGAATAATAATTTACTCCCAAATAATCAAGCAGTATCATTTCGATAAATACTCGTTCATATTTTCCCATACAAATACATATCCGTAATTATCACATAGTTTGTGCACTTTTACATGTAGGTTTTATAGCTCAATATTTTTGATATGTCAACATGATAACATTATTTTTTGTGAATTTGATTGGTTCAAATAATCCCATGAAGTTTTTTCCCAGTTTTCTGGATGTTCACGTGGGGATTTTCCGTACTCTGTCTTCTGAATCATTTAACTTTTCTTCTTTTTACTATTACTATTGACACTTTTGGTGGCCACATTTCGAATTAATTATCCAAGCATTATAAGAAAAAAGGCTAAATCTGTTGTAATATGTCCAATTACCCCACAGGGGCTAGTTACATGGGCTGGTGAGGTACCTGTACCATGACCCAGCCCTATCACATACTCTGTGCATATGTTAACCTATAGGAGTAAATAAACTCGTCTCTTTTTCGATAAGAATGTCGACATATTTTGGTCTCCCAAATGACATAATGTTATCCAACCACAGCATTTTTACGCGGTAAAATGGCTCCAACAAGCAATGTTTTTTTTAAAAAAAAATCATGTGATGCAATTACGACTCTAAATAAAATTTCTTGGTGTCATGCGTTCCAAATCAATTAATGCAACTATCCGGCCAAAATATATTTAAATGTGGAATTTCTGCATCGAGTAATCATCTCTTCACATGAATATCCAACAACTGGTATGCTTAGCAGTGTAACTGACACTTTAGATTGAAACTTGACTAGCCTGACCAGAGGAACCTAACCATGTGGCATAACAAGATTTTCCATCTGCGATCCAGTGTTGAAAACCAATGTTGTCTGTGTCAAATGTTCTATTTATTTTAAAGAACGATTGCTTTTTGAATTATACTTTTTAAATGAAATCTACTTTAATGTTATAGATCTGCACATTATTAATGCAATAAATGAAATGTGTAACGTCTAAGCGTATGAAATAAATCTTAGTCTTCTCTCTAAACTATTTCCATCAAAATAAAAATAACTGATAAATATAATCTGATATGAATAATGATTTTGTGTTAAACATATGAAACTGGTTCATCCATGTTCAACTTTGTCGAGCCTTGGCCTTGATTCAACGAGTTTCATAAATTCAATATTTAATCATCACCCATTTTTAGATTATCATATCTTGACTCTCATTGATTCGCTCTCTGTCATCAGTTAATTGTCTCTTGACGACCATTAATTGACTTCTGTCATCAACTTGAATTAATTGTCTCTTGACGACCAATAATTGACTTCTATCATCAGCATGAATTAATTGTGTCTCTTGACGACCATTAATTGACTTCTATCATCAGCTTGAATTAATTGTGTCTCTTGACGACCATTAATTGACTTCTATCATCTGCTTGAATTAATTGTGTCTCTTGACGACCATTAATTGACTTCTATCATCAGCTTGAATTAATTGCCTCTTGACGACCATTAATTGACTTCTATCATCAGCTTGAATTAATTGACTCTTGACGACCATTAATTGACTTGTCTCATCAGCTTGAATTAATTGTCTCTTGACGACCATTAACTGACTTGTCCCATCAGCTTGAATTAATTGTGTCTCTTGACGACCATTAATTGACTTCTATCATCAGCTTGAATTAATTGTGTTTCTTGACGACCAATAATTGACTTCTATCATCTGCTTGAATGTAATTAAATGCGTGTGTATCTTTACCACCAAGGACTTACTCATATCATGAACCTGAATGTAATTGAATACATATTTATCTTGACTAGCAACGCTTGACTCTGTCATCAGCTTGAACGTAATTAAATACGTATGTATCTTGACTACCAACATTTGGCTCATATCATCAAATTGAATGTAATTGAATACGTGTGTATCTTTACCATTGATTCACCCTATCATCGACTTGCATGTAACTGAATACGTGTGTATATTGAGTACCAACACTTGACTCTTATCCTCGAATTGAATGTAATTGAATACGTGTGTATCTTGACTACCAGTCATTCACTCAATCATCAATTTGAATATAATTGAATACGTGTATCTTGACAACTAGCACTTGATTCTATCATCAACGTGAATGTAATTGAAAATGTGTTTTGACATCCAGCAATTTACTCTTATCATCAGTTTGAATGTAAATGAATACGTGTGTATCTTAAGTACCAATGATTCACTTGAATGTAATTAAACTCGTGCATATCTAAACTACCAATAATTTACAAAATGTAAAATATGAGATCGCTTGTGTGAATGCACTTTTGAATGCATTATCAAAGATTTTGTAAGTAGCACTATGATTCCAAGAACAATGTCCTTAATAACAGTGTCTGGCTCATTTTAGCCAAATATCCGTGGTTATAGTCCTTAATGTTTCCATGGTTACAGTGATGAATAATATCTTGGTTATATGCATACTTTATTCAGATCAATCTCTTTTGAGTAGATAAGATAAAATTCGTTATTGTTGTAGACATTTTAGTTTGAGATTGTTTGACCTTTTATGTTCTTTACATGGGTGAGCATTCTTCCATTTTACTTTATTTACACGCAAATAGTATGCACTTCTGATCAGCATAACCCCGATTTCATATTTACATTAACTAATGAATAGCTTTGTATGCAAGGATATGTGAAGATATGCAGACACTGGAATCGGGTTTGCAATGTACTGTTGTATTTGTAGGATGTACACTATCTATAGTGATTAATTCGGTTGATACTGGGGGAAAATAAATGAATTTTATCTTGATATCGTCATCATACTGAGTTTTTCAAGAAAAAGCTCAGTTGAAAACTGGTACTGTGCGTTCATTTTCTGAAGTTATATTGGCCCTGTCAAAACCTATGCCTGGAAATGTGGCTGTAAAAGCCCTGGTCGACCTAGCTCAAAAACATTAAATCTACATTTAAAATACATTGTTTCATCGTCAGTTTTTCACAAATTGTATACAATATCGAAGTCAGCTAGGATGCTTGTAAAAGATAAATGCCCATGCTCCCAAATTTTCTCAACAAACCGCAATCAGTCTGTGCCCTCAGGGCTAAGTTTTGGGAATGTTTTTCTTGGAGCCTCAGGGCTAAGTTTTGGAAAATGGTGTCTTGTAGTAATCAATCTGCCCTCAGGGTTAAGTTTTGGAAATGGTGTCTTGGAGTAATCAATCTGTGCACTCAGGGCTAAGTTTTGGGAAATGGTGTCTTGTAGTAATCAACCTGTGCCCTCAGGGCTAAGTTTTGGAAAATGGTGGCTTGTAGTAATCAGTCTGTGCCCTCAGGGCTAAGTTTTGGGAATGGTGTCCTGGAGTAATCAATCTGTGCCCTCAGGGCTAAGTTTTGGAAAATGGTGTCTTGTAGTTATCAGTCTGTGCCCTCAGGGCTAAGTTTTGGAAAATGGTGTCTTGTAGTAATCAGTCTGTGCCCTCAGGGCTAAGTTTTGAGAAGTGTTTTGGAGTAATCAATCTTTGCCCTCAGGGCTAAGTTTTGGAAAATGGTGTCTTGGATTAATCAATCTGCCCACAGGACTAAGTTTTGGGAATGGTGTCTTGTAGTAATCAGTCTGCCCTCAGGGCTAAGTTTTGGGAATGGTGTCTTGGAGTAATCAATCTGTGCCCTCTGGGCTAAGTTTTGGAAATGGTGTCTTGGAGTAATCAGTCTGTGCCCTCAGGGCTAAGTTTTGGGAATGGTGTCTTGGAGTAATCAATCTGTGCTCTCGGGGCTAAGTTTTGGGAATTCGTCTGTGGCTAATCAGTCTGTGCCCTCAGGGCTAATTTTTGGGAATGGTAAATGGGGGTAATCAATACATGCTCTCAGGGCTAAGTTTTGGGAAGGGTTATGGGGGTAATCAATTTGTGCCCTCAAGGCTAGGTTTTGAAAAGGGTGTGTGTGGGTAATCAATCCAGGAACCTATGTCATTTGCATACTATAGTTTGTCTTTAATAGGTATGTACTTGTATATCGTTATTGGTATAGGAGCTTAAAATTTTAAGTAATGACGGGGGTCTGCAGATGTATCATCGGACATCATTCATGGTCTGCAGATGCCTCATCCAGCATCAACCAGGGTTTCATTCAAGACTTTTGAAATATGTGTTCATATATGGGCAAGTATACAAATTCAATCACGTAAGTCTGCAATTTAACCTATATATTGTTTTTTATTTAAACCAACTCCTAATCTCTTAGAATCGTCTTCTTTGCATGGTTCAAATTTTTAATATTTCTGTGCACATCTAAAATATACCTCAAATAATATTCCAAGGTTTGAAATGTACATGTTGAATGGTATAAGAAGATTTATGCAGTATTGTAATCGTATGCACTCAAGCTAAAAGGCTCGGTACAAACAACGCCATATATTTTTCGAAAACGCATGAATGACAACTGTTTTTTTTATGGGTGGGTAACTCTAGTCCATGTTCACAATGTAAAAACTTGTGTTGTTGTAATATGAACATTGCACTATAAAGTTAAATATTTTTCTAATTTCAGTACGGCTTTGTTAACCACGCACTCGAGTTACTCGTTATTCAAGAGTACGGAGAGGAGAAATGGAATGAAATTAAGTCAGTATTGTTATCTATGTTATTTATTCTTATCTAATATAATTGATTAGTTGTTGATCATTTCTATTGCATGCGCATTTCTCTACCTAGTCTTTCCATTCAACTCTCTCTCTCTCACACACACACACACACACACACACACACACACATTAAATCTTAAATTGAAACATTTATGAATGACATGTAATTGTAGTGCATTACTAACATTAGAAGGAAAGTATTGATGGACAAAATTTCCGAATATTTGCAGCTTTAAAAATTTTAATTCTTCAGAGATAAAATTCACATTTATTTTCATGTTAAATTCTCTATGTATTCTTACTCTTAGATTAGCAAAAGGTGTTTGCATTATCCTGATAAATAGATTTTAGAAGTGATATATAAAGAAAAATTCGTGTATGAACTGAAAGTTTGTTTTTCTTGTATGAAAATTCTCTACGATAGAAGAGGCTTGCATAGAAAGCTGACGAAAAGACGCGCAAAGAAACTATTAGTCTTCTCTCGGTTCGTTCGTGCTTACATTCGTGTTTAATAAAACAGGAAACGTTCGAAAATTCTAAAATTACAATCCTATGGATAGAGGTAAATCCTGAATATTCCTGTCTCACATGTCTGGAAGTTGCAATCACTGATCTAAATTTCATCATATTCATTTGGTATCATTGGATTATGTTCCTCAGTCTTACTCTACTCCTGGGAATTCAACCAATGAGTGACAACATTACAACATATAAACATGACAAGACAAATTTACTCGTGTAGCGTTTAAAGGCCCTATAGCCCATCCTTATCCACCTTTACCACCCCTCCGTAATTTTTGGGAACAATGGTTGGGATCATAACTTGCAAGCTATTTGCTTTGCCGCCCATTAAACATATTTACACATGCACCTACGCAGCATAAAAGACAAATTTAATCGTGTAACTAACGTTGACCCCTGGGTCCATATCCCTACGTATTTTGGGTCATAGTCCCTAGGTTATGCTTTTAAAACTATCCGATGAGACCATATCCCTACGTATTTCGGGTCATAGTCCCTAGGTTATGCTTTTAAAACTATCCGATGAGACCATATCCCTACGTATTTCGGGTCATAGTCCCTAGATTATGCTTTTCAAACTATCCGATGAGACCATATCCCTACGTATTTCGGGTCATAGTCCCTAGGTTATGCTTTTCAAACTATCCGATGAGACCAGCACTTAAGATCCCAACTCGACAATCATACTATACATTTACAGAGAATGCATCTGATATTGGCCCCAGTGTGATGCTTGACCCATCACCAGTCTCGGGTATTTGGTTATAATTGCAAGTTACTGCGATACTGACACAATAATCATTTTCTTGTGATTATGTTGTGTTCAGTGACAAATGACATAGCGCAACTGAGGTTTTGCTCAGTTGCAAGTTCTTATTCTCAGGGGCCAACTCGAGAGACAAACTTTGAGGCATTGGTCAAAACGTGAAAGAGCCTAGATACGTGTTTTACTACAATAAAATCCAGGTTAGTAAATGCTTAGAATCGTGTTTTACTACAATAAAATCCAGGTTAGTAAATGTGTTAACTGAAAAACGAGCCAACCAATTTGGTGCAGGCGTGGTATGTGACATTTTCTGCTGAAATCGCACAACAGCAATATCAAGGTCTTTATGTATCGATTAGTTAATCGACTGATTAAAGTTTGATAAAAGGATCCATAAATAACTTGCATTGAATGATTGCAGGCAAACACAGTGATTTTTGGCCGTTTGATGGCTTTTGTGTATAAAACCAACTGTGTATTCTGGTGAAGTATCGGATATGAGTATTGACGCGAAGACATTAAGGCTAATAAACCTTAAAATTATCGCAATTAAAATGATGGTATTCATTGAAGATGCTGCCATGCGAAAGGCAAATTACTTCAGTAAAATAGTATGGATTAAGCATCAGTTTTACTTCAAACAGAAAGTTGAAGTAAGAGATATTAATAGGGTTGTAAATCCCGTCATGAATGTGTAAGAAATAAAGGAATGACCTTGTCCGTCCTTGATGCCGACTGCCTATCTGTCAATCCATCCGTCACGCAATTTGCGTTTGTCATCTTGAAATGCACTATTGTTTTTAGGGCAAACATGTTAGGTTTGGATGCCTTCTGAAGTATGCCACAGTATTGGGTTTAGTGCTTACAGCTCTTGTGTGGTTGCCATTTTTAGTGCGCAAAACTATTCCATCTTAAATAAATATTTACACATATAAAAATAATATTAGTCAAACTTTCATCAATTTTTACAGAACACGTCATTGTTTCTCTATTGATGTGTTTGTGAAATGTACAGAAATTAAGCTGATGTGCCGACATGCGATGGTCATCCCTAGAATAAGGCATAAAACAGGAAAGGCAAATCTCAAATATGTCCACGTATAATGTTCGGCGTATTTTGAATCTCTTACGTAGCATTCTGTCTATAATTTTTATTTTATTTTTTTTTTAATTCTTTCTCTTTTTTGTTTGCTTTTTTTGTAAATGGATCAGTAAACCTTGATATAAAGACAGTTGTCAAAAAGAAAAAAAGCAACAACAGAATTGATATGAATTTATAAATAACAACTACATAATCAGTTTTAACCAAGGCTTACAATGAGTAGAACACTGAAGGATTGGTGCCATTTGAAACGAAACATATCTCCATCAGAAATAAATTTGAAGATTCATAAGTTATGTGACCTCAGTTTGGCTGGATATCAAGTATTATATTAGGTGTCGTCAGTTAGGATGGATATAAAATAAAATACCATGTGGCGTCAGTTCAGTTTTTATATAAATCATTAAGTTAATTGGCGTCAGTTGGCTTAGGTATATAATTTATTACGTTATGTGGCCACAGATTAATTCTATTTAAAACCATTATGTGGCGTCAGTCGGTTTGATGTGAAATCTTTAAGGTATGTGGCGCCAGTGTACTTGATAGTAAAATCATGCGTTATGTGACGTCGGTTAGGTTGGATGTAATATCAATATTTATGTGGCATCAATTAGGCTGGATGCAAAAATCATAACGTTAGGTGGTATTAGTTGGGATGGATATAAAATCATAACGTTATGTGGCGTTAGTTGGGATGGATATAAAATCATAACGTTATGTGGCGTTAGTTGGGATGGATATAAAATCATAACGTTATGTGGCATTAGTTGGGATGGATATAAAATCATAACGTGGCATCGGTTAGGTTGGATGCAAAATCATAACGTTAGGTGGTATTAGTTGGGATAGATATAAAATCATAACGTTATGTGGCGTTAGTTGGGATGAATATAAAAGCATAACGTTATGTGGCGTTAGTTGGGATGGATATAAAATCATAACGTTATGTGGCGTTAGTTGGGATGGATATAAAATCATAACGTTGTGTGGCGTTAGTTGGGATGGATATAAAATCATAACGTTATGTGGCGTTAGTTGGGATGGATATAAAATAACGTTATGTGGCGATAGATGCGATGAATATAAAATAACGTTATGTGGCGATAGATACGATGAATATAAAATCATAACGTTATGAGGCATCAGTTAGGATGGATGTTAGGATTTGTCTCTTTTAAAATTTGTTGTAGGAATCTGAATTTACAATGGAAAAGACCACATGTATCATAAAGTAAAATCATAACGTTATGTGGTATTAGTTTGGATGGATATAAAATCATAACGTTATGTGGCGTTAGTTGGGAATGGATACAAAATAACGTTATGTGGCGTTAGTTGGGATGGATATAAAATCAAAACGTTATGTGGCGTTAGTTATGGTTGTAAAATCATAATGTTATTTGGCGTTAGATGAGATGGATACAAATAATAACGTTGTGTGGAGTTAATTTGGATGGATTAAGTTATGTGGCGTCAGTCAGCTTGGATTTAAACTTCTAGGTAATGTAACTCGTAAATCATTGTGCCTTTTTACTTTATGATACATGTGGTCTTTTCCATTGTAAATTCGGATTCCTACAACAAATTTTAAAAGTGACAAACGTAACAAAACACGTGCTTTTAAACATTCAGAAATTATTTATTATGGACTTTCGTCACATCTTCTCAAGACACCCAGCAAGTCACTTGTTCTGGGTTTTGTTTTCTTTTGTTGTATTACAGCAAATAAAAAAATGTAACATTTAGTACCAAAAACAAATATATTCATATGAGGTAATATTTAGTGCCCAAAACACATCACTTTCACAAAGGTATCTGGTATATCACGAATATTGTTTGTATAGCTTTCAACACACACACACACACACACACACACACACACACACACACACACACACACACACACACACACACACACACAAACTCATTGGTATACATGTTTGCCGGTATTTTACAGTTTTACATAAATAATAACTTTTAACTTGTTTGAATTCGCGTACATTTGTGACAGGTTGTTTATCTACCTATATGTAACATACAGAATCATCTATGTGTGAGTGTGCCAGGTTAATATTATTTCTATTTGTGAGTGTGTGCCAATTTATTAGTATTTCTATGTGTCAGTGTGTGGCAGGTTATTAGTATTTCCATGTGTCATTGTGTGGCAGGTTAATATTATTTCTATGTGTCAGTGTGTGCCATGTTAATATTATTTCTATGTGTCAGTTTACGCCAGGATATTAGCGATTCTATGTCAGTGTGTGCCAGGTTAATATTTTTTCTATGTGCCAGTGTGTGCCAGGTTATTAGTATTTCTGTGTTAGTGTGTGCCAGGTTATTAGTATTTCTATGTGTCAGTGTGTTCTAGGTTATTAGATTTTCTATGTGTCAGTGTGTGTTAGGTTATTAGTATTTCTATATGTCAGTGTGTTCTAGGTTATTAGTATTTCTATGTGTCAGTGTGTGCCAGGTTATTAGTATTTTTGTGTGGCAGGTTAATATTATTTATATGTGTCAGTGTGTGCTAGGTTATTAGTATTTCTATGTGTCAGTGTGTTCTAGGTTATTAGATTTTCTATGTGTCAGTGTGTGCTAGGTTATTAGTATTTCTTTGTGTCAGTGTGTGGCATATTATTAGTATTTCTATGTGTTAGTGTGTACCAGGTTATTAGTATTTATATGTGTCAGTGTTTGGCAATTTGTTAGTATTTCTAAGTGTCACTGTGTGCCAGGTTATTAGCATTTCTATGCGTCAGTGTGTGCCAAGTTAATATTATTTCTGAGTGTCAGTAAGAGCCAGGTTATTAGTATTTGTCAGTGTGTGCCAGGTTATTAGTATTTCTATGTGTCAGTGTGTGACAGGTTAATTTTATTTATATGTGCCAGTGTGTGACAGGTTATTAGTATTTGTATGCGTCAGTGTGTGACAGGTTATTAGTATTTCTACGCGTCAGTGTGTGGCAGGTTATTAGTATTTATATATGTCAGTGTGTGGCAGGTTACTATCATTTCTATATGTCAGTGTGTGCCATGTTATTAGTATTTCTACAGACCTGCCAACTCTTACGATTTTGCCGTAAGTCTTACGAAAATTACCAATAAAATACGGACTTAAGGCATAAAAAGCAAAAACTACGGAAAACTGATAATTGCCGAAAAATCCGAAAAATTTGTTCATCCGTGTTTGATTTGGATCAGGGTTTAATATTAGAATTTGTGAAATTTTTCAGGAAACCAGACTAACTTTACAGCAGCATCTCAGACGCTTTAAACTACCACTATTTGTTCATGCGACGCGTCTGCATGATCCATCTGTTGATTATATAATTTGTTGAAAAATGGCGTCCACCAAGAGATGCATGTTTAAGACGAAAGAAAAAAAAGCCTCTTAAAAAGTGTTAATAATCAACATCGAAGAATAAAAAGGAATATTCAGATACTTGTGAACAAAAGATGGAACGGACACAATTACTTTTTTTGTTTGACATCACGTGCTAATTTGAGAATGACTCGTGGCGGGAGATATGATTTCGTCATGTATCGTGAAAAAATACAAAATTACAGCAACAAGCCATTGAGCTGCGCATGGGTTGGAACTTAAGGTTGTGCAATTATACTAGTGGTAAATAACGTCTACGCGTACTTTAAAATCTCTTCAGTTGAAGATGTTTATTTTCGCTGTATGTATCCAATACCGAACTTGTAATTACGTTTTCGAGCTTTACGCTAGCGGTTTATGATATTTTTTTTTTACACCTTATTGAAAACTGGTCAAACTTGCAGGGGGGGGGGATCAACTGCCCTACTGAGACGGACTCTACAGGGTTGGCAGGTCTGTTTCTATGTGTCAGTGTGTGGTAGGTTATGAATATCCCTATATATAACATGCAGGATTGCTTGTGTTTATCAGTTAGAAAAATGTTTACTGTTTGCGCAGTTGTATGTATCAGGTTGTATTTCTCTATGTAAAATGTTTATATCTATTTTTTTTTCTAATGAAAGATAAATTTACAAGTTACAATTCCAGTAAGATAACCTTTCTGTCCAATAAGACTTCAGTCATATTTCTTACTCCTAGGTTTTGCTCTTCCTTTTATTATTCTTTTTTAATGTGCTTATGTGTCTGTATTTCTTTAAAAATAAAATTATATTACTCTGTCAATATGAATACAAGTAACCAAGACCAATCCGTTGAATTTAGTCTTTATTCTCCAAAATCGTCCTATATTAAGAGTAGCTGTTATGGTCGATGTGGTGTGCGTGCTGGACTCTATCCAGAAAGGTACGGACTTATATCATGCCCAGATTAAAAGGGATCGGTGTGGTAAATTATGTTATGGACATCAGCAATAAAACGATAAAACCTTTCGTGTAAGTGTGTGCAGTTAAGAACGCATCACAAGCAAACAGACAAACAAACTTTGTGTATAAACGATTAAGAACAGCAACGAGGTTGATCACAAACATCGGTAATTCTCAATAATACAAGTTCACTGATACTTATATTATGTGCTACATTACAAGGTTTTTCTTAGTTGCAGTATGGATTTGGCGTCAACCATGTTACCATAGTTGACGCTTTTCCCATTTCCTTGAAAGTAGATGGGCTAGAGATGCTTGGATAGTCAAAGATGAGATTTAATGCAATCGTGACCAATACATTTATATATGGATCAGTGACCCATCAATTTCCCATTTGATGAAATCAATCGGTATACTTTGTGCCTATCGTTCGTCCTATCTCGAAACTCTCTTTGCTATTGCTATAAATTGTATAAAATTATTCTTACGCGCAAGTTACAACCAATGTCCTTCAGAAAACACTCAAGTTACAACCAATGTCCTTCAGAAAACACTCAAGTTACAACCAATTTCCTTCAACAAATATAATAAATTAGCTCCAAAGCTAGCAGAGAGCTGCAGTGGCTTAATGGTTAGTGTCGCAGTCAATACCTAAAGGGTAGGGTTCAAATCCTACATTCTACCTGGTGTGTCCTTTGACTAGGCACTTTATTCCAATTGTCACGGCGCTAAGTGACATACGTTTGTTGTTATGCTGTAAAGCACCAAACCAGAATATAGAACAAGTGATTTGGGGCTGTTTGTCTTCAGCTGGTATAACGGTAATGATTTATGATGCATAAATCATTTTTGGTTGTTATAAAGCACGTGCTTTTGATGGTTGTACCATTTAACATTGTTGTGGTCTTCTAAATATATAATAGTAATAACGCTTGTATCACAAAATATAAAGGCAAGATGGTTTACGAGTTTTATTTCATCACTGGTGAGTCGCGGTGGCTCAGTGGTTAGGTTACCAAACTAAAGACCGAAATTGAGCGGTTTCGAACCCCACAATCACAGTAGCCTCTGTCAGCCTCTGTGGTGTGTCCTTGGGAAATGCACTTTACTCCTATTGCCCTGGCACCAAATGACATTCTTGTTGTACTGTGTCATAAAGGATGTATCCTATGTTTACTTCTAGCCAATTGCCCCGGCACTAAATGACATTCTTGTTGTACTGTGTCATAAAGGATGCATCCTATGTTTACTTCTAGCCAATTGCCCAGGCACTAAATGACATTCTTGTTGTACTGTGTCATAAAGGATGCATCCTATGTTTACTTCTAGCCAATTGCCCTGGCACTAAATGACATTCTTGTTGTACTGTGTCATAAAGGATGTATCCTATGTTTACTTCTAGCCAATTGCCCCGGCACTAAATGACATTCTTGTTGTACTGTGTCATAAAGGATGTATCCTATGTTTTCTTCTAGCCAATTGTCCCGGCACTAAATGACATTCTTGTTGTACTGTGTCATAAAGGATGTATCCTATGTTTACTTCTAGCCAATTGCCCCGGCAATAAATGACATTCTTGTTGTACTGTGTCATAAAGGATGTATCCTATGTTTACTTCTAGCCAATTGCCCCGGCACTAAATGACATTCTTGTTGTACTGTGTTATAAAGGATGTATCCTATGTTTACTTCTAGCCAATTGCCCTGGCACTAAATGACATTCTTGTTGTACTGTGTCATAAAGGATGCATCCTATGTTTACTTCTAGCCAATTCAGTTAATAAAAGAGAGTTCTTAAGTGGCAGAAGGTTGTGGTATGTGAAAGATTTCCCAACCCTAATATTGTTTTTATTTATCATTTACTAGATGGTCTACCATTTTGTTGTTACTCGGATTGAGTAAATAATAGTATACAGAATAAAATCAATGGATTGAAAAACCGAGCAGAGCAGAGATTTAGAAAAGAACAAAAGTAGCCTGCCATATTTAAAGTATAATAATTTAATCAATGACACAAACAAAATGAAATTCGACATGACATGTGAACGATTCACTTTATTGTAAAAGTACAGTTACAAAAGTTTGTGACTTTCAATTTGCCATTCTGTTAAACAATCAGAATAAATTTTATCATATATTCGATCGAACTGAAATTGAATTGGCGGCATGTCAGCATCACCTGGTAATTCCGGTCTTTTCTGAATATTGTTGGTGATAGGTCGACTTTGTTTATTCTCTCTCTCTCTCTCTCTCTCTCTCTCTCTCTCTCTCTCTCTCTCTCTCTCTCTCTCTCTCTCTCTCTCTCTCTCTCTCTCTCTCTCATTTTCACTGTTCATTACAGTACGGAGCTTTTTTTTCTTCAAAACAAAATCTATAATATCCAACCTAAACTAAACCTAATCTAAAGCGCTGTCCGTTACGGATCACTGCCATCTAACCTCTGTCTGCGTGTGTTCGAGTCTAGGATTCGGCGAATGTGGATATGTGAGAAAGCATGCCAGTAGCTTCTCGTGGGTCGGTGGTTCTTTCCAGTGATTTCCCGGCTTCTTCCTTCACCATTAATACTGGCCGCCATGAATAGCCTATCATGTGCTGAAAAATGGCGTTAAGCCCAACAACAACAACAACCAACCTAAACACGTGTCAGGTTTCTCATCTCTGAAATCGAACAATATCCCCACTTTCCTTTACGTCAGATATCGTCTATCGAAATTCAGCAGAACTAAAATGTTATTTTGCAACGTAATACACACAACCCAATTAACGTGCATGTCTTTACTGGCAGTTCCTCGCTTCATACTGGAACATCACATAATTAGCCCTCTTAGATAAACCACCACGCAACGCTGGGTTATAGAGTACCAGCTGCCCGTCGAGACACGTCTCATGCTAACACCATAAACATTTTGTTGAAAAGAATTCACAATTTAATTACACAAAGGAATTAATGGACGTCATTGGTTGTCCTAACTACGTTACATTGTTATTTAACGATTCAATGACATACATTTCCAGACATAGAAAAAACAATTATCAGCATACTTTATATAAATCATTTAAGACAGATGATGTATTTTTCACAGTTCGTATCAAGAAGAAATACATAAAATCTTTATGATACACGATTTCTAATACATACAAAACAACTAAACACGAACTGGTTCATATAATAAATTAGTTGTATAACATTTGAGAAAACAATGTATGCACACAATTACTTCAGAACGAAAGGAAAAAATGTTTTGATTATAATTAACTGGTTTTTTTCCCTTTAAAATGTACTCTAAACTATTGTCATGTAAGATAAGTAACTAGTAAAATCAGATTTCTTAAAGACAGTCTTTCTCCCTATTCATCCATCATTCTTTCTTTGTTTCTGTATATTCCTTTGTTGTTATGAAAGCACGATACCAATTCTAATTTTATCACTTTTATTCTCTGAGACATTCGCTTTTCAAACCACGAAAGAAGAATATATAGTAAAAGTGATCTGGAATCGCAGTAGTTGTGATTTGTGACAAGTTGTGATTTGAGACAAGTTCACCTTGATTAGGATATGTTACCGAATTAATTTATATATTATATTTTTCAAATCTAGAATGTCTCCAGCATGTATTATGAACATTTCTTGTCGACACAGTTAATGTCGTTCCATTCCTGGAAATCACCTTGGCTACAGACACTTGTACGGTGACATATCCTATTAAATGTTAACGTGTCCAAAGCTTCCGTATCTCTTGTACATGAAAACAAGCATGGGTCTACTCTGATACTATCGTTCACCAGGTCTTGAATTCTAAAATGTTATTATTGTTGGAAGAACTTTACTTGCAATGTTAAATAAGATGTATTGGAATTGTGTTTTATTTCTGGACCAAGCAATCTGAAATAAAGAATTAACTGATTTCATCTAATCCGGTTTAAACTTTCTCTCGCTTCATCTTCCATACACTCTTATTCATCTGATTCGTGTAATCATATTCATCTAGTCTAATGTTATCTAAACTTGTCTTTTTTAAATACACCCTGTTGAAGTAGACACGATACTTTCAAGATGAGCTAGTTTTAAAAAATATAGCCTCCTGCTGTTGTCATTTCTAGTCACGATTTATATACAAAACTTACATTAAGATATTTTAATGTCCCAAAAGCAAACACAATTACACTTGACTTAAACTAGCGAAGAAATATATTATATGCACTTAAAGGTCCATGTGTAAGACAGTTTATATTTCAGAGCTTTAATACATGCATCCATCCCAACTGGAGCCACATAACGTATGATTTAACGGACGCCAATTAACGTATAATTTTTCATCCAAGCTGACTGACGCCACATAACTTAATAATTTTATATCCAGACCAAATGACGCCAAATAACATTTTATATTCAGTCCAACTGACACCACATAACATATGATTATATATCCAACCTAACTGACGCCACATAACTTATGAATATTTTTGTGGATACTATATGTGATGGAGATATTTTTCCCAATGGCACAGAACCTTCAGAGTACTCATTGTACGATTTGGTCAAAACTGATCATGTATTTGTAATAAGGAAGTCATATCAACGTGGTTGTAGCTTTTTATTTTGTCATTAATGTCTTCGGTTCAAGGTTCTCTGATGTCATTTAAAAAATGCAAAATTGCATGAAATAAGGCACAAATAAAAAAGTTAAGAGTGATGTCAGGTTCTCATGTAATCGGTTTAATATAGACCAAACATTATGCGAGGAGAAGTTTTAGAATCTCCTTCATTTTATTTTAGATTTTGCCTCTTCCTAGTGTTGACCGTCATAAGTCGGCATATCGGCATAATTTCTACACATGTGACACATAGAAAAAGAAACACTGCATTGATATTTAAATGTTATTTAAAGTTTGTCCAATATTTGTGTTTAATTTCTGTAAATATTGTATATTTAATAAAGGCGAAATGTGGCACACTCAAAAATGCATCGACACAAGATCTGCATGAATCTAAATCAATATTGTGGTGCATTCATGAGGGCATCTACACAAGAGCTGCATGCCCCTAAATCAATATTGTGGTGCATTCATGATGGCGTCTACAAAAGAGCCGCATGTCCATAAATCAATACTGTGGTACATTCATGAGGGCATCTACACAAGAGCTGCATGCCCCTAAATCAATATTGTGGTGCATTCATGATGGCGTCTACTCAAGAACTGCTTGCCCCTAAAGCTAATACTGATACATTCATGATAGCATCTACACAAAAACTGCATGCCCCTATATCAATATTCTGGTGCAATCATGTTAGCATCTACACAAGAGCTGCGTGCCCCTAAATCAATACTGTAGATCATTCATGAGGGCATCTACACAAGATCTGCATGCCCCTAAATTAATATTATGGTGCATTCATGATGGTACCTAAACAACAACTGCAAGCCCCTAAATCAATACTGTGGTGCATTCATAAGGGCATCTACACAAAAGCTGCATGCCTCTATATCAATATTTTGTTGCATTCATGCGGTCAGGATCTGCATGCCCCTAAAGCCAATACTGATACATTCATGATAGCATCTACACAAAAACTGCATGCCCCTATATCAATATTGTGGTGCATTCATGAGGGCATCTACACAAGATCTGCATTCCCCTAAATCAAAATTGTGGTGCATTCATAAAAGCATCTACACAAAAGCTGCAGGCTCCTAAATTAAAATTGTGGTACATTCATGATGGGCATCTACACAAGAGCTGCATGCCCCTAAATCAAAATTGTGATGCATTCATGATGGCATTTACACAAGAGCTGCATGCCCCTAAATCAAAATTGTGGTGCATTCATGATGGTATTTACACAAGAGCTGCATGCCCCTAAATCAATACTGTGGTGCATTCATGATGGCATCTACACAAGAGCTGCATGCCCCTAAATCAAAATTGTGATGCATTCATGAGGGCATCTACACAAGAGCTGCGTGCCCCTAAATCAATACTGTGGTGCATTCATGATGGTATTTACACAAGAGCTGCATGCCACTAAATCAAATTTGTGATGCATTCATGAGCTGTGTGCCCCTAAAAAAATACTGTGGTGCATTCATGATGACGTCTACATCAGAGCTGCATGCCCCTAAATCAAAATTATGGTGCATTCATGATGGCATTTACACAAGAGCTGCATGCCCCTAAATCAATACTGTGGTGCATTCATGAGGGCATCTACACAAGAGCTGCATGCCCCTAAATCAAAATTATGGTGCATTCATGATGGCATTTACACAAGAGCTGCATGCCCCTAAATCAATACTGTGGTGCATTCATGATGGCATCTACACAAGAGCTGCATGCCCCTAAATCAAAATTGTGATGCATTCATGAGGGCATCTACACAAGAGCTGCGTGCCCCTAAATCAATACTGTGGTGCATTCATGATGGTGTTTACACAAGAGCTGCATGCCACTAAATCAAAATTGTGATGCATTCATGAGCTGCGTGCCCCTAAATCAATACTGTGGTGCATTCATGATGACGTCTACATCAGAGCTGCATGCCCCTAAATCAAAATTATGGTGCATTCATGATGGCATTTACACAAGAGCTGCATGCCCCTAAATCAATACTGTGGTGCATTCATGAGGGCATCTACACAAGAGCTGCATGCCCCTAAATCAAAATTATGGTGCATTCATGATGGCATTTACACAAGAGCTGCATGCCCCTAAATCAATACTGTGGTGCATTCATGAGGGCATCTACACAAGAGCTGCATGCCCCTAAGTCAATACTGTGGTGCATTCATGATGGTATTTACACAAGAGCTGCATGCCCCTAAATCAAAATGGTGGTGCATTCATGATGGCATCTACACAAGAGCTGCGTGCCCCTAAATCAATACTGTGGTGCATTCATGATGGCATCTACACAAGAGCTGCATGCCCCTAAATAAAAATTGTGGTGCATTCATGATGGCATCTACACAAGAGCTGCATGCCCCTAAATCAAAATTGTGGTGCATTCATGATGGCATCTACACAAGAGCTGCATGCCCCTAAATCAAAATTGTGGTGCATTCATGATGGCATCTACACAAGAGCTGCATGCCCCTAAATCAAAATTGTGGTGCATTCATGATGGCATCTACACAAGAGCTGCATTTCCTATATCAATACTGTGGTGCATTCATGATGGTATCTACACAAGAGCTGCATGCCCCTAAATCAATACTGTGGTGCATTCATGATGGCATCTACACAAGAACTGCATGCCCCATAAGCCAATACTGATACATTCATGAGGGCATCTACACAAAAACTGCATGCCCCTATATCAATATTGTGGTGCAATCATGTTAGCATCTACACAAGAGCTGCGTGCCCCTAAATCAAAATTGTGATGCATTCATGATGGCATCTACACAAGAGCTGCATGCCCCTAAATCAAAATTGTGGTGCATTCATGAGGGCATCTACACAAGAGCTGCATGCCCTAAAATAAAAATTGTGCATTCATGAGGGCATCTACACAAGAGCTGCATGCCCCTAAATCAATATTGTGGTGCATTCATGATGGTATCTACACAAGAGCTTCAAACCCCTAAACTAATATTGTGGCGCATTCATGATGACGTGTACACAAGAGCTTCATGTCTCTAAATCATTACTGTGGTGCATTCATGATGACGTCTACACAAGAGCTGCTTGACCCTATAGCCAATAATGCAGGGAAAATCACAAATTGTGTGATGGATGAATGTCATTATCAAGGACTGACAAGGTTAACATTTTGTTCTTGCACATTCATGGCGGGACATACAAGACTGTTCCTATATCATATTTCAACTTTCTCTTTGAAGTGAAACTGATGTATAAATTAAATGCATGCTGTTTTACTTCAGTGATTTGCCCTTTACATGATTACAATCATTTCAATATAAAAAGTTTAATATCTACTAGCTATAGTTTGTCCCTTTCAATACTCATATCAGATACTTCACCAGAATTCACAACTAGTTTTTTTTTACACAAAAGTCATCAAATAGCCAAATATTATTATTTGCCTGCAATCATTCAATGCAAGTTATTTATAGATCCTTTTATCAAACTTTAATCAGTCGATTAACTAAGGATACTTAAAGTTGTTGTTGTTGTTGAGCTTAATGCTATTTTTCAGCACACGATAGGCTATTCATGGCGGCCAGTATTAATGGTGGAGGAAGAAACCGGGAAATCACTGGAAAGAACCACCGACCCACGAGAAGCTACTGGCAAGCTTTCTCACATATCCACATTCGCCGAATCCTAGACTCGAACCCACGCAGACAGAGGTGAGATGGCAGTGATCCGTAACGGACAGCGCTTTAGACCACTAGGACACTCGGGGCCCCGATACTTAAAGACCTTGATATTGGTGTTGTGCGATTTCAGCAGATAAGGTCACATACCTCGCTTGCAGGAAATCGGTTGTCTCTTCTGTCAACACATTTACTAATCTGAATTTTATTTTAGTAAAACATATTTTTTAAATAAATACTACCACTGGAGGTAATTAGAACTAAATATTATGCAAATAAATATATGATATGGAACGTTTTGGATCAGTAAGAGTCTTGCTAGGTATATATCAACATACACATACATGACTAACCAGCTTTTACACATGTACTAAAACTGAAAAGAAAACTACAGCCTTTAAGTTGATTTAGAAACTTTTGATTTATATATAAATATATATCTATATATCTAATATATATATATATATATATATATATATATATATATATATATATATATATATATATATATATATATATATATATATATATTGCTATATAGTAAAAAATTCAATAACGTTTGGAATGTGAATATGTCAATTCATTATCAATATTTTTTTTATCAACTGTTATTTAATCCACAATTGATTTACTTTTCTAAATTCATATAATAAATGTTGATTTCAATCTTTCTCCGATTTACAAAACCTACAATAATCATTATCCACTATTATGGATTTGCGTAAAAATGAATTTGTAGACAAACTTTTACGCAGTATTTTAATTTAGAAATCTTTCAGTGTTTAATACCATCAATCTTCTGAGCAAGCATAGAAAGGTAATTATTATTTTTATCTGAATGTATGTCAACCTCCGTTTCCATTTCTCGTGTAGACTAATGATTTTCTCTTTCAGTAATGACCTTATACAAATTATACATTTTTTTAAATATACGATAAATAGACATTTTAACTTACTACCAATGTTAATTGTTTTTGTTTCATTTCCAATTAAAGCTCTCCAAGTTTGAGGAATTTTCCTTAGCAATGAAATATGATCTTAAATGTTGTTTTTAATATTTACGCAATTTAAGCCCACACGCCAGAAAATCTTATGGATGGTCTTTCATCCGTTGACCGTCCGTATGTGTCCGTCCGTATGTTACTACAAGTTTTATTATATCGCTACTCCTGTTAAATTACTTTTAAAATTGTAAAAAAAAAACTTTATACATTCTTCCCATAGTGAGGTTAGTCTTAAATGAAAATGATGCTGACCGGACATACTTTTATGTATATTAAATCTGTATTGTTCGTTGTCTTTTTTTATTCATGATTATACATTATGTATAATTGTATCTTGTGTTCGACCTTAGTTCAAAATAAAGTTCACTGTGCACCTGACTATAGACATTGGTATTGTAAACATTATAATACATGGCTAACAGATTAAATATTAGGATCATTGTCAATGGAGGTAAACATGTTTATCTTAATCTAAGTTTAGAACATTGGTATTTCCCATAGACAAACTTGTTGTACCTGATTTTTACCATATTTTTAAATTAAAATTTTAATAGCAGATTTTATCTTGTTGACAAGTTAGAATTTTCTCGAAATGAAATGTTGACCTTCATTCTGGCTCTTTTATAGTCTTAGTTTTTTTATATGATCTTGCTTGAGAAATTATCCATTATTATCTTAGGATTTTGAAGCAGAAACAGTCATATTGTTAAGTTTTTCATTGAAAATACAATGTGCTCACTATTAATATTCTTGGACAGAAACGTTAATTTGGAATTATAGTTAATTTTTACAAGGGTATTTTTGGATTATATTATTGTAATACATTGTAAAAACTGTTAATACATCATCACACTCCAGGTTATTGGCACATTACCACGCTGAAGACTAAAGGCACATCAACACAATTAATATTTTGACTGATTTGGAATTCCACTGGAATTAAGTTGGAAATGTATACATTTGGACATGTGTCAAAAAGTTTACTAATGTTCACAATACTTTACGTTCTTTTTAAATTTTCACATTGTATTCTAGGGAAATAAATTATTTGTTGAATTTTACAAAACTAGTTTTTGCTCTTTTCTGTCACCATGTTTAACATCATAGAGTCATAATAATACAATATTTGAAAATCTTGTAACATCTACTTCCCCTACATCTAATGTCATATTATCATGGAGTTTTATACAGAGTCGATCTGACCTTCCCCCAAAATGGGCATTGATCTGATATCCAACATGGCCGTTATGGCAGCAATCTTGAAATCTTTTTATCACAATTCTACCGGAAAGGAAAGTCAATATAGACGTGGGTTTTTCATCAAATAATTTCTTCTCATGCATAGTTGGTCGTAAATTAAAATGGTGTCGATGCGACATACAATATTGGAGCCACACAACTCCACTTCAGTAGGAAGTAATATTACATGGGCTTTTCAACAAAAGACTTCTTGTGATGTCTAGTTGGTCCTAATGATATAGTGCCGGTTATTGTAAATGTCATAGAGGCCATCTCGAAAATCATATCACTACTTCTCCTGAATGTAAAGTCATTTTGACATAGTGCTTTTATCACCAGAAGACTTCTTATGACTTATAGTTAGTCCTATGATTAATTATGCCGATTTTGTACGACCGCCATAGTCACCTTACTCCTTAAATAAGGACGGGATTTTCACTTCTTACAATGTATTGTGAATCTTAAATTGAAATAAGGCTAGTCTGATGTGGCCATCTTGAAATTCTTGTTTTATCTTCACTTCCTAAATGGAAAGTCATTTTGAAATGGTGGTTTCGTCACAGGTGGCATTTTACAGTTTTGTATTTAGCATAGGGTTACAATTTTAGAGAAAAAAATTTCCCCAGATGTCCACACTAGTTATACTGGCTATTTAAAAAAGAATTTGTATATCTTGGGCATTGTTCAAAGAACATTAAATTCCCTTTGTGTTGGTGTATGAGTGGTGGGTGTAATATAAATTATAAAGTACACAGCTTGGCCTTACTCCAGATGTGCACCTTTCAAAAGAGTGCTTTCTCCACTTGCTCATTTTCACTTCCCAAACTGCAGAGGTAAATTGTAAAACATAGAGCCAATAACTTTTTTACATTTTATATATTTGGTAATTCATTCCTTGCATTTTTCAGAAGCTGGTAATGTCTAATTTGGCAAAATTCATTTTCCATATTTTAATAGCTGCCAAATATAGTGTACTTTAGACAAAATTCAGATTGATTTCTGAAGCACAATGGAGCTCATTTTAGTTAGCAGTTTGCTAATATCATATAAAATTTAGAAAAGTACAATATCCAAAGAAATTTCAGTCACATTACATGAAAGTAGCATATAGGTATGTCAACATTCTTTCTACTGTGCATGTTTTAAATGCAAACAACTTTACCTTACATACATCACTCTCTCAAAAGTACATGTTAACTGGTGACCACAGTGTACAGTTGGTCCTAAAGGGAAATGACTAACCTCAAAAATGGTGGCTATCTTGCAAATAGTATTTCTACTCCTTATAAATGCACGGCTGTATCAAATTCACATATAGACATCTTTATGATAGATGATTAGTTCTACATGAAAATGGTGCTTGTAGTTAAGATAATATGGTTGCCACGACGACTATATTTAAAAATTATCGCTGTCACTATGCCCATCATAACGAATAGTCCTTATTTCATGGCTTTTACACCAAAATGCTTCTAATGATGTCGACTTTGTTCTAAATGAAAATGGTGCCAGTCTGACATCCAATATGTGTACCAGGTAATTTTAAAATCCTGCTGTCGCTGTAGAATATCAAAGATGGTTGCAGTACTATGCAGTCAAAAAGAAAAAGAAAAAGTCTAAACATGAAGTCCTAGAAATTATTTGTAATCACTAAAGCGTCAGTCTCATCTAAGGACTCTTGTTTTATTCGTCATCTGAATAGACGGATCAATCACGTGCAACTGTATCGATGATATTATGGACGCTTTTCCTTTTCATGTATAAAAACATTTTTTCCTTTTCATGTATAAAAACATTTGTTACCCAAACATAATTGAATTAAACGCTATTGATGAAAATAAAAACAGGACCATTTTTCATCTTCGTAAAATTTACAGAACTTGTTTGTAAGAGCTGGAACAATAAGTGACCAATATGTGATTTATTAATAAATATCTTAAAATTCATTTTTAAAATCAACGCGCGATAAAGAAATTCATTTATTTGTGTTTGGTTCCTTTTCTCAACCATTATATATTCAATGCTTTAATAAAATCTTTAATTTTAATCATTGTTAGACATCCGTGCCTGTTGAGAAATCGTATATCTTTTAATACGAGTTGGCCATGAACAATAAAATAAATCGATAAATTGACTCAAATAATGTGTAAACATTTAATAAAGTTTGAAATTAAGTCTATCCTAAATTTTTTCTTCTATCTGATCATTTTTTATTTATTATTTCTTTGCAGTAAAATGTGTTTAAACTTAAGTTCAAATATTTATACAGTTTCATTCTCGTCGTAAAACTGAAATCATTGCTAGTTACACACTGTTAATATCCCGCCTATTTATTCCACGAATTAGACGAAATTTGGATACACAAATCCATCAGGCCATTCAGGGTAGAGTGCTATAATTGAGTGCAATTTTTTTGGGGGAGCGTAAAGATGTAAAATCTTGCTTAAGAACGGTATATATTTACATCAACATAAACGTGCACTTGTCAGAATTACAAGAGACATCCAAAAAATAATGCCTATAAATACATTTCTTCTCCCTATAATAACGGCTACACACTTATCGTGTCCTTAGTGTCTCAAAAGCGTCGTTTCATTGCACCAATCCATGCCATAGCATGTAGCAGCATGTAGGTTTTTACTTCCGTAAATGAAAAAATAGCAGTGCTTCATTTGATTTCAATTCCATGTTTTGTTCTTGTTAAGCTAGATCTGAAAATATTTTAGTTAATTTTAGATGTTACTGAATGGAACTAAAAGACAAATTTTGAGCAAATATTGACAAAACGCTTCGTTAAAGGGATTTCAAAATTTGTTATGCAAATTATGCCGATCTGACAAAAATTGAGAAATTTCTTTCTGAAAATTTGTATCCATTCTTGGTAGTATTGTTATGTGATTTTATTGTTACTAAATATTCATCGACTGTCAAGACTGGAGTAGATTGAATGTATTCGTTCATAGCAAACGAGTCCATATCCCTTGTATTGTCATGGATGCGGTCATCGTCCCAAGCCACGGATGATAATCCGCCTTGTACGTTTATCATTCGTCCAGTGGCCGCCCCCAAGGGCTCGTTACCAAGAAAATTATAGTATATGTCAATGAAAAGTGTGTGTGTGTGTGTGTGTGTGTGTGTGTGTGTGTGTGTGTGTGTGTGACCAACGTGTAACAATACAACACTTGTTACAGGTTGTACCCCACCCACCCATCCTACCCTCGATTCATTGACGGTCGCTCATAATTTTCTTGTGGCCGAGCCCCTGCGTGGCTGCCAATGCAGAGATTTCCACGTGCCTCATGAATATGCATGAACCTAATTATCCAATCACCAGGAGCGTGAGTAAATTTTCTCGCCATTAGGACCTAACGTGACCATTCTGTTTGACTGAGCCAGTCAAAATTTCTTTCAGGCGCAGTCATATATTTAACTATAAGAACGGGTACTTGCATTGACACGTATTAGGTTGTCAAGTTTTCTTTTTGAAAACGTATTTTGTATGCATACTCGTAAAAACGAGGAAATCTCAACATGTTTAACTATGGATGATAGAGCAGCGTAGCGAATTATCGCAAGATACTTGTGAGAATGAGTTGCGGTAGAATGATCAAAATTCTTGAACCTTCAAAGCTTCTCCAAAGCTTCTCCGTTTCTTTTCAGAAATTTGGCAAAAATGATAGTCCAGGAAGATAAAAACATAAGATTCGTAAAATACGATCAAAGTGTACCGATTCCGACAATAAGTGTCGTTGTTACTTATCACAATTATTGCGATTCATGATATATTTTTACAATGTTTTGCATTAAATGATTTCAAAAGGAAGTTAAATAAACTATATAAAACTATTGGATTCGGCTATATGTTTTCATGACTACAAAAAATTAGCAACACGTTTGAAAATAGAAAAGCGGATAGAGACTGAAACATGTGCATACAAAATGTTTAAATTTTTAATTTATCTTATTGTGAAAATGATGGAATAGAAACTAAGCAACTAATATGCTTGAATGGCGTTTAAATTTGGTAACTCATTCGGGTTACCCTCTGTTCGTGATTTGGGGAAATTTATATAAGAACAGCACTGATGTCATGAAAATAAGTTAGTTTATCATCGGAGAAAGAACTCACAGTCTTAAGAACAGCTTTTCTCTGGGTTCTATAAATTGATATATCATCTAAAATATTATCTTGTGTGCTGGCAAAAGAAATGTTTGAACTTAAAGGTTAACATTTCTAAAAAGCATTGATATGCTGGTCATGAAACCAAAATAACATTACGTATTTGTGAATTATCCACCAGTTTATTCAGGATATTATATTAATCCAAGGAGCAAACGGGATAAATGATGGAAACTAGCATGAGATTGTCATGTTCTCAATTGTTCAAACGCACATAAAAATGTGCTTATGAAAATTGCACTAAACAGCGCTCATAAATATTGCCTCTGTAAATTTGTCTACTGTCTTTAACAGCGGTGGCCTTGTACTTATACCGCGATGGACTTTTTTCGTGTTGTCAATTTAGGTCAGTAAATCATGACACGAATTAGAGTTTAGGTTGCTGTTTTCGTAACTGAATAGAAAACATTGCTGCATTTCGTTTCAAAAACGATACCGTTTTATTACTGGAAGGTAAGGGGTTTTTTATATTAATTTTCAGTAATTAAAGAGGATATTGCATGGAAATACAAACACAGATGGCGTCCAGTAAATGTTCTCATTCAACACTGGAACATACAATGTGTTTAAATTATTTTAAGTGGCCTCAACAACACGTTCGGTAAACTTATCGGGTTTTATGACTACAGATAAAATATTCTCTAGTACCAGTCTAGAATTGTTATTCGAGTCTTGAAAGAGTAAATCTTATATCGATGACATTTTCAGCAAATACTGATGAAGTTATACTCCACACTAAAGTATTTTGCACATGGTCGAAATTTGAAGCTATTCCCGACACTTGACCAATGAGATAATGTATTACTAGCTCAACTTGTCATAGACCAGAATATCTTTTGGGATTGCCTTTTGTCCTCTCGCCCACGAATGGTCCTGTAGCCTAGTGGTTACAGTGACCGCCTCGGATGTGGGATGTTGCGGGTTCGAACCTCGGCCGAGTCATACCAATGACTTATTAAAAAATGGTACTAACTGATGCCTCCATTCATTGTTACTCCACCATAGCGAAAGTCCTATCGACGTGGGGATTCGAGGTAAACACTTACTGGTCTTAGATGAAAATATGCCAAGCGGGAGCAACTGCTTCATATTTTTGCACGACATGTGTGTCTAAAAATAGTATGGTGAAGTAGGAACTACTTTGGTTGTAAACATACAGTGTACATTCATGAAGCAGACACAGCTTTCGATTTATGTTTGTTTCTGAATAAACTAAACAAGCTGTTTCGTCCCTTTGAAAGTAGAGATGATAAAGATAACTACGTGGACGCGTTCACTGAGTCACAGATGAAACTTTCAAACAAACATATGAACGTGATATTTGCAATACCAACAAGACATATGAGAGAAGCTGTAATTGAAAATACCATTTTGATCATTTGAATAGTTATCTAAGAGAAATAATTGTCACCTTTTGCAAATTGACTATGACCAGTGCTCTCTAGTGTCTACAGAAATATCAAAGAAAAGTAATTTGAGACCATGATCAATCGGATATTTATCAGAGACCTTTTAAGTCAGTCAAAACACTAAATTCCAGCTGGCTGTTTTGGCAGGAAACTGAGCCTCAGAGTCAGCAAGGCAAGAAGATGAAAAATACTATTTCCTCTGGCTAAATGAAGTGTCACACAACATCTACTTTGCAATTTTCTTGTTTAACTATTTTGATACAATGTTAAACTAGTGATTAAAGAAACACACCGTATGATACAGATTTAGCTGCGGTCCTTCCAACAGCGAGCATACAAGTGACAGGACATAAACATGTCTTCTTTAGCTAATGATAACAATGGTAATAAATATACTTACATTATATCTTGAATTTCCTCAAATGTACTGGTTCTGCAAATCTAAATGACATGACCATGAAAAACCTGATACACACCTAAATTGTACTTTAATTTTGACGACATTTCCAACTTAAATCACATTCTCCTTACTGCACTGTCACAATGTAGATTAAACTCAATTCATTTCAGTGCATCATAAGTAAAGAAACAGAATTAAGTTGAATCAACAGAAAAAAATCCATCCATTCCACACCAACTGCAAAAAGACTTTTCAATGCGCATTCATTCAAAATATCAATCTAAATATCAATTTTAAGTAGACAAAAACGATATTTTTTTAAAAAAAACTAATGTCGAGTATTCGACGAAGTTCAAAGGTCACTAGCAGGTGCTATGTGCTCATTAATATCGTTACTGTGTAAAAATATATCTACAGTTGTGTATTTGTAACGGGGGATTGATTTGACCATCTTTAACTAAGGAATGACTTCACACAGTGTTATTGCCCAGTGTGGACGACGGATAGATGGAGCGTTAACAGATAGCTGAGCAAGGCTTTTGAAAGAAATATACAATTACGAGCACCCTTTACCAATACATAAAATAAATTTAATCAATTGCTACAAAACCAAAATTTCACTTTTCAGTCCAACAGATTTGCATTGACAGAATTTAGTCGCAGTGTTCAATTTTATATTATATTACGAGTATTGAGTGCAATTCTCACGCTTTGACAGCATCACCGGACATCTCTGTCCTCTTGTTTCCGTGTCTAATGCGTGCGCTTTTTGGTCCCCTTCTGACCCATGACTATTCCGACCTCTATTATATGCGGATTTCCCATGTTTTGTTTCCACTTCTAATGTGTTCTCTTATGACTCCTGATTATTACGAAAACACTGTTATCCAGTTCCACAAGGAGTTGGACTTGTCGTTTTACAAGGCAAGAGTCGAACTAAAGAATTCTGAGCAAGTGGTACCCTTAAATTCCCAGTCTCCCAAAGTGTACGATCTTAAATTCCCAGACCAACCGGACATAACTGTTCATAAAATTCTACAAATAATCATGTCTTTCATCATCAGATTTTGACAGCATAAGGAACTGTTGCGATTAGCTTTCCTTTGAAAATCAAGTATTTGACGTGAGGCCCTCTACGAACCGATACGGTCGTAGTTCTAATGCAAATATGTCACTGTACGGTTAAAACAACCCGGCAAATGCTACTGAAACTTAGACGTATACCCTTTTATGTTTCAGAGATGAAATAAGAGAATATTCAGTGAACTTTCTCAAGACCTTTCTGGCTTGGCTATGATAACTTTAAAGTACAATTTATTCGACCTTAAGTTTCAATAAGTCTTCAAAATTCGCCATATTACAGTATTTGTTTTGAAATACAGCATAAATTCAGTTACTTTATTTCTTGAAGCGTATTCCTTTATTATTTAGCCTTGGGTAGGAAAACGAAATGAGTATATAATGAAAAGGCTGCTGCATTTGTATGGAAAAAACACGAATTCATATTTTTTCGAACTAATGCTCTACTCCCAAGTTCGTGCAAAATTACTCAGAAACAAAACTCGTTCATATTTTCGCATACAAATGCAGTAATATATAATTATCCCTGAAGAACATCAAAAATGGTTTCGACAATCAGCAGTTAAAAGGAAGAATGGTCTTATTTTGAATTCCTAGAAATTTTTCGATGGACTCTTGTTGAAATATGCTTGCTAGTTTACAAGCTAAATTTAAACGCGTGCAAAATAATTCTGATCTAAACGTACGACAAAATCAATAGTGGGCAGTTGTCACAATGTAGAATAAACTCCATTCAGACAAATATAATATGAATAATTAGAATTTGTGACATTTGGAACGTAACCTAACAAGTATTGAATTTAGATACAATAGTATGACACTACAACTAAATACGGATTGTATTGGTTGTTGTGTCAATGAAATATCACCAAGCTAGTCGGAGTGAGAAAAAAGGCAGTTCTATTGAAATCGACATTCCGATCTGTCATAAGGTTCCCCATGTACGCAGGAAAACTGATAGGATAGTAAGCATACTGTCAGGACTGATTCATTGATCCTCCATTTAATGTCTGCAATCAATTCATGCAGCATCTACTAGCTCCCAGTTTGGTTAAACCAACCATATCCTCTGAAATCGTGCAGTAATACTTGCGCACATTAATAAAAAAAAAATTTCACTGTATTGTGTCTCGAATCAATAAAATATCGCGACATATTCGGTGTTAATAAAACAAAACCCTCTCTTTTGGTTCATATACTGGGGGAAAACTATCCTGCCAAGTTTGGCCGATGCTATTAGCGACAGCATTTACATGCATCCTTTAAACCCATGCGCCAATTTTGTTTCTTCTTTTCAGCCGAAAGTCTTTTTAAAGACAGCACAGAAATTTAAATAAAAAGTGAAAAATTCATCCGCGAGTTGTCTTTGTTGTAATGAGATCAGTGGGTGGTTTGCTGATTAATTTGCGTGTCTTAGGAAATGTATAACTAGAGTTATGTCCCGTTCGGTAGGACAGATCAATCTTTTTTTCCTATGTCACATAAATGAAATTAGCATTTCAGCGAATCACCTTCACATGAGGTTCTAGAATTTGCCATTAAAAAACAGATAGCTATTAATCCCAAAAATAATCTTTTCATAGATACTGGTTATGAAGCAAAAGAGCTTCTGGAATGGTTTCTCGTTCGTCGTCCATCAGTCTGTCCTTTGCACAAGTTCATTATTGCTACTCCCCTTAAACTACTTAGATGATTGCCATTAAACTTTGCCTCTCTCTCTCTCTCTATCTCTCTCTCACACACACACACACACACACACACACACACACACACAAACGCACACGCACGTGTGCGCGGTAGATTTGGTTCGAAATAAAAATAGTCCTGTTCGGACAGCCAGTATGTTTGCTAAAGCAGCCATCTGGAGACATTTGACTGCTGTCTTAATTTTTACGTCACTACGTCCACAGGTAAGGGTGATGTCGACTTTGACCAAATTAAAAATGCTGCCAAGCTGACACTCAGTAGTATGTGCATCCCACCAGACAATTTGAAATCTGATCATGGTTGAAGAATATCGGAGATGATTTCACTTCACAATTAAAACTAAGAAGTCGTCTTATCTTGAATTGCTGGAAGTTCTTTTCGCCCTATGGAGTGTCGGTCCCATTGATGGACTCTTGCTATAATTAACATTGTACGAGCCTTGTCAATGGAGAAAATGAATTGTTCTCTCCTCTTATCATACTTTAAATCTTGTGAATAATTTTTCAATTAGCTGGTACTTGGATATGTTCTATTGCTCACTAACTTCATGAACGATGACTTTAAGATCTCGTTTTCGCAAATCAATTAGTTTTTAATAATGTCAAGGAGAAAGTAGAAAATCAGAAGATTGTTTGATTTTGAACATAACAAAGACCTGGACAGAACAAGACAATAGACGAATAATTTATTGCTGATTTGTGGCAAAGTTTTGTTGTAGCACCAAACCCTTGCTTAGGTAATTGGTAAATACTCTTTGTTAAATCGTCTGTCTGTGACAACAATCCATATACCTAACTCATAAAGTTACTATTCGTGCACTGGTCTTAACATCAGGAATGGTAAAGGCATAACGTTGAGCTGTTCGAATATCAAAACTCTTTACCTTTTTTTCTGAATAAAATAATACCTAGTGCAATTAGTATATCAGGAAGTTTTTGGTTCATCTTATATGCGAACATTATCAACATAAAGCATAAACTCCATGACACGCACAAATTCTAAATTATTCGGCGAATAGTTTCATAATTTCCAAATGAAATTTGTTTACGCGAAGGCGTTATTCGTATTTGTGGCAAACAAAATAATGCTAAAAAAAGGCGGGTTTCCTTTTATTCGAAATGGATGTAGTAGGACACAAACCTTAGACATCTCTTAAATATGAGGAACACAAAAAAGCAATAACCAGTTTTGACATTTGATCTATGAATGGACGAAGCATGTACTACTAAAAGGTTTTTTTTTAATGTCAGGAATGCAAAATGCTATTGACTTCAGAAGGAGTTTCTAAAATCGCAATCAAACAGGGTTTAGTGCTCTTCTAGAAGCTTAATTCTCGATGGTTTTCATTTCTTTTAATCACAGTGCGAAGGACTGGAGCTTACATTGGATTTTGCAGCGTAGGCACTCGATTAAATAGATCCGAAATTAACGCGTCAGTCGAGCTCTTCACTATTTTTGAATATTCCTGAAAATCCGTGTACGCGCAATCTTCTTAAGTTACACATATAACTGTCGAGATTTCGTTAATTTTAGCTCTAAGTTAAAGTGTTGAAACACACAAAATGTTGAGAACTGTTTGTTTGATTCGATACATTTCAATCTAAGAGGGTTGGCTGCCTTTATTTATTTTTTTTTGTATCCTCGATCGTAAAGAACCATGTCACGCGAACAATTTGAGCTATATTCAAAAAGGTAGAAAACAGTGTGTATTAATGTATAAGGTTTACATTATTTTTTGCCGGCTTTATTAGATTGTACATCACGGAAAGGTCAACATTCCAGCTGCAATCGATTAGCATATCAACTCTAATTTCATGATAGTTACGTTCAAATGGAAACGGGTCCTCTGAAATCGATTAGGTTTGAATATCTGGACTCAGTTCCAGGAAGCACTTGCTAATGTTATTTGCTCTATTGGTCATAAACCAGAAATCTATGGGACGGTCTGCTGTCTGTCATCCGTCTGTCCGTTAATACAAGTTTGTTATAGCTACAGCTTTCAAACTACTTTCAGGATGGCTATGAAAGTTTACTCACCCATTAATCTCATCTTTTAATTGTTCCTAAATGAATATGGTGCCACTCGGACATCCAATATGGCCGACACATTGACCACATTAAAATTTTGTTAACGTTACTCCTCGTGTAAATCTAAGTTTTCACTGAAAGATTTCTCATGATGTCTAGTAAGTCACAAATGAAATGGGGCTAATCTGATTTCCAGTATGACTGAAAGATCGACCAGCTTGAAAATATTGATATTGATACCCCCCAAAGAAACCTGGTGTTGCCACGAGGTTTGTTATGATGGCCAGTTGGTCCTGATATGATGCCCAATATGGCTGTCACAGCAGACATCCTTAACATTTTGCTATTGCTTCTCGACATATCAACATTGAGTTTTCACAAAACAACTTCTTTAGATGTCTATTTGGTCATAAATGAGATGGTGCCTATTTAATATCCAAAATGTCCGCCTTTGTGGCCATCATGAGAAACTTGTTATAGCTATATTTCTCCTGAAAGAAAAGTAATATTGCCGCGGCAGTTTTACAAGAAGACTTAGGGTGCCTTTTTGGTCTCACATAAAAATGTCCTCGGTCTGACTTCTAATCTTGAAAATCTTGTTATCACTACTTCTCATAGACATTGCACTTCCGCCAGAAAATTCTTTTGATCTCTAGTTGTGACTAAATATAATTGATGTCAATCCGATATCGAATATGTTTGCCATGGCAAACATTTTAAAAATCTAGCTATCTCGCTTCATCAAAAACGGAAAAGATTTTAGCATGGTGGTTCTAACAGAACACTTTCTATGACACTGAAAAGTTTCCAAGAGTACTTTTATTTTCACGGTTAGATGGTAGATGGAAAAAGCTAACAATGCTTGAGCTTCCAAGCGTTTAGAAAATTTCGTCCTGCAGATTACTCGCCTACTTATTTATGAATTAAAGCACTCTTAAAAAACCCAAACAAACAAACAAACAAACAAACAAACAAAAAACTCCAGCCTTTCCAGGTGTTTACGACCCGTGTTGCAATATTAAACAATAGAAAAGAAGCAATACATTAGCAACTGTGCTTGACATTTATCGCATATAAGATATAAGAAAAAATCTGGAACAAAGCAAACAACACAAAACGTAAACCTAGACTAATTAGTTGCCGTGTCAGTTAAAATATATATTTTATCCCATACGTTAGAAGACCACGTCTTTTATGTCAAGAAGACGAGTTATCAACTGCAATGTGCTGACATCATTTGGAACACGTTAGTTTGTAAATTTTTTGTCATCTCAACATAAAGCATGTCAACAAACTACAATCAATAATTTGTTTTGTTGATGTAAATGACGTTGTCTTGATCACATATTCTATAAAAATATCTAATAATAACGTTGGCAACTTAATGCTTCCATATGTACGCGTTAATAAAAAATGTCGATGAACTAATGTATGAATGATATATTTAAGATATTTCAGAGTGAGATTGAAAATTTAAAAAAGAAAATAGTATCTGAAGATTTAAACATAGGTCATTCATCCATGGATTACATAAATCGTGTTTTCTAGGCAACGGGCCATGCTTCAGATGGATGGAAATTTCCTTGCACGGTTAATCTATGATGATGAACTGACTTATGACCTAGTCGGTGCCGCCTCTGAAGTTCTGGGTAAGAGATTTGCTCCAACTAAATTGTATTATCATGATATATTGCGTACAATGTACACCTGTCTATGCACTTCCTGTTCTTTGCATGCACGCGGCCTTTTGTTGGATCTTTTCCTTGATCGGGTGAGACAGTTAATTACTATATGAATACCTTTCCTTTAATAAAGTTTGCCTGACTGGTTTAGACCTTTACTCCGCCAGACACAAACTTGAAAAGATCAGTTTAATGGCGTACATTATCCAATTGACAGTTGTACCATGTCAATCGACAGTACTTGGAAACGCTCAGGCTGTCGAGTTTTATTCCATAGGAAGACCATTATTAGTTTATGTATAAATTTATTAGTTTATGTATCGAGTTTGTCACCAGAAGTAACTCTCTCTCTCTCTCTCTCTCTCTCTCTCTCTCTCTCTCTCTCTCTCTCTCTCTCTCTCTCTCTCTCTCTCTCTCTCTCTCTCTCTCACGAACGAACGAACGAACGAACGATCGATCGATCGATCGATGGATCGAAACAAAATTCATGGCAGCCATTAAATTTCTCAAAAAGCTACTCGCCAATTCAAATCGTAAACTGAGGATGAAGGTCGTCAATAAGACAATTATTAGATACCGCCGATGCAAACATAAGGGAAATTGGCTTAACTAACATCATTCCAAATGTGATCTGTTTATCCAATTGTGAATCAGTTTCTTTCCAGCTGGTCTGCTGAGTCATTTACTTCTCCAGTGACATGAAGTTGTTGTTGTTGTTGTTGTTGTTGTTGATGATAATGATGATAATGATGATGATGATGATGATTATTATTATTATTATTATTATTTTTATTATTATTATTATTATTATTATTATTATTATTATTATTATTATTATTATTATTATTATTATTATTATTATTATTATCGCTTTCTACCAGATACCCTTGTTATGTAAATACATTTATATTTTTGTTGTTCCTTTTTAGTGCTGGAAATAGTATCCGGGCAAAGATAGAAGCAATATATAAGGCATCGCTGCAGATGGCTTGCTATATATATCATGCCTGTATGCGAATGTGCCCCACGATTATGAAGGGTTATATTACCCTTCCCTTTCATTCGTATGTTCAGTTGTGCATTTAAGTTTCTGTCCATGAATACGTTAATAACAGACATTATCTTAAACGAACGCGTGGCGTCACACTATAGCAACACGTTGTTTTATCCCTCATGGGTACAATATTACGGCTATCGTTAGTATCAACATGAATGTCAATTTAGCATAAAACACGTAAAGCCATTGCAATATATTTTATTATATAACTAAGGATGACGGAGACTCACGAAGTGTTAGTAAAGCAGAGTAACTTGCTACTGTAAGAAAACGCTGGGGTGAAACGAAGAAATGTTGCATGGAGTTGGGGTGGGGGATTTCACTGACATTCAGCATGGAACTAGAATTCTTAAATCTGCATGTCTACTTTGAAAATAGTTGTTTCATGAATTATTCTAATACAGTTTAAACAACATAACAAATAATGCAGTCTCAAGACTGAAAAAATAATCCCCAATATGTAAGCCACCCTCCGTGAAAATATCCGCTTATACTTTAACAGCTATTTATTTCTTATCGATGCTTGTACAACTTGTAGTTAAATGCTATTTGCATCGATTATACTTTTGTTTGTATCATTATATCACTTACTGGCATCCATCAAAACTTGTGGGATAAAGATTCTCATTTCTATTTGTCCGATAAACCTACACTAACACGTTTTCTTTATTTGCATGAAAGCTTAAGAACAGCCTAAGTTACATAAATTTAAAAACAGCCATTTGTCACACTGTACATGCAAAACACAATCTCATTCAGTCATAATGCTCGTTAACTGCCAACAGCACGTTGTCGATCTGTTGTACTCGTAGCTAATCCCCAAATATAAAGTTTGACGTCTTCGCCATTTCTTTTCTGATTACGTGATCATTTCATGTATTCCAGGGAAACCAGCATCCAAAATCCTTGAAATGTTCGGAGTCTATTTCTTTGAATTCTGTCAGGTCTCTGGCTATGGAACTATCTTGAATGTCCTTGGTGGTACGACACGTGACTTCCTTCAGAATCTTGACGCTCTCCACGATCACCTGGCAACAATATATCCAGGAATGCGGGCTCCCTCCTTTCGATGCACGGAAAGAGAAGATGATGGTGCATTGATACTCCATTACTATTCCGAGAGACCTGGTCTAGAAAATATAGTCATAGGTATAGTGAAAGCGGTAGCTCGGATAGTCCACAGATCTGAAGTACAGGTTGAAGTTCTTCCATTCAAGAACAACGAAGTACATGACCACGTTCAGTTGGTTATTACGGAAAAGAGCATGAAGCCAACAGATAACATGTCAAGCGAGATTGAAACATGTGAACACATTCTTTCTCCTGAACAGAAGATTAGTCCTGGAACCTTCTGTCGCGCATTTCCTTTCCACATCTTGTTTGACAGGAATATGACTATAAGACAGGCTGGCACGTCAATCATGCGAGTGATTCCGGAAACTGCAGACGAGAACACGCGGGTTGACGAAATCTTTGAAATGATCCGCCCCCATATGGATTTTGAATTTTCGAATATTTTGTCTCATATCAATACAGTGTTTGTCCTACGCACGCATATGATGGTCCTTAAAAGCGATTCAAAATTCCACGAAGACTTTCACGAGACAACGAGCATGCGCCTTAAAGGTCAGATGATTTACGTGGAAGAAACTGACTGTATTTTGTTCATGTGCTCTCCAAACTTGACAAGTTTAGATGAGTTACAGAGAAGGGGGCTGTATCTAAGTGATATCCCCCTTCACGATGCAACTCGGGAACTGGTTCTTTTATCAGAACAATTTGATGCGGAGTACAAGCTCACACAGAGACTAGAGGTGCTGACAGACAAACTGGCACAAAAATTAAGGGAGCTAGAAGATGAGAAAAAGAAAACAGACAGGTAACCCATTTTTTTCTGTGTAAATCGTGTTTGCTGTAAAAAAATAACACATTTAAATATTTTTTCGCAGAGAGAATTAATCTTCGATAAGAGAATATAGGGCAAAGCCGACTTTGTTTTCTGCCCATCATGTGATCATCCATTTGGCTGTAATTTTCAACCAAACTTTAAGATATATTTAAAATTTCTTCAAATCTTCGATTGGCCAATGAATAAGATTACAGTATGCTTTGTTTTTGCAGGTTAATGTATTCCGTTCTACCTACATCAGTAGCCAACGAGTTACGTCATGACCGCGCAGTCCCTGCCCGGAGATACGAGGATGTCACCGTCTTATTCAGTGGAATTGTTGGATTTAGCAAATTTTGTGCAAACAATTCGGACAGCAATGGCGCAATGAAAATCGTGGAACTATTAAATACAATCTACACAAAGTTTGATGACAATTTAGTAAAACATCCCAAAGTATTCAAGGTACGATTTATGACTTTTATTAAAACCAATCTTATTTATTCTTGACAAATTCTGTAAAAGACTGTATTTCTCCTTGTCGAATATTGTTGTTGTTGCTGTTGTTGTAGGGTTTAATGCCATTTTGTAGCACAAGATAAGCTATACATGGCGGCCAGTATAAATGGTCGATGAAGATTCTGGGAAAACCCGGAGATAACCACTGACCCACGAGAAGCTACTGGCAAGCTTTCTCACATACCCACATTGGTCGAACCTGAGACTCGAACCCATGGAGACAGAGGTGAGACGGCAGTGGTTTGTAATGATGAGTGTTTTAGACACTCGGCCACTCTGGGCCACCTCATTGAATATTATCGTAAGAAGTTTATCAGATCGTACATTTCAATTTTTATATCAAACGAAAATAAATATAAGATATATGTCTGAATATTATCATAATAAAAGCATAGTCCCTAATAACAATAATTAACATATAAATAAATGAGGACATTATCAATTACAGTTTGTTAATGATCCGATATATGATTCAATGGGGTCAGCAGTACAATTTGTATTACAGTAAAAGTCGTGCATGTCATCTATGAATTCAGTACCGAATATTTTAGTAAGGAGTATGATTTTTCGCATTTGACATCTTTATATGACGAAAGTTTACTGTATTTGGATCCAATATATCCATTATCTTTTTGCCAATCTTTATTTATACACTTATATGCTCCGACGACCACGTACGGCAAAACTTAATGCCAAAAGGAGTGCACTTGCCCCGCTCCCGTCTTTTCACCTCTAAACATGTTATGGCCTACATCCGTAAAACTTAATAGGCGATTACTAAACGTCCCCACTCCAATTCTGCGTGTGCTATGTGCTCTTGACTCTAACAACAGGTGCATCTCTGCTTCTTTTTTACGGTTGACATAAAAACATTCGTTGACAACTGTCACACATTTAGTAATCATGAGATCGCATATTAAAATCAACGTCTTTGAAAACAGTATGGAAATGCTGTACTTTTTAACCAATGACGCACAGGTCCAAGCTACCCTCCAATGGCTCCAGATCAGGGTAAGTTTCCCAGATAGCCATTATGGGAATTGACTTCACTGTTGTGCTAATATAGTGATTCGCTAACCAATCGGAAAACGGAAATATTAACAAGTTACCGGCGAATGAATTTGGCGACCAATTTTGGCCGCAATCGGATTAAAATCAGATCTCTATTTCCTACGTGAATATCTGACAGCGACTCATAGTGGTAATGTTCTGGTGACCAATGTCATTACCATAATGTTTAATTCATTAGCCAATGAGATGTAGCCTTATATCTTCACGTTTGGGAGACTAAGGAGTATAGCTAAAGAATATCAGCATGGCTATCGATTTGGTTGGAGTGGAAATAATTTTTCTCGTTTTGAAAACAGTTTTAAAAAAATAAAATCGGTTCATAATTGACGTTCGTTGTAATTGGTGATATAAGAATAACTATCGTACGCGTTTTGTTGAGAGCAAACATTTACTTACGCACCTGGAAAGGACATCGGATCCTCGCGCTCGAAAACATTTCCCGTGCTCAGGCAAGCTTTTGCAAACAGCAAAACTTTGAACGATCTATATCATATTGTGATATATATATATATATATATATATATATATATATATATATATATATATATATATATATATATATATATATATATATATATATATACTTCAAATGCTTAATAACACCCACACACAACAGTCTAGACGGATTTCGTTTGTGCAGCTGTAATATTAGCATGCGATGCTGCTAATTACTACAAGCAACGTAGTAGCCATTTTATGTACCAATAGTTTGCGTAATAACATACTTATGTATCATTCCGATTTGACAAAACATCATTTTTATTATTTTATTGTTTGAAATTGTACGAATTTAAACAATATAAATGGATGTATCCAGAGTCTAAAGTGAAATAAACAATATAAATGGATGTATCCAGTGTTTAAAGTCAAATAAAGAATGGAAATCTATGTATTCAGAGTCCAAAGTCAAATCAAACAATATAAATGGATGTATCAAACAATATAAATAGATGTATCCAGAGTCTAAAGGCAAATCAAACAATATAAATGGATGTATCCCGTGTCTAAAGGCAATTTCAAACAATATAAATATCTGTATCCAGAGTCTAAAGTCCAAAGAAACAATATAAATGCATGTATCCAGAGTCTAAAGGCAAATCAGACAATATATATCGATGTATCGAGTTTAGAGTCAAATCCAATATAAAAATAGATTTATCCAGTCTAAAGTCCAATACAACTCAATCGATATATCCAGAGTCTAAAGTAAAAAAAGCAACATAAATTGAAGTATCTAGAGTCTAAAGTCAAATAAAACTGGATAAATCGTTGTACCCAGAGTCTAAAGTCAAATAAATAAGATAAATCGACGTATCGGGAGTCCAATCAGATATAAAATTGATCTATCCAGTCTAAAGTCAAATACAATATAATCGATATATCTGGAGTCTAAAGTCAAATAAATTATATAAATCGATGTATCCAAGTCTGAAGTCAAATAAAACAATATAAATCGATGTTTCCAGATTCTAAAATAAAGTATAAGCATTATTAAGGTTCAGACGTACAAGATATTTTCTTCAAAGGAACTATAAATCAAATGTTCTTAAAAGCCACTAGATGAGATTCTTGTCTTAAAAAATGTTTGAAGCAAGCAACATTGCAATTGTCGTTTGCAAGATATTTTATTTCCTCCTCCCCCTCTATCTCTCACGTATATTTGCAGATTTCTATTTTCGTGATTTTGAAATTATCAGGATCAGCGAAAAAAGAAGAAAAAAAGAATGCCGAAAAGTTGGTTATAGTTTTAACTTAAGTTTTTAAAATTATAAACATTAGAGTACAAATAAATTTGAAAAACGAAGATAAATACAATATATAATTAAGTTACTACTAAAGACTAATAACACACATTCATATAATCATATGCAGAACAGACCTGATAGTATTAACACCTAGATTTAATCCCTTTTTGTACTATGCCTATCGTATAAAGCTCATATGCTTGATGTCTTGTGGGATACTATTCCATATGTCTGTCTCTGAGTACTGACACCAGTTTTTGAACAATTCCGTCTTTGGTTTTGGAATTGAATTCTTTTAGCTGTCATTGAATTTTGCCGGTTTCTCTTATTGAAAAGTGTTTATCAAGAAAATGAAAGCAGACTTGATAAAAACGTTTTACTTTTTTTTAATTGTTCTTGAAAATGTCGGACTTTTAAAGTATTCATTACTTCTAGATTGTTTGTAAGTTTGACCAAGTAGAATTATTTTTCATATTGACCATCGAGTATTATTTTACAGACCCATCTAGTACCATTTTACATGTCAATCTAATACTACTTTACATGCCCTTCTAATACTACTTTACATGCCCATCTAATACTATTTTGCATGCCCGTCTAGTACCATTTTACATGCCCATGTAATACTATTTTACAGGTCCATATAATACTATTTTACATGCCCATGTAATACCATTTTACATGCCTTTCTAGTACCAATTTACATGCCCTTCTAGTACCATTTTACATGCCAATGTAATACCATTTTACATGCCTTTCTAGTACCATTTTACATGACCGTCTAGTAACATTTTACATGCCCATCTATTACCATTTTACAGACCCTTCTAGTACTGTTTTACGGACCCATCTAATACTATTTTACATGCCCATCTAATACAATTTTACATGCCCATCTAGTACCATTTTACATGCCCATCTAATACCATTTGACAAGCCTATCTGATACTATTTTACAAGGTCCATCTAGTACCATTCTAAAGGCCCATCTAATACTATTTTACAGGCCCTTCTAGTACCATTTGACAGGCCCATCTAATACTAATTTTACAAAGTACATCTAGTACCATTTTAAAGGCCCATCTAATACTATTTTACAAGGTCCATCTAGTACCATTTTAAAGGCCCATCTAATACTATTTTACAAGGTCCATCTAGTACCATTTTAAAGGCCCATCTAATACTATTTTACAAGGTTCATCTAGTACCATTCTAAAGGCCCATCTAATACTATTTTACAAGGTCCATCTAGTACAATTTTAAAGGCCCATCTAATACTATTTTACAGGCCCATCTAGTATCATTTTAAAGACATATCTAGTAATATTTTATATGCCCTTCTAATGCTTTTTTAGAGACCCATCTAGTATTATTTTACAGGCTTGTATAATACCATTTTACGGGCCAATCTATTATTATATTACCGGCACAGCGAGTATTATTTTACAGGGCCGTCAAGTATTATTTTACTTTCCCATCTAGTATTATTGTACAGGCCCGTCTGATGCTATTTTATAGGCTAATCCGGAATTTTTTTTACAGGCCCTTCTAACACCGATATACAGGACCATATAATATTATTTTACATGCCTAACTAGTATTATTTTCCAGGCCCGTCTAGTACTATTTTACAATCCATCTAATAATATTTTACAGTCCCACATATTATTATTTTACTGGCCCGTCTAGTACTATTTTACAGACTCATCTAATATTATTTTACAGACCCATCTAATACTATTTTACAGGCCCGTCTAATACTATTTTACAGGCCTGTCTCATACTATTTTACAATCCCTTCTAATACTATTTTACAATCCCATCTAATACTATTTTACAGGCCCGTCTAATACTATTTTACAATACCATCTAATACTATTTTACAGGCCCATCTAATACTATTTTACTGGCCCGTCTAATACTATTTTACAATCCCTTCTAATACTATTTTACAATCCCATCTAATACTATTTTACAAGCCTGTCTCATACTATTTTACAATCCCTTCTAATACTATTTTACAATCCCATCTAATACTATTTTACAGGCCCGTCTAATACTATTTTACAGTCCCATCTAATACTATTTTACAATCCCATCTAATACTATTTTACAGGCCCGTCTAATACTATTTTACAATCCCATCTAATACTATTTTACAGGCCCGTCTAATACTATTTTACAATCCCATCTAATACTATTTTACAGGCCCACATAGTATTATTTTACAGGCCTGTCTAATACTATTTTACAATCCCTTCTAATACTATTTTACAGGCCCACATAGTATTATTTTACAGGCCCGTCTAATACTATTTTACAGGCCCACATAGTGCTATTTTACAGGCCCGTCTAATACTATTTTACAGGCCCGTCTAATACTATTTTACAATCCCATCTAATTCTATTGTACATGCCCATCTAATACTATTTTACAATCCCATCTAATACTATTTTACAATCCCATCTAATACTATTTTACAATCCCATCTAATTCTATTGTACATGCCCATCTAATACTATTTTACAATCCCATCTAATACTATTTTACAGGCTCATCTAATAAAATTTTACAGGCCCACATAGTATTATTTTACAGGCTCTTCTAATACTATTTTACAGGCTCTTCTAATTTTGTTTTACAGGCCCGCCTAATGCTATTTCACATGCAGGTTTTGTGAACCGAAGTATTCTTCTCAATATTAACGTCAAACGTAATCCCGCCGAGTCTTATATTAATCAAAATGGGGCTGAATGTAGCTCTGGTGAAATTTGACACTTTACTGTTTTGGAGTGTAATGCTATATATTTCTTAATATCTACAGATAGAAAGTTGTTTTCTTTGTATCAGAATGTCTATCATCTGACCAAAGTAAATTATTATGAAGAAGAATATCAAGAATTATGTTCTTGGAAACCACTTTCAGCTTTTGATTATGACAGGAATGTCTCAGGTCATCTATCTTTAACTTCAGTCATTTTGCTATTTTGTTGTTAATGAAACCTTTACTTTTTACGTGTTTAACCATGCCATTCTCTTTACTCCATTTTGTAAGATTTCTTAATGTCATTTGAAGATTATTTTGGAGTTTAATTTGAAAATTACAAACAAAATTAATATAGTATGATATATTATATGTTACCCTTTACCCAGGTTGAGACTGTCGGCGACAAGTACATGGCTGTAAGCGGCTTGCCGGAAGTTTGTGATGATCATGCGCGATGTATCGCAAAGCTAGCACTGGACATGATGGACATTTCCAAAGATCTTCGCAATCCAAACGGACATCTGATGGAGGTAGTTCGACCGCTTATATGTCGGTCTACAAATCAGATTCAGAAACACTCATAAGTCGAACACCAATTAAGTGGTCCAAATGTCAGATAACTGTCTTACTATATGATAAAGAGGTGGTGGGAGCAGGTATTAAAAAGGAAAAGAAAAGTTGAATTCCATATTATTTCATTTTTGTACAATATTTATTTTCTAACAACAATATTCTTTACTGACCCAGGTCTATTGTAAAGGTAGGAATTGGACTGGCTTATATTTAACCGCTGTCGCAAAAACATGTACATTGTTTAAATACGGATAGTTCGGACCATAGTGTATTTTATGGGGAAACTCACATTCCAATTCTGCCGATATAACAGCTAGACAAACGCACAGTCAAGCTTGAATAATTATTATTAAAATAAGCGAACGTAAAATAGGTTAACCTTGTTACGCATTATCATAAATAATGTCACATGGCTACATTGTATTTTATTCATCCGCTTTTATGTAGGTTATAAAAATGTTACATGAGTTTGATAAGCAATTAACTGTGTCGCTAATAATGATCAATATTATTTGGACGGGATAAATGTGTCATCAATGTTAGCTTCCAACATTGAAGATAATAATGTTTCATTTGTTGATTTCAAAAGCATCCATAATTGTATCCTACAATGTGTCTGAATTGATACAGATTTATTGGTTACATTCAATAATGACAGTACTAAAATGAAGAGTATCAGCCCTAAAAGTAGGATGCCTAAGACAGTATAGTAAAACGATTAATTGGCCTTTTGAATTAAATTCTGCTAGTAAATACACAAATGTTTATTTGTTATTTGTTTTATATATATATATATATATATATATATATATATATATATATATATATATATATATATATATATATATATATATATATATATAGATAGATAGATAGATAGATAGATAGATAGATAGATAGATAGATAGATAGATAGATATACGTTTTGTAACTCTTGGTGCATAATTTTATCTAATTTGTACAAGTTTTTTCCACTTATGCAAATTGTAATCATGCTTACTTATGTGTTGACAATTGCTAATAATAGTCTTAATAATACGACTTGACGATTTTGGGTTAATTTCTCATTGGCTGGTGGGGTTTGTATCTTTCTAGAAGAACTACGTAACTTCGCAGTGGTTGGAATAGGTCACATGAATATGCATTTCGAAATAAATTGAGTCGTATGATCAGTTACGTGGAGGATATGTTGTGAACTATTGTCGTAATAGAAGGTGATGGTCGTTAGATTAGACAATACATTAAATCAATTTAAATTTATAAAGCATACATAATCCTCTTGTTTGCGGGGAGGGAGTTAATGATTGATATAGAAAGTCTTTGCGACATCATTAGTGCCATGCTTAAAACCCAGTCATTGAAAATAGTATGAATTAGTTATGTGAAGAAATTAAACGCGATAATAAAAACTTCACAGAATCTATAGAATATACAGATGGACATGTTATGTACATATTTTTCACCCCCATCATTGGATTTGTTGATATACAAGCATCTAAAACACAACAATACTGGATACAAAACATTTTGACAATTAGAGACATTTTCTCAAAATGCGCTTTGGCTCGAGAGGTGAAAAATGTAGAGGTGACATACACGGTGATGTTAAATAACCCTTTAGAGGTGAAAGACAGAAAAGATACAGTCTTTACTTTTACAGCAGGAAAGTTAAAGGTTTGCTTGAAAAGGAAAACTAATTTATGGTTACAGTAGCACCAGTCACAGATCAATGGTCATGACTATAGTTCTCCAAGCAAGCAAAGAGGAAAATATAAACAGGTTGGAAATTACTTCTCATTTGATACATCTGGAACACTTAAATTTTAAATTAGAAGACAGCAAAGAGATAACAGCCAACATAAAAACCACAAGGCTAGAGGACAGCAAAGTGATAACAGCCAACATGAAAACTACAAGGCTAGAAGACAGCAAAGAGATAACAGCAAACATAAAATCCACAAGGCTAGAAGACAGCAAAGAGATAACAGCCAACAAAAAAACACAAGTTTAGAAGACAGCAAAGAGATAACAGCCAAAATAAAAACCACAAGGCTAGAAGACAGCAAGGTGATAACAGCCAAAAAAAACACAAGGCTAGAAGACAACAAAGTGATAACAGCCAACATGCAAACCACAAGTCTAGAAGACAGCAAAGAGATAACAGCCAACATAAAAACCACAAGGCTAGAAAACAGCAAAGTGATAACAGCCAACATAAAAACCCACAAGGCTAGAAGACAGCAAAGTGATAACAGCTAAAATAAAAGCCACAAGGCTAGAAGACAGCAAAGTGATAACAGCCAACATGAAAACCACAAGTCTAGAGTCTAGAAGACAGCAAAGTGATAACAGCCAACATGAAAACCACAAGTCTAGAAGACAGCAAAGAGATAACAGCCAACATGGAAACCACAAGGCTAGAAGACAGAAAAGTGATAACAGTCAACATGAAAACTACAAGGCTAGAAGACAGCAAAGAGATAACAGCCAACAAAAAAACACAAGTCTGGAAGACAGCAAAGAGATAACAGCCAAAATGAAAACCATAAGGCTAGAAGACAGCAGGGTGATAACAGCCAAAATAAAAACCACAGGGCTAGAAGACAGCAAAGTGATAACAGCCAGCATGAAAACCACAAGTCTACAAGACAGCAAAGAGATAACAGCCAACATAAAAACCATAAGGCTAGAAAACAGCAAAGTGATAACAGCCAACATAAATCCCACAAAGCTTGAAGACAGCAAAGTGATAACAGGTAAAATAAAAGCCACAAGGCTAGAAGACAGCAAAGTGATAATAGCCAACATGACAACCACAAGTCTAGAAGACAGCAAAGTGATAACAGCTAATATGAAAACCACAAGTCTAGAAGACAGCAAAGAGATAACAGCCAACATGGAAACCACAAGGCTAGAAGACAGCAAAGTGATAACAGCCAACATGAAAACCACAAATCTAGAAGACAGCAAAGTGATAACAGCCAACATGAAAACCACAAGTCTAGAAGACAGCAAATTGATAACAGCCAACATGAAAATCACAAGGCTGGAAGAGAGCAAAAGGAAATAAATGTCAAGGAAAGCACAACAAAATCAACAGATACAACTTATGATTATCAGTTACGTATTTACGTGATAAGATCTAAAGGTTTATAGTTGTAAATTTACTGAATTTAGCAACAAATTACATGCTGATGGTAAAGAATATATGTAACATACACACAATAATGTTTAAGTAGTTGACAAGTGATTTAATAGAACGTGTAGTATAATGTAGTAATGACCAATTATCAAAACGTGATTAGTAGAGCGTGTGGTGTAAAATAATAATGACTGATGACAAAAACGTGATTAGTAGAACGTTTGATGTAATGTAGTAATGACCAATGACCAACAAGTGATTATAATGTAATGTAATAATGACCAATGACCAAAACGTGATTAGTAGAACGTGTAGTGTAAGGTAGTAATGACCAATGACCAAAACGTGATTAGTAGAACGTGTGGTGTAATGTAGTAATGACCAATTAACAAAACGTGATTAATAGAAATGTGATGTAATGTATTAAAGGGCCAATGACCAAAACGTGATTAGTAGAACGTGTGGTGTAATATAGTAATGACCTATGAACAAAATGTGTGTGACAAATTGGCGGCGTTCAAAACACACCAACCTCTTTCACTACGGTTCGTTGCTAGGGAATGACCTCCGCGGTGTAATTTACCCAGTGTGGATAGATAGAAAGAAGAATGCAGATCACTGAACAAGTATATTGAAGAAATAACACAACGAGCCCCCTTTCAATGAACAAATATAAAATGTAATCAGTTTATCAACAGAATTTAAAATGTAAAGAAATCAATGACTTGGTTACAAAAGAAGGAAAATGGTACTAACATGTACTCAAATAAAAAGACAATACAAATTTCTTTAAATGTAAAATTACTTTCAACGTTAATATACTATCTTCATTGCCAATGAGATGTGACCTTTGAGTGCAACGATGAGAGATTTCATTACCTATTTTATGCGGACATCAAGACTTCCGTTCGTCCCTGCTCTTGGTGAGATAGACAAAAATGTCTAGAGTTAAAACTTACACGTATCATGCTATTATCGAAAGGATGAATTAACAAAAGAAACCCAAACGATATCGATAATAACAGAAAGGAGTTTATGGGCAAAAAGCTTACACCTGGATATATTAATTCTTTATTTGTGTATTGTATCACGCAAGGAAAATCAAAATGGTATTAATGTGTTTCCAAATTTAATAAACATATAAATTGCTAGACATACAACAAATCCTAATTAATACAAACAGGCTAATGGTGTTCGTCTTTATTGAGGGTGAAACTACATGCAAGCAATTAATTAATATTTGTATATTTAACTTTTCTGCTGAAATTAAGTTAGTCAGAACAGATTTGGTTGATCATAACGTTATTAAAATAAAATAAAATCAGGCTTGTATAAATATTTTGCCAACTTGTACGTTGAACTTTTAACATTTGCTGGGTTTTATGCTGGCTTTTATGTTGGATTGAAGGTATTAAAAAGACAAAAATAATGTATTGCTTCGTCATTAGACGTTAATTGGACATCTGAAGCTAATCGTCAGAGTTAAATAAAATATTACTTAAAATTGAAAAATATTTTCATACTCTGATTGAAACACAAAGAAGTTGTCATTTAATCAGAATGTAAAATAAACCTTTACCGCTGTATTTTCATATGTTACTATTTAACTTATCCAAATAAAGTAAAAGTGGCGTTTTCCTGCGGCACAGACATTAATGTTCTTTACAGAGCAGTGAATGCTAGCATCAGCAGCCCTTAATTGAGGAGTAATATGCAAATGTCTAAAGTTTGCAGGAAGCAACTGTCTCTTTCAATTGAAATTTAATGATAATGATGGAACTGAACAAAAAGAAAAATCAAATCAAACTATGATGGAAAAATTGCAGGGACAATCAGTTTAAAACGTGGCTAACATACTTGACTCATCGACGTCGGCATCCGTCCATCTTCGGGAGACGATGATAGAGCTTCCGGATGGGTGTCCTCTCTGCACTTTCTCGAGCGGCTGAAGAGTCAGACCCTAGAGTGACAGTCTCTTTTGTACTTGCTGCAGGTTAACGTTGATGCTTTTTTAGACTGTTGTTGTCTTGCCTTCATCTTGGCTCTCTTTGTAGCGGAATTTGTATTTCTGGTTTTCTCGGCTTTCTGAACGCCCTGTCTGACAGCAATGCGCCAGGCGGAGCGGACCTCAGTACAGCTCTCCCAGTTGTTGACGCCGATGTTGGCCATTTTCATGTTTTTCTTGCTTGCATACATTGTTGCAACGCAGAGGTGGCCGTCCGGTCTGTAGTGCGCTTTCTACTAGCTCGCCGTATAGCAGGTCCTTGGGAATGTGGTCTGGATCCATTCTCTTGACGTGACCAAGCCAGCGAAGGCGCCTCTCGCTGAGAATTGAGAACATGCTGTTCATGCTGGCACGTTCCAGAACATATGTGTTGAGTACTTTGACCTGCCACTGGATGCGTAGAATGTGCCGCATGCATCTCAGGTGCAAGCTGTTGAGTTTCCTTTCTTGGCTCATGTAGGTGGTCCATGCCTCGCTGCTGCAGAGGAGTTTTCTGAGCACGCAGGCCCGGTAAACGCATTGTCTGGTCTTCTCAGGGAGGTTGTGGTTGTTCCAGACCCTATGGTTTAGTCTGGCCATAACTGCTGTTAAATTAGCACGTTTGTTTATACGATATTTGAATAAACTGGATGATATTTTTTTTTTAAAAAAAACAATATACAAAATATAATGATTTGTAAAAACCTTTCAATGTGTTTGGATTTTAATTGTTTGCTAGCTTTTATAAAAGGAAGCATGTAAATAAGAAAATATCGCGAGAGTAATTCCACTTTGCATATGTAACTTTCGTAGACTTTTTAGCATAATAAATAGCAATAGACATACAAACATAACTCTTCATGCGAAAAAAATAGACAACGGTCAGTTTATTATCTCAGTCGAACATGTCATTCTATCACATGCAATCTAAGAAATACTAAATGTGAGTTCCCTTTACAGATAGCATATCACCGTGTAACAATTGGTGGGGACCTGGGTAGTAAATGTTATTTCTTAATTACTAATGCCTCAACAGTAATAAATGGCTACTATTCCCCACAATCTTTGCTTTTGTGACTAGGACAGTGATATTCTTTAAATTTACCTATTTTCCAGAACATTCCAGATAGATTCAGTTTCAGTGTTGAGTAAACTCAGGGTAACTTCTATAACTTTCTATAAAGTAATATAAATAGTCGTATAACTACATGGGTTTTAAGCCCATCAGTTCAGTATAGTTCCAGCTGCCTAAGTGGATACATATCTGTATTTTTCTGAGATGGCATCAAGAGGCTGACACATTTTGCTATGTCTGTGGCAAATTTATCAAGACAAGAGCGAAAACGTTCTCATGAAAGGATCTGCTACGATGCCTACAAGGCATATTTCAGCATGTTTGTCGGGGATCAAGACAAAACCTGGGCAAATCATTTCACCTGCGAGCACTGCAAACAAAAATTGTAAGGTGAGATAAAAATTGTTGCTGACAATTTTATGTTATCAAATTTCTAAAAAAAAATTGTGAACGTTTTGAATTTTAAAATGTTTTACAATCTTCGTTATATGAAAACTGTTGCGAGAATATCTTACACATTAGTCATGGGTGAAATAAATGTATTTTTGTATGATAGTACAGAGGGGAAAAGAGTTAGCTATCCCAAGAATTTGCAATTGCTACTTCTGCATGGTGGACCTTTCCAAACGTCGGACTGGCAAGAATGCACTCGCTATCATTACGCATCCGGACCTACCTTCATCCATCCTCCCGGTGCCACACTGTCCTGAGCTTCCCCGTACCCACTCCTCCGGTTAGAGAGCAGCCGTCTTTAGAAGAGATCAGCAAGTCAGAGATCGAGGAAGATGTTGTAGATCCAGATGACAGTTTCAGAGGTGGAGCTCAAAAGAAAAACCCATACCACCCCAACCAAAATGACATCAGCGACATGATCAGAGATCGTAGTCTGACCAAGTCCAATGCCGAACTTTTGACGTCTAGGTCTAGGTTCAAGCAGTGTAACTTGTTGGATGAAAGTGTGGAAGTTGCAGATCAAAAGAAGCGTCACCAAGCTTTTCTCAGCTTCTTAACCCGTCAAGATAGGCTCTGCTTCTGCCACAATGTGACCAGTCGGTTCAAGACAATCGAAATCGCCTGTAACCAGAATGATTGGTGCCTTTTCATTCACAGCTCATCCAGGAGCCTCAAAGCCATACTGCTCCATAATGGGAACAAGCACCCTTCTCTTCCCCTGTCTTAGTCGGTGCACCCCAAAGAGGATTACAACAGCATCAAGACCTTGCTGGACGCTCTGAAGTATGATGAATACGGTTGGAAGGTCATCGTATACTTCAAAACGGTGGAATTCCTGACGGATTTCCAAGGTGATTTTACCAAGTTTCACTGCTATAGTTGCCTTTGGACAACAGGGACATCAATGCACACTACCATAGGCTGGACTGGCCACAACGGACCGAGTTCTCTGTGGAGGTGGAAAAACGTCAATTAGGAGCTGTTGATGGAACCCTGGAAGATGCTGATGCCACCATTGCACATCAAACTGGGCCTTAGGTAACAATTTATCAGCGCTCTAGATAAAGAGTCGGCAGCCTTCATGTATCTTCAAGACTTCTTCCCTAAACTGTCTGAGGTAAAGGTCAAAGCCGGTGTCTTCTTCGGACCATAGATTAAAAATATCCTGGAGTGCAGTGAATTCCCCCAAGAAGCTCACTAGCAAGAAGAAATCGGCTTGGGACAGCTTTGTCGCAGTGGTTCTGAGCTTCCTGGGCAATCACAAGGCCGAAAATTATGTGGAACTGGTTGAGACTGGTGAAGAACTATGGCACAATGGGCTGTAGAATGTCTACCAAAGTCCATATCCTTGATGCTGATCTTCATAAATTCAAGGAAAACAAGGAGAAGCGTAGTCGGATGAGCAAGGGGAGCACTTCCGTTAAGATATACTAGACTTAGAGGGTCGCTACATTTTGGGGACTGATTTGTATTGGGGGCTGATTCCTGTTGGGGGCTGATTCGTGTTGGATGCTGATTTGTGGAGATGATTTACATGAAATCGTAAATCTACTCACTTCTAATTTTGTTGTGATCATTTTTGTATTGCTTTAGTATAAATGCATTTTAATTCATATGTTGCTTTTTCTTACTGTGATGGAAAAGACACAAATTTGCCCGTTTTTTCATTGGAAATAGGTAAATTTAAAAATATCACTCTCCTGGTCAAAAAAGCAAAGTTTGTGTGGAATAATAGTCATTTTCTATACTTTCTGGGCATAAGCAATTAAGAAGGAACACTTAGTACCCAGGGGGAAAAAGATGTGTTACTACATAATGTATGCAACGTGTGTGTGTATATATATATATATATATATATATATATATATATATATATATATATATATATATATATATATATATATATTTATATATATAATCTTTGTGTGTGTATTTGATCAGAACGTTGTTTATATGAGTGTCGCTTGGTATGGAAGAAAGAAGATGCTGGAAATGCTGTTTTGAACAATTTAGATATGCTTTTCAAAGACACCAGGTTTACATAAGTCATGAAACAGAAATTGAATAGCCACACCATTTTCCAGATGATGGTCTAGACATAGTTGTGATTACTCAATTTACATACAAAAAATATGATTGAGCGAGATCTCGTAAATGACAAATTTTGAAAGTTGTGATCGCGAACAGGTAATGCATAACATGTTGCTATTGAAAGTTATTTTTATATAAAGTGTCTTGTTACAAGCCAGGGGTCATTGCTTGACCGAAAGGTGTCAAAACCCTGGCGCGATTCCCGCTAGAAGTCATACGTTAACCCCAGTTTTCCAAAGACGTCTATACAACTTGAGTTGTAAGTTAGAAAGCCCGACATGTACATTATATACATAGATTTTACTCTAATGAATGCAAGACCACATTATTCGCAACTTGCCATATATCTATCAACCACACATCTGCATAGTTTCTCTTCATTAACTTTCCATTCCGTCAGCATTTCACGCCATATAAACTCTACAACTATCCCCTAACACAGGCAACTATTTCTACTACGCCACCTTAGGTCAGTCAATATAAGGTTTCAAAACACATCATGCCACTACATATGCATCACATTTCCCACCATGGCAACATGTACGGTGTCTGCCTAATCCTTTATTGTTTATTCCATTCTGTAATTTACCGGTTTCCTACCGTAAATACTGCCTCTACAGTCACAACACCAATGTAAACCCCTAGATTTTAATAAGGACTACATTATAACAGGGACAGTCATGCGGTTTGGGTTTGAATTCTCTACTCATTGACCATGGCATCATGGAAACTCACTAACACTTTCTCTCAGTGACGTATGCTGCTAGTAATTGGCTAATTATCTCGGGTTAAGGAATACTTCCTAATGCACTGAATTCCAATAATCTAACAAGTAATCACACAAACCAAAGAATTGATTAATTAGGGCGCTATAACCAAATGCACATCTCCTACACTTTATTACATACAAGGTTGTCTTTCAGTCATTTTCAAATAAGAAACATTACTATCCTTCTGCTCGACAATATAATCTCAAGTTTCACATAACACCTTTTAAAGAATCGTTGAAGTGTTAGATGGAATAAAAGTACGAAAAGTGTAATACGATCAACTCGTATCAACAAGAGAATTAATTAATGACAAATAAATAATTGTAAATTATTTATCTTATGATCATACTGATAGAGAGAATTGGTAAAGGAGAGAGTGATTATTGATATAACAGCTAGCATAACTTTTACAGATATCTCAATTGAGTATCTCAGAATGAGCTTAAAGGGTGTTTCGATATTGTGCAAAATGAGTGAAGAAAGTAATACAGAAAGTTGTATAGCTCGCCAATAGAAATGCAATGCATTATAGTAGATATATGTAGGCTATTCTCATGGTTTCCAGCTGTTACATCAAAATTGGAGTCATTAAATATATATTTTTTATTTAAGCAAAAAGATATTGTTCAAATATGTTACATTCACGTGCACAGTATCTGCTTAGTTTAATAATACATATAGACTGAAAAGAAGATGAAGATGCTCACAGAATGTTCATATTGTTTCTTAAACTCGTGTAAATAATCAGAACAGTTGACCCAAAAAAATAATCATTTTAGGCATACTTGTTTTGCAATGTTGTTTTGCAGCAAATCAGCTTGCTTCAGCACTGTGAACATGAAAGAACGGAAAGTCCTTTGCTTACACGAGTCTGATTTCATGATAATTTATAGACTGGTTAACCGCAAGTTTGCACTAAATCTGATAGATTTATGTTAATAATAACACTTAAGGACTGTACTTAGGTGTACGGTCTAGTTTGTAATTAATTTCTAAAAGTATTATCACATATCAGTATCACTGATTTAACATTTTTATCTAGGTGTTTTAGAATGATTTTATACCTCATTATCTCTATCATTTTAACCCATGTTTCAGTAAACAGACGACTTTGATAACAAAGCAAGCTATGAATGAACACTGTCGTGTTTTGGGATTTAAAGTTCATATTACCTACATTCTGTGCAAGACGTCCATGTTTTCCCAATAACTTCGTCTAAACCAATTTCTCTCCCGCACATTTGGCATATACATATTGAGAGGATAAGTTTCATAACCGTAAGTGTTGTACGGATATGTACTATTTTGTCGTTTACTAGTTTTTTGTTTACATAAGTATTTAGAGGTTTTGGTGCCAGTCCCTAACTGACATTTTCTATGCCTTGAGATGCAAGCAAGAAGTTACTGTATTCACGATATTCTCTGTATTTGCTAAAAGCAAAAACATGTTTCTTTCGAATCCGCAACCCAATATGTTGAGTTCATTCTCTAGTCGGGATATCTTGAGGTTGTCTCACATACCTTATGGGACCAGAGATGGCCCTACCTTAGTGGACCAGAGATGGTCTCTCCAGGGTAAGAAGGTGTAACTTCCTCGTGTTTTTTACTTCTAAGATATTATGATCGCGTTACGTATATTAGCAAGAAATACCTTTGTTCTGTTCAATATGCTTCTTCAATAATACCTGGGAGATAATCTTGCATATCTGTGGCATGATGCCCCAGTGCTAGACATCGCAATAAGTGGATATACTGCATCGATATAACTTAAAATTCTAAATTACACACATACGCGCGCCCGCGGGAGCGACTAACGATGACTTCTAAAATTTTGATTCAGATCACGATCGGCATACATTCCGGAGAGGTGGTGACGGGGGTGATTGGTAAGAGGATGCCTCGATACTGTCTGTTCGGCAATACCGTGAACCTCACCAGCCGGACCGAATCTACCGGGGTCAAAGGCAGAATTAATGTGTCACAGTTTGCTTACAAGTAAGCTATCCTTAATAAGATTTATTTAATTTTGTAATTATTTATTTTTGCATCCCTTTTACCAAGGGTTACAATGTATAATTTGTTCATATATTATCGTCATATTATCTTTTGTTGATTTCGTGACAATCCGGTAGTTCTTTCACGTCTTTCATTTGGTTTGTGATTGAGACTCTTAAAACAGTCCGTTGAGTACAAAATTGAAATTCCTTCTCAAATTTTCTTGTGTTAGACTATTCGTCGTCTGTCTGTATCATCTCTTGTGTCAACCGTTCATAGTCTGTCAGTATCCTCTCTTGTGTCAACCGTTCATAGCCTGTCAGTATCCTCTCGTGTCAAACTGTTCATGCTCTGTCAATATCTTCTCGTGTTAAACTATTCATTGTCAGTATCCTCTTTTGTGTCAAAATGTTCATTGTCTGTGAATATCCTCGAATATCGGCAATTAATGAGCTGTATCGAACACAAGATAATCCTGAAACAATTACAAACCAACCATAATTATATATCTTGTGTCACAGCCCATCAACATGGGATATGGTGTTATATTTTCCCTCTGTTTGTCTGACGAACCCTGGTTAGCTTAGGCGTTTGGGTCATTCAAGGCACTGTGGTGGAACATTCATTTTCCATAACACCTTTCTCTTTTCATACTTTCTACCTCAGCAACTATGGTAGTAGGCTTCTTGGAACCTTGGCTGCCATGAACAAGCTGATGACGCTTTTATGGTACTTCAATTAAATGGATTAAACACTTGATATGCTGAATTTACAAGCGTAATCCACTTAATTATATCAGAAAAGCTAATGATTTCTTAAATTTTATAATAAAAAAAATTATTAGAACGAACTAGTCAGTCTGAGAGTCTTTGTATTTACTGTATCCGCTCTCTTCAGAAGTTGCATAGGGAACACTTCTTAACTTTCAATCTCACAAGAAGTCAATGTAACCCTATAAATCTTAGCAATGTCTAAATTACTTCTAAACCCGTCTCTCCCCAAAAATTGATTCTATGGTTAAATTTCTTTGATATAAATTTCCGTGTAATCTCTCGGATTATGGAATTTTTATTAAAACTAATTGAACTGATAATTAAGTCAGAATTAAACGCTCTCTACAATTTTTTTTTTGTAGGGTTTAACGCCATTTTTCAGCACAAGATATGCTATTCATGGCGGCCAGTATAATTGTGGTTGAGGAGGATCTCTGGAAAAACCCGGGAAAAACTACCGATCCACGAGAAGCTATTGGCAGGCTTTCTCACGTACCCACGTTAGCGTGCCTGAGATTCGAACTCACGCAAAGGTAAGATGGCAGTGATCTATAACGGTGAGCGCTTTAGACCACTAGGCCACTAATATAGTGAAAGTGGAAATTTTGCAAACAATAGTCATATTATGCAATCAGTATAAAGATATTCAGTCTCAAAGTGTTTGGCAAATATAGTCGCCATTTTCGAAGAGAAGGTGTGAATGACCATTGGTATATTACAATAAACATAATAATTACTACATTGGGGCCCAAAGTGGCCTAGTGATCTAAAGCGTTGCGGATCACTGCCATCTCACCTCTGTCTGAGTGCGTTCGAGTCTCGGGCTCGACCAGAATGGGTATCTGAGAAAGCTTACCAGTAGCTTCTTGTGGATCGGTGGTTCTTTCTGAAGTTTTCCCGGGTTCTTCCTCCACCAATTTTGTATAGCCTATCCTGTGCTAAAAAATGACGTTAAACCCTACAACAACAACAACAACAACAACAACAACAACAACAACAACTAATGCTGATTGATAATAATTATGAGAAACGAAAGATTTATGTTTTATTTATGATTGTTAACTTCGCTATTTTAAAACTACGTGTGTATTTTTAACAAATTGTTGATTTAGTGATGCAGACACTATAGCATTAGAAAGCCTTGCCAATTGTTCTTAATTGCCTTCCAGCTATAAGATAATATGGCAGCGCCAGACATTGATTGCTTAAACCATTTTAACTTTAGCTATAAATAACTTTTAGTGAAGTGATTCTGACGCATAAGTATGCAGACCTAGAGTAGACTTTGGAGATGACGTAGAAGAAAGACAGTTGAAGATCGGATTATTATTTTTAAAAATACAGACGAATGCACAATGCCTATAAATTGCGACTGCTATACCGAATTTTTAGAACGTCCAAACAGTGTTGTACAATCATCAAATTAAAATTTCGCTTTGTTAGTTTGATAATGTTAGATTTTTCAGACAGAGATATATCAAAACATAACTCGCATCTCCCAAATAGGCAAGCTGGATCGTTATTTTTTTATTTTCGTGGTTCTTTTTATTTCTCTAAGACCAAATAGCATCCTCCTTTCTTGCCTTTTCGTCATTTGGTGCAATTCCAATTTCAGGGACCCACATACATGACTTGAAAATGCCGATTTACCCCTGATATTAGTTTTTAAAAAATCGGTTTATCTGATAGCACCGATTCATGCGCATTCCTAAATTTTCAGTCCTGTTTCTCTGAAGGTAACTAGCGTTTGATAAGTTTGATTTTTACATAAGACCTGTGGTATATTTAGAATTAATTAGTTTAAAAGTAGTAGATAATGACTTGGAAATAATTTGATAAACAATGCTCACTTTAAAATTAGGAACACGTGTAACTTTCTGTTATTTTGCCAATAAATTGGACAATATTTTTACGACTTACATCGTGGTTACATGAAGAATATCCCTACATCGTCATTTCATGAAGAATGTGCACACATCGTCGTTATATGAAGAATGCCCCTACATCGTCGTTACATGAAGAATGTTTCTACATCGTCATCACATGAAGAATCTCCCTACATCGTCGTTACATGAAGAATGTTTCTACATCATCGTCACATGAAGAATGTCCCTACATCGTCGTTACATGAAGAATGTCCATGCATCGTCGTTACATGAAGAATGTCACTACATCGTCGTTACATGAAGAATGTTTCTACATCGTCGTCACATGAAGAATGTTTCTACATCGTCGTTACATGAAGAATGTCCATACATCGTCGTTACATGAAGAATGTACATACATCGTCGTTACATGAAGAATGTCACTACATCGTCGTCACATGAAGAATGTCCCTACATCGTCCTTACATGAAGAATATCCTTACATCATCGTTACATGAAGAATGTCACTAAATCGTCGTTACATAAAGAATGTCACTACATCGTCGTCACATGAAGAATGTCACTACATCGTCCTTTGATAAAGAATATCCACTCATCGTCGTTACATGAAGAATATCCCTACATCGTCGTTACATGAAGAGTGTCCCTCCATCTTCGGTATATGACGGGGATATCTGCATCGTCTTTATTTAAAGAATATCCATACATCGTCATTATATGAAGAAAATACCTACATCGTCGTTATATGAATCATGTCTCTACAGCGTTGTTACATTAGGAAATTTTGTATAACGTCTTGACATGATGAATGTAACTTTATCGTTGTACATGAATAATGTTCATACATCGCCGTTATGTAAAGAAGATCCCTTCATAGTTATTATATGAAAAATGTCCTGACAGTGTCGTTGCATGAAGAATGCCGCTACATCGTCGTTACATGAAGTATATCCCTACATCGTCGTTACATGAAGAATATCCACACATCGTCGTTACATGAAGAATATTCCTACATCGTCGTTACATGAAGTATATCCCTACATCGTCGTTACATGAAGAATATCCACACATCGTCTTTACATGAAGAATATTCCTACATCGTCGTTACATGAAGAATATCCTTACATCGTCTTTACATGAAGAATATTCCTACATCGTCGTTACATGAAGAATATTCCTACATCGTCGTTACATGAAGTATATCCCTACATCGTCGTTACATGAAGAATATTCCTACATCGTCGTTACATGAAGAATATTCCTACATCGTCGTTACATGAAGTATATCCCTACATCGTCGTTACATGAAGAATATTCCTACATTGTCGTTACATGAAGAATATTCCTACATCGTCGTTACATAAAGTAGATCCCTACATTGTCGTCATATAAAGAATGTTCTTTCATCGTCTTCACCATATTGTTTGTGTCAGCAGTGTTCGATCCCTAAATTTCACCTTATCGATCGTATCAGCTAGAGAAAGTGAGAGTGTTTACGTACCTTAAATTTCATATTATTCGTCATGCTTGAGGAAGTGTGAGTGTTTACGTACCTTAAATTTCATATTATTCGTCATCCTAGAGGAAGTGTGAGTGTTTACGTACCTTAAATTTCATTTTATTCGTGATGCTAGAGGAAATGTGAGTGTTTACGTACCTTAAATTTCATTTTATTCGTGATGCTAGAGGAAATGTGAGTGTTTACGTACCTTAAATTTCATTTTATTCGTGATGCTAGAGGAAATGTGAGTGTTTACGTACCTTAAATTTGATTTTATTCATCATGCTAGAGGAAGTGTGAGTGTTTACGTACCTTAAATTTCATATTATTCGTCATGCTAGAGGAAGTATGAGTGTTTACGTACCTTAAATTTGATTTTATTCATCATGCTAGAGGAAGTGTGAGTGTTTACGTACCTTAAATTTCATATTATTTGTCATGCTAGAGGAAGTGTGAGTGTTTACGTACCTTAAATTTCATTTTATTCGTCATGCTAGAGGAAGTGTGAGTGTTTACGTACCTTAAATTTCATATTATTCGTCATGCTAGAGGAAGTGTGAGTGTTTACGTACCTTAAATTTCATTTTATTCATCATGCTAGAGGAAGTGTGAGTGTTTACGTACCTTAAATTTCATATTATTCGTCATGCTAGAGGAAATGTGAGTGTTTACGTACCTTAAATTTCATTTTATTCGTCATGCTAGAGGAAGTGTGAGTGTTTACGTACCTTAAATTTCATTTTATTCATCATGCTAGAGGAAGTGTGAGTGTTTACGTAACTTAAATTTCATGTTATTCGTGATGCTAGAGGAAATGTGAGTGTTTACGTACCTTAAATTTCATTTTATTCGTGATGCTAGAGGAAATGTGAGTGTTTACGTACCTTAAATTTCATTTTATTCGTGATGCTAGAGGAAATGTGAGTGTTTACGTACCTTAAATTTCATTTTATTCGTGATGCTAGAGGAAATGTGAGTGTTTACGTACCTTAAATTTCATTTTATTCGTCATGCTATGGGAAAGTGAGTGTTTACGTACCTTAAATTTCATTTTATTCGTCATGCTAGAGGAAATATGAGTGTTTACGTACATTAAATTTCATTTTATTCGTCATGCCAGATAGAGGAATACTTTAGTGCTTCCGTACTTTTAGTTTCACATTCTCCTTATTGATCGTATCAACTGGAGGAAAAGCTGGGGGTTTACGTGCCTTCAGTTTTACTTATGTATAGTCCCAGATAGAGGAACAGTTGAGTGTTTTAATAGCTTTAGTTTCACCTTACGGATAGTTAAGTGCTGTTTTACCTTAAGTTTCACCTCATTATTCATTCCATCATGAGGAATCGCTGAGTGTTTTCCTACGTTCAATTTCACTTTAATGTTTATGTTCTCTAGAGGAATAGTTGAATATTTTCGTATTTTCATTTTCGTTCAGATATTTTTTAAATTCGTTTCTAAAATATATGATGTGGATGAGTAGGTGGAACTGGCAAGCACCACCCACCCATCCCTATAAATATAAAAATATAAAATTTGTTGCGAAAAAACTGAACTTTACCAATAGCAATTTTTCTTTATAGTAAAATGTTTAAACTTATGCCATGTAAACGCTAAAAGCGCAGAAGCCCTCTTCCCCCCCCCCCGGATTTTGCCAGTGCCGGATTGCCAAACAAGCAGAGTGGGCATCAGCATATGGGATCCAAGCCTTTTAGGGGTCCCACAACAACGGATCAAAATAATATTGAATTGATCTTGACGTATTAGGAAAGTATTTGCGGGGTTTAATCTGGCACTGAATTCCTGAAACTCAACTAGAGATTACATCCAGCAGACTCCTTGCCCATATGTTTTAGCCCAGTCCCCGTCAAGGACATTCATAATTACACCCCTGAAATATGACTTTAATAGTCATATAATCTACTATATAAATACACAGAGAAATTAACCAATCAGACAGTTACTAAATTAAACAAATTTTATTGAGCGTAACAAAGATATATTTTATTACAGCGATAAATCAGATACTGTTTACTACATGTAACTGTTAACTGTATTTAATGATGTATTAAAATAAAATTAATATCGGCAGATCGTGATTCTTTAGCTATTTTCTGGCGTCAAGGTTCTTTACAATTTCAATTATTCGTACTTTGATTATCAAATGCTGAGTTTGTCCTCTTGTAATGAGGTGAACACGAATACTATTGGTAGAGTAGCGGGCCCTTGATAAGTTATGAAGCGTATAGTCCAATTTTCTACGTCAAGGCAGTAAAGGTTTTGAAATTAAAACAAATAATTATATTAGATGATCGATCGGGTGAAACAACCATTACTACACGGGTTCATTAGACTAAATATTGTATTTTGTCATAATAAGGTATAATTTATCGAGCAAAAGAGCCAATATATCATGTTTTAACTCATAAGCTATTGTTAAGAAGTCAGTGATATATGTAAATTACCGTTGAAATAACCTCCCAACAATTGTGGGCTCTTGATTATGTCGGTCACTTGTGCATGTTTGAAAAATAGATTTTTGCTGAGCAATGTATCACATGTTCAGATTTTCAATTCCATAATTTCTTTTTTCCAGTACCTGATGTCTAAAATTCAGTCTAAGCACAACATAAGTAACTGTGTGACATTAAACGATTTTACTCTACATTATCAGGTCCCATTAGGCGTACTGCGGTATAATGGATAGCTCTATTTTGTATGTCTGCCGTGCAGGGGCCCCGAGTGACCGAGTGGTCTAAAGGGCTCTCCGTTACGGATCTTTGCCATCTCACCTCTGTCTGCATGGGTTCGAGTCTAAGATTCGGCGAATGTGGATATGTGAAAAAGCATGCCAGTAGCTTCTCGTGGATCGGTGGTTCTTTCCGCGGATTTCACGGTTTCTTCCTCCACCATTAATACCAGCCGCCATGTTTAACCTATCGTGTGCTAAAAAATGGCGATAGACCCACAACAACTGACTTGTTCATTTTCTTTTTTTAGAATGGCTAACTTGTACATAGTACTGTTTTCTTAATAAAGTTTCTAACATTTTGTACAAATCACCTCCCCACCCACCATTGACAGTATCTAACCTGGGATATTTCTATAAAAAATGAAGAAAAAGAAACAGTATTTGCCAACCTCCAACTCCCTGACAATTTCTTGCTCCTTGTAGATTTAAATAAAGGAAAGAACTAAGAATAAAATAAATTGCATAAAACGTCGTCATATCATTTATAACATGACTGTCGCCTGCTGGTGCCTAAAACTGCCATCATTTTCACGATTCAAAATCAATGGAGTTGCTTTACTATGACTATGGCGATTTTGGATGGGCGAGTCTATTTTTTAAACAGCAGGAGATATGAAGTTCCTAATCTTTAGTTACACCTGTATACGTCTTTATTCAGTAAATTTCCTAACTTAGAATTATAAGTTTGAACCCATGTATATTAGTTACGCCTGTATATCTGTTGTTTTTTTTTCTTCAACATGTCAAAGAAATTATACAGCTAAAAATTGCGTATATTAGATGCTGACGACTTAGTATGTACCTTCTATGCATTGTAAGGACAAAAAGATGGACTTTTTATAGAAACCGGAATCGGAAAACTAGCAGTCTCGTTGTTTGCCCTGAAAAATCCCCGTGCAAGCAACTCTTGGGTTAAAAATAATAAATGTATGCATAAAACGGCCATTTTGTGCGATTATTTTAATATTCGTTCTGCTTTTCTTTGTTAGCTCTACTGGTTATGAACCAGAAAAAACGTTTGGAATTGTCTGTTATCCATCGCCTGTCCGTAAGTCCGTCCATCCGTTAGCACATGATTCTGATCATTACTCCTCCTAAGCTACATGGAAGATTGCATTGAAACATTACCCGCATGTTCATCAAATAGTCCAGTTGGATCTAAATAAAAAGGCGCTGCTTACACATCCAGTACGGTTGGTACAAAGGCCATTCTTGTTATCGCAATTCCTCTCGAGTGCATGGTATATCAACACGATATTTTCATTAAAAGACCTCTTATTTTGTCTAGTTGGTTCTAAGCAAAATTCGTACCAATCAGACGTCTAATATGGTCACCGCGATAGCCGTCTTGAAAACTGTTATCGCTACTCCTTTTACATAGATATTCATATCAACAAGGGGTTTTCACTGAAAGACTTCCTATAATGTCCAGAGAGTCCTAAATAAAATGGTACCGATCTGTCATCCAATATGGCCTCATGGCAGCCATCAAACACTGCTTATCACAACTCTACTTGAACAGGAAGTCATTTTGACCTGGGATTTTCACCAGAAGAGTTCTTATTATGCCCAGTTAGTATTGCATAAAAATGGTGCCGTTCTGACGTACAGTATGGCCGCCAGAGTAGCTGTCTTGAAAATCTAATTTTTGGTAATCAGTCTTTAATGGAATGTCATATCTTGAGTTTCTTTTTGTCTCTACTCATCTCTAAATGGATGGGTAAATAAGCAAGGGAGTTTTCAATAATAATATAATTATAATATATAGTTGGTCCAACGTGAAAATGATTCCAAGCGTACAAACAATATGGCTGTCACGATGACTGTCTTCAAAATCTTGATGTCATTATTCGCCCTGAATGGATGATAATTACGATAAGGGGTTTTCAACAGAAAGAGTTAATGAAGTACTACAGCAACTAATTTAAAAATCTTGTTATCACCGAAGATTATCAGAGATAGTTTAAACACTCGCCGGTTGAAAGGAAGAAATAGACTTATCAAATGAAATACGATTTGCCCAGTAGAGGCCATTTCCTTCTAGGAACTATTGTTTAAAATTGCTCGGGGAGCAGAGACTTACAGGGAGGTTGTCAAATAATATTTGAATTTAACTGAACCGTCGGCAGCAGAGGAAATAATCCAGAAGCAGACTGAAAATAAATATTGCAAAAAATATCCGACTCGAAGAAAGGGTTAGGTTTTGCATCATCTAATAATATACAACTATTGTAGAGAGTAATAATATACAACTATTGTAGAGAGTATTAGGCAAGTTATCTTAGATCGGTATGCCATCAGGAGTAATGGCACTTGTCATGATTGCCCTTCAGTGAGAGACCAATAAATGTTCCTGTCAGCATTCCGATGTAAGATATATTGTCTTGTATATGCTCGAGACGTATCTGATACAAATGGCCTATTCACACTGCTGGATTTAGTTTATTCGTGTTGGTCACTTTGATTTTCTGTCTGCTCTCTACAACAGGTTCAAATTTAGACAAGAAATGTGAAAAAATTTACAAAAATCTACGCATGAAAGCCTTATTGATATGAACACAAAAGTTTATGTGGGGGCTAAGAATTGCACAAATACTAACTAAGCTTGATTTAAACGAAAATAAACTATGTCAAACTTGATATACACCCTGAGGATGGCGGATGATATTATAATTGTTCTTTGTGTCGTTTTAATTAACTCAGTCTCTTACTATGTCCGGATTAGCCAGGTGTATTCTTCAAAATAATGTTTGTGGATAACTCGTTGGGCAACTGTTATAGACTCAGACCGTTCTGGTAGACTATTTGGTTAGAGCGTCCGCCTCGGATGCTGGAGGTTGTGGGTTCAAATCCCGGCCGAGTCATTCCAACAACTTATAAAACTTGTACAACTGCTTCCTCGCTTGGCGCTCATCATTAAGATGTTAGTGTTATGACTAATCGGTCTCGTGTCATGATAATGTGACTGGGTGGGACATCATCCTACATATCCGCGGCATGATGCTCCACTGCTAAATGGGCTTGTATGTCACTGGCTGAAGACCAGTCAATGAGATTGGCTTTTATACCACTGCTTTCAAAACTAACCAGTTAGTATATATATATATATATATATATATATATATATATATATATATATATATATATATATATATATATATATATATAAACAGGAAAACAGGAGTAAAACCGTGAGGACCAATCATGTTCCCAAAGTAATACAATTTTCAGACGTGTTACTTTTGAATAAGTACTTAGTGTTTTAATTAGACATCAACATCGTGTGCACACAATAAATTTTCAACATAGTTGACAAGTCACTAACTTAGCCACAAATCGTTCTTTATTAGAGACAAAAACATTAAATTAAGTCTTTAGTTTATTTTTTTATTTTTATTTTTTGATCCAACATTGGGCGTTTTATTTAATTGCCACATTTGAAATTGAGTTTATTTTAACGTGGTTTTGTTCAAATTGCAAGTAGAAAAAAAAGACTGTGTAGATAGGATCGAAATATATTATGTCGTTGGTGGTAAAGTGCTAACAGTAAACTTATTAGATGTAATGTAGACAAGCTGGTGTTTATCGCCATGCTCTCTCTCTCTCTCTCTCTCTCTCTCTCTCTCTCTCTCTCTCTCTCTCTCTCTCTCTCTCTCTCTCTCTCTCTCTCTCTCTCTCTCTCTCTCTCTCACTCACTCACTCACTCACTCACTCATATCAGCCAGACAGAATGACCCTCGTTTTTGGTACAAACGTGTTTCATCTGTTATTTTCCAATTATTGTGTTAACAAAAATATATACAAATACATGCCAAAATGTAAGGAAGACCTGAATACTTAGATTCTTATAGCATTTAAATTTTCATCGTTTACAGCCGATGGCTTGAAAGTTTATCGACATCAACTGAATTGTCTACATTTTCATTAAGCAGAATATTTGCATACCTCTATTCTGCTTTATTTAGTTCAAGTTTCCTCTGAACCTTACGGGGCCCCGAGTGGACGAGTGGTATTAAGCGTTGACCGTTACGGATCACTGCCATCTCACCTCTGTCTGCGTGAGTTCGAGTCCAGACTCGGCTAAAGTGGGCAAGTGAGAAAGTCTACCAGTAGCTTCTCGTGGGTCGGTGGTTCTTCCTTGGGTTTTCCAGGGTTCTTCCTCCACCATTAATACTGGCCGCCATGTATAGCCTTACTTGTGCTGAAAAAAGGCGTTAAACCCTATAACAATCCTCTGAACCTTGCCACCCCATTTTTGATACTTGGAAAATTATGTTGAGTTGTAGGGTCAGATTCCATTCCGTATCGAAAAGTTGAATTCCTAGACACTATTTGGTGTCGGCATAGGGTAGCCGCTTGCTAGACGTCCTAGTAAACTTTAAGGACCTTTAATCGACATATACCTGCATGAAATCGATATGATTTATTTTCTCAGAAATAGTGAGCATAGCTATTCGCTATATTGGAAGACGACATCATCGATTTTATGAGAAGAAATGTCCAGACGACTCGCTTCAGTAATGTGAAATTACAAGACACAGATTCCATTGTGTGTGGACAGTAATGTGCGTATATTCTGCATTGACGCATTCTTAGATAACCCTTAGAACATTTTATGATTTACTTTGATCGTGACTCTTCTAGAAACGATGAAAAAGTAGATCGATGGCTTTGCGACCATTGTGGATATCCTTTGTCTTTATCTAGTATATATAAATGGCCTAATGACCTCCATCCGTGAAAGTCTAACTTGACTTCACAACATTGTCAACCTTGTCAAACATTGGTTATTTGAAAAATATGTTGATGTTAAATTATGGTTTGGTTATTTGTTGGTTGAATAAAAACGTTATTACAGAAAAGGATGGTTGGTGGTTTGTTTTAAAAACATTTTATGACTATACTTGCTCCATGACTTTTCTTTATCTCTCACCATGAGATCAACTATAGCATTCCTACCTGAAGAAAATCGTAGGAATGTCCATTCTTGAGTCATATAAACGAGACGATCTCCAGTGTGTGTGTGTGTGTGTTTGTGTGTGTGTGAGTGTGTGTGTGTGTGTGTGTGTGTGTAAAATACAGAAGTGTGCCTATAAAAAGTGTGCTTCATATCTGACTTGTAAGATAATGTTTTTTTATATGTTTTGAGTGATAATAAAGTATGTTTGTATGAAGAAGAGGGCATGAGCGTTTAGTTTAGGCATTCCATGTTATTAATAGTGGAGTAGGTATTGTTTTATAGATGGATGGACAACATCATATTGTTAGTTTTTGTGTATGTGGTTGTTTTCATTCACGTCCGTGTTTCAGTCATATATATATATATATATATATATATATATATATATATATATATATATATATATATATATATATATATATATATATATATATATATAATGTGATGCATTCTTCAACTATCCATTGTCAACGTTACAAAGTAGAAGATAATGAGCAGACTAGCCAAATTTCTTGAGCTTCAGATACAACTGGAGTATGCCATTCGAATCCAGGATGAGCTGGCCATGGAGGCGATCAAAGAAAGTGACAGGATAGAAGAGAAGGAGGACAAAAAGAAGAAAGAATAGGAGAAAGAAAAGATAGAAATGATCCTACCAGTACCAAAAGCTGCTGTCCTCCAAATGGAAAACTGGTAAAAGGAGTTGGAGAGACAGCGGCAAGGATGGGAGCCGCAGAGACCTCATCATCTTCGGGTCTGGCATAGAAGACAGAGGGAACAAGTCATCACTATGCCTCAAAGTGAAAACTGGGATGATAAGGCCACTCATCAACCATCTGCGCTCCTCCCAAGAACAACAATGAACTCAATTGGAGTCGCAGATGTGTCTGTGGTGCTCGGCCTGGGAGGTATGAACATTAACCAGGTGTATTAAAAAACATCTCTTTTCGGGGCTGACCAGATCTCTAGAAAAGAGAGACTAATGAAGTTGCAAATCATATAATTTTGTGTGTTTTTTATGTTGTTATTTGTGCGTGTGCTTACGTGTGTGTATATCTGTTGAGTGTGTGTGTGAGAGCGTTAGATTGTTTTATGTGTGCACGCGTACGTTTGTGTGTGTGTGTGTGTCTTTTTCCCCTTAACAAACCCCTTGTCCCTACACTCATGAGCGTTTGATTTGTGTGAATGTGAAGTAGTGTCACTTTAATTCTAACTCCTTTGCTGCTGTGATTGTTTGTAATGGTGTATTTTATACATAAAAGATTTACTTCTCCACTATGTATTGACAGAAAGTACAGTTGTTTTCCTAGTATTAGTGTCTTGTTTCGTATACAAATTTATTTTAGGTTAGCACTTATATCACTGTTGTTTGGTAGGAGATATGGGTAATTGGTGAGAGGGGATGTTTACTTTCGTATCCGTGCTTGAAACATATAGAGTATTTCTCAATCGCCCTATTCAACATTGAATACAATAATATGACCATCAACATCGTAGAGAAAATGAAGCTGTAACTGGTAGTAGATGACCTGGGGATGGTGGAGGAATGATTAGTTAAAGTGGAGTATGGGTGTTATAGTCCCCATAGAGTCAAGATGGAAATTAACGATTTGAAGAACTCAAAAGACAGAGGGAGAGAGCTGACAAAACAGCAGAAAGAAGAAAAGAATGATCTGGAAAAAAGAGAAGAGATAAGAAGATACAATACTAAGGTCATAAAAGATGAGGCGAACGAAAGAGAAAAAAAGAAGAGATACAGGAAAAGGAATGAGGATGATAAATATGAGAAAGAAAGAAAGAAGAATGTCATGGAGAAAATAAGAGATGAAAGAAGACAAAATAGAAGAAAGATAAAAGGTTCTTTTTAGGGCCACTCCATGTCTCTAAACCTGTCTCTAACCACGTCTCTATGTCTATGTCTCTATTCGTCCATTGAATAGTGCGTATTCAGGTCAGCCCCTTGCCACATTGTTCGGCCCGATTGAGGTCAGCCACTTGAAACATTGTTGTCAGAGTCCAGTACCATGACATCACCCCTGTTCAATTCCCCTTGTCACCAGACAGGCACAAACCCTTGTTGCTATATATCCCTATGTTCAAATCCCCTTGTCGCTCTATGGCCCACCAATGTTAAAATTTTCCATGTTAAATTCTCCTTGTCTCCATAGTGCCGGGGACCTTTTATTTAAGAAAGTAGTCCCCTTATTGCTATATCGCACCCACTTACTACTAATAGGTCCATCAGGGTGGCTATATTAATAATACTGATTTCTACGCCTCCAAATGGATGATTATATCAACATATGGGTTTCAGAAATAGCCATCTTATAATACGTAGTTGGTCCTAGATGAAAATACTGCCATGCGTACAGCCAATATGGTTTACATGACGACTGTCCTCAAACTGTTATTGTCACTACTTTTCATGAATGGATGGCCATTGTGTTTAGGGGTTTTCACCAAAAGACTTTTAATAATGTCTACTTTGACCTGAATGAAAATGATGTTAATCTGATATCTAATATATCCACTACAACAACTAATTTGAAAATCTTGTTATCGCGGCAGAATAACGGAGATGGTTTCAACACTCAACGGTTAAAAAGAAGAAATTGTTTTTCTTGAATTCCTGCAAAATAGCGTCAGTCCCTTAGAGAAACTTTTTCTTGTTTGTGATAAGGCATCAGAGGAGTAAAACAAAATAATCAGTCGGTCAGCTGTGATTTTCTGTTAAATTTGGCATTTAGTTACTTATTGTAATTTGTTTTAAAAATAATTTTAAGTAGCTACACTGGTAACAGACCAGAAGACCATGTTTTTCTTCGTTTGCCGTCGTTCGTTAGCACAAGTTTGCTATCGTTACTCCTCCTAAGCTACTTGAAGAATGAAACTTTCCATAAACATTAATCGGAAGGTCTAGTTGGTCCTAAATGAAAATTAGTGCTACTTGGACATACAAATTGACCGTCATAGCGGCCAGTTTGAAAATTTTGTTATCGATACTTCCCTGATAAGATGTTCATATAAACATCGGGTCTTCACTAAACGACTTCTGATGGTGTCGACTGTGTCTTAATGAGTTATCATATCAACATTGGGTTTCCATCAAAAGACTTATAAAAGATATCAGCTTTGTCATAAATTAAAACGATGACAATCTGATATCCATTATGTGTACCACAGCAGCTATTTTGCAAAAATTGGTGTCGTTGATGAATATCGGAGGTGGCTTCAACACTTAACACTCAATAGTCTAAAGGAAGAAATTATCTTATATTAAGCTCTCGAACTTTAGAATTCCTATAAGTTAAAATTGATTATTGATACATTTTCTTGCACGGTAACATTTTTCAGATTTACAATGAAATTTAGTGAACGTAAGTGTCACGTGAGATGTGTCATTTTTTTTTTACTTATGTTCTCGTGTAATTGATTACGTCAGTATTTGAGAGTACAATTTTGAAACTTTCTATGGGAACAAATTGATCACATGATTACTTTGTTATTTATGTTAATGTACGTATATCATTTTTCGACGACGAGATTCGAAGCTTAACAAGGAATACCAGGACTTAGAGAAAAGACTAATTGCAAGGAAGTAAACATTACGTTAGTGAACAGGCTATGTCGACTCTCTCGGATTCGCCGAAGATCAGGAAGATAGCTGATATCACATCAACAAGGACTGCAGTGCTTGTAGCATTCAGTGATATTATAGGACTGAGAGTAAAGGAGCACATGCAGAAGGGATCAGTGCGGCGACAGATCTTCCATGGAAAACCTTGTAGAGGCAGGTCATAACTCCGATGTTGTACGACAGGACTACGCCTTTGATAGATTTTATTCGTACACTTCGAGATGTGTTCAACCCTAGTATTCTTTGACAGAAGAAGAAAACAAACTGTAGTTAGGTGTTGTACTCAGTGCCGAATTATCGTAGTAGCAAACGTTTTATTTGCTTAGGGCACCGCACTTTCAAGGGCCCCGATCTAAATGCTTTAAGCTATTAATTACCTACATGTAAATGATACTATTACTGAAATGTCAGACATATCTGTCGTATTATTTGCTGTATAGCAAATGAAAAAATACAATTACTTTTTACCATGCAAGTAAAATATTTGTGTTAGAGCCCCTTTTTAACATATGCTTCCGCACTAGCTTAATCTGGCTGGCGCTGGTTGCACTGAGAGGTCAAACACGGCAATTACTAACACTACCTGAGAATACGTGTTACGCTGATCTGCTTGAAACTTTAGCTTACCCATAGGTGAGTCATATTTTGGCAAACATGCTAGTAAAGATACAACAGGCGAAATTTTATACGCTTAACGATGCGGTAAAGATGACAGTCAGTCTCGCATATGGTAGACCTACGTCGGTTAATAAAAAGGGACATTTTGAAATATGGACCACATAAAATGATGGTTGCTGGTATCTCAGCAGAGAAAATTCTTTGATTAGATTTTCTTAAGATTAACTCGTATCCACTCGATGTTAAAAAGGATTGCCTTTCTGTCGTCAAGGAGAAATTACCTTGTACGTTTAAAGGACACGTATGATGCACAGTGATGCTCAAACTGATTATTCCAAGAACATTTGACAAGCTGTCATCTTCAGTAGTGCCTGAAATTGGAATGGTAGAAACGCATCAGAAATTTGGAGAGAAAGTTAAGACATCGTTGTCTCAAGGACGCTGATCAGAGACGGGGAAGGGAATTTGACAGTACAGATACAGAATGAAGCTACGGATACAATTAGACCCTCTTTGGTGGGACAAGTATTGCTGTCTTAGTCTGATAAATCACTAACTTGGAGGGAAATGCGACCGTTCGTTGTCTTCAAAATAGGGAGTCGCAGATTGGAGTATCGTCTCATTTAACAGAACTGGCTAAGGCATGAAAAAATCACTCTCCCAAGAACAGGCAAGAAAGGTGGCTATGTTTTTTTGCAACTATCAATTACTATTTGCTGAATCAGATGCAGCTGTTGGAAGGACTACCAATGTGCGACGTAACATAGAAACGGGAATCTCGAGACCAATAAAACTAACCCCAATATGGGTTCGGACGGATGCCAGGCAGGAATGATATGTTGGAGAAGGAGATAATTTCACCATCTTCCGGTCCATGGTCGTCGCTAGTGGTTTTAGTGAAGGAACAGGATGGCACAACAAGGTTTTATGTCGACTACCCTGCCTTGAACGCATTGACTGAAAAAGACGCCTAACCTCTGCAATGGATTGACGAGTCGCTTAATTCGCTTTCAGGAGCGACCTGGATCTCGACTTTAGACCTCATGAGTGGTTATTGGCAGGTAGAAACGGAGCCGAATGATCGATTGAAGATGGCATTTGCAACAAGGCAAGATTTATACTAGTTCAATGTTATGCCATTTGAGCTCTCTAATGCATCGGTAACTTACAGTTTTAGACAGTTCTGTGGGGCTCCAATGATAGATCTTGACATAATAATCTTTGGACACACTTCAAAGAGGCAATGGATCGTCTTCAACAGGTCTTTGATAGGTTGCTGATAGATAGTCTGAATATCAATCCCAATAAATCTCGTTTGTTTTACAAAAGAAATCAAATACTTGAGACACTGTGTCAAACAGGTGGATTAATGCAGATCCAGAGAACGTATCCAACGTCGTTGAAATTCACTACGTCGCATACAGAACTTCGGAGCTTCAATGGACGATGCTTGTATTATTGCCGATTCATGAAAGAGTTTGCCAATATTGTGTTTAGTCTACACTGATTGACAGAAAATAGGAGACCTTTTTTGTCTTGACTGAAAATTGTCAGCCGTCTATTGATGAGTTCAAAAGGCAAGTGGCTACAGTCCCTGTGCTAGAGTTTGCAGACCCTGCAAAGCCCTTCATTTTTTACACAGACACAAGCGACAGTGGACACGGAACCATCAGGACAGACCACAACTCTCTGAGGTGGTTACTGCATTTCAAGAATACCGAAAGACAACTCGCAAGATGGGTCGAAGTCATCTCAAAGTATCAGCTGAGATTTAGCATCGCCTGAGAAGATTACATCGTGACATTGACTCACTTTCTATAGCAACATGTAGGCAATGCGGTTTTCAAGTAGAGACACCTTGTTGAAAAGCGGAAAGGAAAGTAAGCGGAAATGATCCAGCGACAAAGACCGGGGTGTTGCGGCTGATATAACAGTATCTGTGATGCAGGTATCCTGTGGTAACAATGAGTTCGTCGAGGATCAGAAATCTGACTAGGAAGTCGCAGTTGTTATAAGCTGGATTGAAAGCATGCGATGGATATTGTGGGAAAATGTTGCAATGTACGGCGTGTTCTTTAAATCCTCTCGAGTCCATGGGACAAGCTAGAAATAAAGAACGTCATGCTTTGTCGTAGATAGGAGTTGCACGATGTTTGAGAATTTCAAAATCAAATTATTGTTTCATGAGAAAATAGAAACAATGTTTACATATAGCTCGAGATTCACGCAGTAGAAGACGCCTCAGCATCAGGGAAAATATAGAGAAGAAACAGGTATTACTGGGTCGGACTTCAGTCAAATGTTCAACTGTGATGCTAGATATGCGAAGCCTGTGCGAAGCGAAAGCCAATGGGATATAAAAGGACACTTCCAATGCAACTGACTGTGTCAGTGGTTTGTATAGAACATTTAGCTGCTGACATCTTATGATGATTTCCAAAAATCAAAAATAGACACATTTACATTCGTGTTTGCTGACAACTTTACTAACTGAACCAAGAGAGTTGTCAACATCTTGCCAGGAAGCTAAAGTCATTGCAGAGCTGAGGGTAGACGAAGTTGTTACATGTTTTAGTCCGCCAAGACAGATTTACCCAGATCAAGATCAACAGTTAGAGAGTAATCTATTTTGTGAAATGTTTTGACTCGAAGAACAACAAAGAGATTGGGAAGAGCAGCTTTCATACCTATCAACAGCATCAATGCTTCAATATTCACTGTGCACCATTGTTAAAATACATACATACAACATCATATGCTGAAGAATAAACATTCACCTTATATCAATACCAAGAATACTTCATTATCACCACCAGATGGCACTACACAATGCTCTAAAAAAAGACTGGAACTACATTTGTGGATAACTTGAAGTAATAAATCTGATCCAAATCTTATCAGGCCAACATTTGTATTGCCAATTTTCGTCAAACTTGCATTCCACATCCATTTCAACATTACTTATGAAGTCATTTTATATTTCATGGCAAACAAGGTGTGTTACAGCTATTAGAAAGTGTGTGATGTTGGTGTTGGACAGGGTGTAAATTTTGGCCAGTTGCTAAACTATATTTGCTGTATATTCTTTAATTATTTGATCAAAGCAGTGAAAACTTAATTGAAATACAAGCTAATTTCTTTTGAGAATTTATTAGAAATATTTAAAAACTGATACATTTAAAAATTTTGAAAAATAAATTTTAATGTAAAATTTTTAAATTCAGACAAATTTTAGACAGCAAAGTTGTCTAATGAATGGTATTTAAGACAGCTTGTTAATTACAATGATTCATTAAACTGTGATTTCAGCTGATGCTACACTACTGCCATTATTTGCTGTCTATCATCAGAACACATCTGCAGTCCATCATCAACATACATGGCATATGCCATTAGGCATGTTATTTGCTGTCCATCATCAACACACATGGCATATGCCATTAGGCATGTTATTTAGTTGTCCATCATCAAAACTCATTTGCTGTTCATCATCAGAACACATGGCATACAACATTAGGCATGTTATGTGCTGTCCATCATCAAAACACATGGTATATGCCATTAGGCATGTTATTTGCTACCTATCATCAAAACACATGGTAGATGCCATTTGGCATATTATTCGCTGCCTGTTCTAAGTTTGACCATCCACATTTAGACCTTCAGCTTGGTACAAAGATCATATGACTTAATGGAACCGGGAAATTTGGTATCAGCCAAAACAGTTTGCTCATTTGAAGGAAACTTGCCGAAGTTCTAAGCTGACAATGCAAAGAGATATTTCTACAGCTTATGATGTATATTCTGTCAATGAGTATGATCTTAAGATTTAAATTTTTTGACATGATTATGTTGAATTGACAAATAATGTAATATGCTGGTGTGGCAAATTGGCGGCGTGCAAAACACACCAACCTCTTTCACTACGGTTCGTTGCTAGGGAATGACCTCCGCGGTGTAGTTTACCCAGTGTGGATAGATAGAAAGAAGAATGCAGATCACTGAACGAGTATATTGAAGAAATAACAATACGAGCCCACTTTCAATGAACAAATATAAAATGTAATCAGTTTATCAACAGAATTTAAAATGAAAAGAAATCAATGACTTAGTTACAAAAGAAGGAAAAATGGTACTAACATGTACTCAAATAAAAAAGACATACAAATTTCTTTAAATGTAAAATTGCTTTCAACGTTAAATTGCTATCCTCATTGCCAATGAGATGTGACCTTTGAGTGTAACGATGAGAGACTTCATCACCTAATTTATGCAGACATCAAGACTTTTGTTCGTCCCTGCTCTGTCGATCTTTGTCTAGCTTTTTCGTCTTGGACTCTTGTCCGTCGAACTCTGACTTAACAATCGTCTCTGGACTTAGATTTCTGCGTAGATCTTGTTCTCGTCCTGTGATTGTTCAGGGATTTCTCATGTGAATCCAGGAAAGCTGTTTCCTTCAATAAATAAAAATGTCTCGCAATAGACAATAGGTCACATTCCCAAGTATATCTATATTTTACATTAATTCGGCTCAGAAAACAAAAGGCATAAATTCTGCCACAGTAACTTCTGTTAGCTAACTGTTATGTTTACATAAATGGTCGATGCTTGTCCTGACCTTAATTCGGGTCACACTAGGGATGGTCAATTAAATTCAACTCAGCCGTATGAACCCGTATGTAACCCCCACTCGACTGCTGACTCTACCAATCTAGCAGTTTTAAGTTACATATGCTTAGACCCTCAGATCTAACTATTCTAAAATAGTTTACTCGACCAATTAGATATTACAAACCAGCATATAGATATACACTTAAGTGATCAATTAAATATTACAAACTAGTATATGAATATACATGTAATGTTAGGTCATACTCATTTTAGACAGAGTTAATCCATAAAACTATGAAATATTACCCATCATTCCTTAAACTTAATTCATTTCAATTCCTAATCACTCCTATGTATTCATGATTCAATAACATGCAATCTTTTCAACTAATCTAATGAAATTTTAATTACATTCAATCTTGCTAATTTTCCAACTGAATTGATAATTAGAAAATCAAAGAAAAAAATGTCATGACTAGCATTTCACTAAAATCCTGAAAAATGAAATAATACATACATACATCATATCAAGAATACATTTGCAAAATAGATCAACAAATGAAATAACATATTAAAATCGGGAAACTAAGATTGCGTACCTTTTGCCATTTCTTTATGTTTCCACGAACCTCACATATAGTCCGTCTCCTAACTGAGAGAACTATCCGGCCCCTTACTCAATAACGAAAACGTACTTTCTACAAATTTTGGAGTCATACTAACTTTCCTTGCGAAAGATCAAAGACGACTAAAGAATTTCCCTAAAGTAAAACCTTTAATTTCTTACAGAGTTACGCCCGTAAATCCATATTTACAAATCGGAATAGACAGTTTCCTAAACCTGTTCGTAGACTGTTTGGATTGACAAGAAAACTAAACAACTAATCATGCCTTAATTAATCATTTACTTTGAGCTATCATCTATAGCCAGATGCCGCCTGTACCCTGCCGATTTTGGGGAAAGGTCTTATGTCATTCTCTTGTACCATAACATCTGACTCGGTCATGTTACATCGGCTAGGACGAATTCCCTTTTGACGTTCAGAGATGAAATGAAAATAATCATCTAACTATCTCTAGCCCTTTCTACTTTAATTAAGTTGACTTTGATACAATTCCTTTAAACAAAGCTTCTAAGAGTTTTCAAAATTCGACACATCACAGCTGCTATATTGTGGCACAATGTCAGTGAGACAACACACACACACACACACACACACACACACACACACACACACACACACACACACACACACACATGCATCCAAGTAAATTAAGTTGAATAATCATGCTGCTAGGACCGGATAATCAGGATTATTGTCTCACCAGGCTATAAGTTATGTGTACTTACATGTGTGTTATGGAACCATGTTGGCCTTGCATAATACATCATCCATTTTTGGGGGCAGCAATAACTGTTAGGAGCACCCTAACATTATTAAAACTACACAAATGAATCCCAATATGGTCAGCAACTTTACAAGATTTTTTTCCCATATTGAACTATTTGTTTGATGATTGCATTGCCTTCAAGACCATTTGATTTTAAAAAATCAATGCCGAATTTTGAGGTCAAAGTAAGAGTATGTAAAAAGATGGACTCTGGCTCTTTGATCATCTTTTCATGTACTGGTAAAATTTTTGGGAACTTTCTCTTGAAAAGGAGAGACTAAAAGACAGCTGCTTGTTACTTGTGCCTGTGACATTGATTGAAATGTGAGAAATGACTTAATTTCACATTCTTTTCACAATGATGTTTGTGTTAAACAGAACAATTATTGTTCATTTGTTGTTTGCATAAAGTCATAAGCTGTTCTTTTTTCTTTGCAGATATCTCACCAGTAAAAAATGCTCAGATCCTGAGTTCCATTTCACATACCGAGGTCCAGTGAAGATGAAAGGAAAGAGTGAGCCAATGGAATGCTGGTTCCTTTCCAGAAAATTAATGGTGTTAGAATAAAGTTCTACTCTTGTCTGCTTGCACAGGGCTATTTATAACAACTAACAGAAAATGCTGTTAAAAATCTTGTTCCCATTTCTGCTCTGAAGACATAAGCATTTTCAGTCTTTAATAGATGCGTGGCTAATTCAGAGGATGAATGACTCTGCCTGATTTGTACTGTACTGTATGCAGCATAGCCAAGTTTGCTGGGTTAAAAATGCTTTCAACTAAAAAAAACACTTCATGGACTTGTTTACGATATATAATATAAACCACTGTATGGTTGATTTAATTGTTTGAACTGAGTAATTTCATTAGGATAATTGCTGAATTTGTTTGCTCTTTACAAATTACATTCACATTGATATACATGCGGAATTGTAAACTGCATAGCTGCATAGCTTGTGAAGCATAGGTGAAATTTAGGCATTGCATTACTGGTGTCATCAACATTTACATTCTTTTGTTTGACCTTTTTCTTCAAGGTCATGTACTAGGAGAAGTATATATTGTAGCAAGGTTAGCAACTGAGACAGTGCTCCACTGAACCCTTCTTCACAATGTGAAATTAGCATTATTGTTTCTTTGAACTCTTCTTCACAGTTTAAATTTGCATTTTTACTTCTATGAACCCTTCTTCACAGTGTAAAATTGGCAATATTACATCTATGGATGCTTATTCACAGTGTAAAATGGCATTATTAATTTTATATGAACCCTTCTTCACTGTGTATACTTGGCATAAATACTTCTATGCACCCTTCTTCACAGTGTAAAATGGCATTATTAATTTTATATGAACCCTTCTTCATAGTGCAAACTTGGCATAAATACTTCTATGAACCCTTCTTCACAGTGTAAAATTGGCATAATTACTTCTATGAACCCTTCTTCACAATGTGAAATTGGCATAATTACTTCTATGAACCCTTCTTCACAGTGTAAAATTGCCATTATTTTTTTTCTCTGAACCCTTTACAATGTGCAGATGGCATTATGATTTCAAATATGAATGGCAAGGTGTAGGTACTGTCATTTTGCTGCTGATTGCAGCATTTTCATCAACATTAGAATTACATGTTTCAGTTGTTGAAAGCCATATGTCTGCATTAGTTACTGTATTCAAATGAAAGTTTGATATATTTCCATGTGCTTTAAAGATTTCACACTAATAAGCTAGGATTTCTATTTTAGCATGAAACTATGGTATTGGCAGTTTTGACGTTAATATTCTTCAATGTTTTTACAAGTAGAAATAATCTTCTTTAGATGTTGTAATAAACTTTGGTGTGATATTAATTTATCCCCAAATTTTGTAATCAGATATTGCTACATATCAAAATTTTGTAATCAGATATTGTTACATACCTAAATCTTGTACACTTGTATACTGCAGTTTTTTGTCTCATCTGTGTCAACAGTCAGCTTTGTCTTAAAAAGAATTATAAAAATTTTACTGGAGAGACAGTTTTTCTGTGGAATCATACTTTTTCAAGTATTACACCCTATTTGACCATACTGGACACTAATCAACACTGACCAACAAACAGCATAGTCCTTATTATCAACAGGTCCATTGATTGCTTGAAAACACCCTCCCTAATTAACATAGAAAAATATTTCTAATGATGCATACATTATAAACTTTAATAAACATTATTTTAAACTTGAAAAAACTAACTTTAAGATTGGAGCTCAATCCAATTAATATTTTAAGATTTATCAAAGCTGAAAGATATTATTTGTTTCTAATTAGATTGTGGGAAAACAAACTGATCAGTGCTATGCTATGCTATGAAATCATTTTAGTCAGACAATAGATGATGATGTACATATTTTGTTGTTCTTGTTGCTATTGTTGTTGTAGGGTTTATTGCCTTTTTCAGCACAAGATGGGCTATATATGGTGGCCAGTATAAATGGTGGGGGAAGAACCCAGGTAAACCTCCAAAAGAACCAATGACCCACAAGAAGCTACTGGCAAGCTTTCTCACATACCCACATTGGCTGAATTCATGACTTAAACTCATGCTGAGAGAGGTGAGACAGCAGTGGTCAGTAATAATGAGTGCTTTAGACCACTTAGTGCCCTAATAATGTACAGTTGGGCATTGGTAATCAGATAAGAAGGTTGTAAAATTGACTTGGTGGTCCTCAGCATCAATAAATACAACTCTTGAATTTTCATGCAAAGATAATGTATAAAATCAGTTTTACAATAATTTGTGTAAGAAAAATAATAGAAGTATGTCCAAAGAACATAAATAACCCCATCCCAAGCTTGAATGAATCAGTGGTGTAAGAAGAAAATAGCATATTATTAAAATGGAAAAGAAAATTGGCATAATTCTGGAGAAACTTTTTGGAGCCTGAAGACATAATATGCTTCTCTATGTCTGCCACATTTCAGGAAAATTGATCTAAAGTTGTGATACATATTGCACACAAGAACTCTGGGAAAACACATCAGATCATAACAGAACAAAATGTGCATGTTAATATTGTCAGTAATGTTTGCCAAATTTCAGGATAACTCCGCTAAAGCAGATGAATACAAACAAGAATGATTACATATAGCATAAACCTTTAACACCTGAAACTTGGGAATAATGCAAAAATAATGCATGGGCATAAAAAGTGAATATTTACCATTAAAGACACAACAAGCTATTCTTACTGGCTCCTAATTTGACATGGCACAGTTTATTTCTGTTATGTAAATGGCATAGCAATGGCAAACATCTTGTAAGTTGATTGATTCAGATTTTGTCACTTATATAAATTTTGTTTTCCCACAATTACACCATTGTAGTCTTCATCTCTCCACTGTGGTTAGTATTTCTGGATAACAATCTTCATAAGGATTGCCAGAGTTAATGTGTCAATTGTTAGGTAGAGTTTTTAATGGTTGCCAGAGTTAATGTGTCAATTGTTAGCTGGGGTTCTTGATGGTTGCCAGAGTTAATGTGTCAATTGTTAGCTGGGGTTCTTGATGGTTGCCAGAGTTAATGTGTCAATTGTTAGCTGGGGTTCTTGATGGTTGCCAGAGTTAATGTGTCATTTGTTAGCTGGGGTTCTTGATGGTTGCCAGAGTTAATGTGTCAATTGTTAGGTGGGGTTCTTGATGGTTGCCAGAGTTAATGTGTCATTTGTTAGCTGGGGTTCTTGATGGTTGCCAGAGTTAATGTGTCATTTGTTAGCTGGGGTTCTTGATGGTTGCCAGAGTTAATGTGTCAATTGTTAGGTGGGATTCTTGATGTTTGTTAATCTCATGAAAGCAATTTTTGATGTGAGAGAGAGAGTGAATATCACATGGCATTGTAAATCTTAAATTGTTGTTATTTTTCAAGTACATATATCATTTGTTATTTGCTGAAAGTAAATTTATTATTTAGTATTGATTACTTTTTAGACTTTGATGCCTCATTCCCACATAAATTAGATTTTATAAGCTAACTTTAAAGACATTTCTCTTGTTTTCTTTACTGTCTTAGAATAGAGAATCACATGGCCAAATTATAATTCACTCCAATTTGTTTGATTTATCTCCCTTTGACTTGCAAAACTTTACACAAATTTACTAAAATGAATCATTACAATTTTTAATTTTCTTTCTTTTTTAAAACTAATCCTAGTTGAAAATGTGGCAAAAAGAGAGATAGTGTTATCTTAATGTGACAACCCTAATGCACACTATGACCATTTAAAATGCTATAGGATGTTATTTTGTATGCAGTTCATTTCTAATTGTTGCTAGTTATCTTTAAATACATGTATAGACTTACAGATGTTTCCGTTTATATTCTTTTTCGTATGTACAGGTTTTGTAAAATTGTAACAGTTGTTAATGTACAGATCTATTACATGTATTATAGATGCCAATCAGTTAAGCTAGAATGACTGTCACATTTTGTTGATATGTATATGTTGATAGATTAATTTGATATAATTTTTATTGCTTGGCAGTGTGTGTTCAATTAAGTTTTTAAGAGACATAAGTGAGGTTGATTGATGATGAGACAAGATGGTGTCAAGATTTTATTGGATTCAAAATTGTGAACTACAATGAAGATTAAAAAACAATAATTTAAACAAAATTTTAAGTTATAGAAATGCAGATTTCTAAACTGTATATGTGTGCCATTAAGAGATGAAATTCCAGTGTCAAAGTCAGTACCATTTATAACAATAATATCTTTCTTTCAAACCCTGCATCATAGAAAAGTGGATATTAAGCAGGATTATTTTTCCTTGGTATGGTATACATTTGTCTGAGCATTTCCTTGGTATGGTATACATTTGTCTGAGCATTTCCTTGGTATGGCATACATTTGTTTGAGCATTTTCTTGGTATGGTATACATTTGTTTGAGCATTTCCTTGGTATGGTATACATTTGTCTGAGCATTTCCTTGGTATGGCATACATTTGTTTGAGCATTTCCTTGATATGGTATACATTTGTCTGAGCATTTCCTTGGTATAGTATACATTTGTTTAGCATTTCCTTGGTATGGTATACATTTGTTTGAGCATTTCCTTGGTATGGTATACATTTGTTTGAGCATTTCCTTGGTATGGTATACATTTGTTTGAGCATTTGCTTGGTATGGTATACATTTGTCTGAGCATTTCCTTGGTATGGTATACATTTGTTTGAGCATTTCCTTGGTATGGCATACATTAGCTTGAGCATTTCCTTGGTATGGTATACATTTGTGTGAGCATTTCCTTGGTATGGTATACATTTGTTTGAGCATTTGCTTGGTATGGTATACATTTGTTTGAGCATTTGCTTGGTATGGTATACATTTGTTTGAGCATTTGCTTGGTATGGTATACATTTGTTTGAGCATTTCCTTGGTATGGTATACATTTGTCTGAGCATTTCCTTGGTATGGTATACATTTGTTTGAGCATTTGCTTGATATGGCATATTTGTTTGAGCATTTCTTCTAACATTTGATTATAACTACTTGTATTTCAGTATTTCATTTGACACCAAACTTTAAATGAAGTTTTGAAATCAGGTATGTTACACAAAAAAAGTATATAATGGGATCCATGACTATTTTTTACTTATAAAAGAAACTTGTAGCTTATGTAGGTGTGTCTGTTTATAATAATTTATTATGGGATGACCAAATTGATAAGCTTTGTAAAACAGTCATCCAAAATGACTCAGCTGAATCAATAAATATTTACCTACGGAAACTCAGAATCTATACAAGTCAATATTCTTCCAACAATGGATTATTGTTCAACTGTATGGAGAAAATGCCAAATCTTGACAGGATTTATAAACTTATGAAATGCAGCTGTTGATCATCAATCAAATGTATTGTTTACTCAAATGGTTCACAATAGATGAAAGGATAGATTTTCACAAGGCAATTCTTGTATATAAATGTCTACATGGAACTGCACCAGAGTATTTTCAGGACTTATTTCAACATAATACCAGTTAAGATCAATATAAAATGGAAACATTCAAACACCAAATCCAAGAGCAGAGTTATCATAAAAAGCTTCCAATACTGAAGTTATATAGAACAAGCTTCTTCCACTACATGTAAAATTGGCTGAAAATATTAGAGTATTTAAGAAGAGATATCATGAGCATGTATGTGTTTCTACTATATTACAGAATTTAGTATTTTAAATATTAAACATGTTCAAATAAACAGTAATTATTGCTATCTGTCATTGAATGAACATTGTTTTATTCTCCTTAAGAGGGCCTCAAGGAAATTAGTTCTTGACTAATGAGTTACCATCTATAAATAAATTATTATTATCATTAGTATTATTATACAAGGGACTGTGTGTACATGGATCCATGACCATACCTTACTTATAAGTGGGACTGTGTGTACATGAATCTATGAACATATCTTTCTTATAAGTGGGGCTGTGTATACATGGATCCATGACCATACCTTATAAGTGGGACTGTGTGTAATGGGATCCATGATCATACCTTACTTATAAGTGGGACTGTGTGTACATGGATCTATGGCATTACATTAATTATATGTGGGACTGTGTGTACATGGATCCATGACCATACAATATAAGTGGGTCTGTGTGTACATGGATCCATGAACATATCTTACTTATAAGTGGGACTGTATGTACATGGATCCATGACCATATCTTACTTATAAGTGGGACTGTATGTACATGGATCCATGACCATACCTTGCTTATAACTGGGACTGTGTGTACATGGATCCATGACCATACCTTACTTATAACTGAGACTGTGTGTACATGGATCCATGACCTTAATTACTTATAACTGGGACTATATGTACATGGATCCATGACATTACATTAATTATATGTGGGACTGTGTGTACATGGATCCATGACCATACAATATGTGGGACTGTGTGTACATTGAATTATGACCATACCTTACTTATAAGTGGGATTGTGTGTACATGGATCCATAACCACACCTTACTTACAAGGTGGCACTCACCAGTTATTATGTACTTTTGAGGGAGTGATGTATGTAAGGTGAGGTTGTTTGCATTTTAAACATACACAGAGGAGAGAATGTGTGCATACCTATATGCTACTTTCATGTAATGTGGTGAAATTTCTTTGGATATTGTACTTTTTGAAATTTTAAATGAAATTAGCACACTGCTAACTAAAATGACTGCTGCCTTGTGCTCTAAAAATCATTCTGAAATTGTCTAAAGTACACTATCCTTTTTCAGCTATTAAAATAGGGAAAATGAATTTTTACAAACTAAACAAAACCAGCTTCTAAAAGTGTTATGAAAGAATTACCAAATACATCAAATGTAAAAAAAACTTATCAGCTATCAGCTATTTTTTTACAATTTACCTCTGAAATTCAGGATGTGAAAATGAGCAAGTAGAACTAGCACTTTTTTGAAAGGTGCACATCTGGAGTAAAGCCAAGCTGTATACTCTATAGCCAATACTAAACCCATCAATCATACACCAAAATAAAGGGAATTAAAGGTCCTTTGAACAATACCTAAGATATACAAAGTCTTTTTTAAATAGCCAGTATATCTAGTGAGGTAACCCAGGGAAATTCTTTTCATTAAAATTCTAACCATATGCTAAATATGAAACTGTAGAATACCACCTTAAAAACAAATATAAACATTTATGCAATTATTTATCTTATTTTCATATTATTATGTATGATGTAATGAATAAAATGGTACATTAACATTGATTTTGTTCATAAAAATAAGATTTTTTTGCTCTAGCTTACATAATTTGCCATGAGTAATGTTTGTGTGAGTAGTGACCTTCTTTGTGGGGAAATTAGAGGTCTTAGAATATAGAAATATAGAAATGGGATCCATGACCATAAATTACTTATGAAAGAGACAGCATGTAATGGAATCCATGACCGTAAATTACTTATGAAAGAGACAGCATGTAATGGGATTCATGACCATAAATTACTTACGAAAGAGACAGCATGTAATGGGATTCATGGCCATAAATTACTTACGAAAGAGACAGCATGTAATGGGATTCATAACAGTAAATTACTTATGAAAGAGATAGCATGTAATGGGATCAATGACCATAAATTACTTATGAAAGAGACAGCATGTAATGGGATTCATGATTGTAAATTACTTATGAAAAAGACAGCATGTAATGTGATCCATGTCCATAAATTACTTATGAACGAGACAGCATGTAATGGGATCCATGACTGTATATTACTTATGAAAGAGACAGCATATAATGGGATTTATGACTGAAAATTACTTATGAAAGAGACAGCATGTAATGGGATCCATGACCATAAATTATTTATGAAAAGGGAAAGCATTTCACAGGATCCATTAACATAAATTACTTATGAAAGAGACAGCATGTAATGGGAGCCATGACCAATTCCTATTTATAAAAGAGACAATGTGTAATGGGATCCATGAACATAAATTACTTGTTAGAGAGAGCACATGTATTGGAATCCATGACCATAAATTATTTATAAAAGAGACAGCATGTAATGGGATCCATGACCATTAATTACTTATGAAAGAGACAGCATGCAATGGGAACCATGACCATAAATTACTTATTAAAGATATAGAATGTAATGGGATCCATGAAAGTAAATTACTAATTAAAGATATAGAATGTAATGGGATCCATGACCTATCTTATTTATGAAAGAGACTGCATGTAATGGGATTGATGACTATACCTTTTTTATAAAAGAGACAGCATGTAATGGGATCCATGACCATAAATTACTTAGAAAGGAGACAGTGTGTAATATGATTCATGACCATACATTATTTATAAAAGAAACTGTAATATGATCCAGGACTGTACCTAAAGAGACAGCATGTAAAGTAATCAATAACTATACCTTATTTATGAAAAAGAGACAGCATGTAATGGGAACCATGACCATAAATTACTTATAAAAGAGACTGTGTAATGTGATCCATGTAATAGTTTACAGAGTTTTACAATTTTATATAGTTTTAATTGTAGTGGAGTCAGCTGATACAATGATATACCTCTGAAAACATTCACTTCTTGCATTTAATTATTAATTACCACTTGGAATATCACTCTCTAATAAAGAAACATCAAAGTAAGTTAGTTACCATGCAACAATGGAAAATGAATATAAATAAATGATGCAATCAAATTATATTATATATTAAAAAGAGTAATCTGTTTCCTAGGCAACAATATGTTAATGGTACAACAAACCAAACTGTTCACTTGGATACAAAATAAAATTACAGCTTTTCCTTTTCCATAAGCTGAAAAGAACTTAATGGTGACCATGGCAATGGACAGGCTGGAGTTCCTCCCTTTATTTACATTATCAATAACAGTGATTGAAAATATATATTTAATTATGATTTTACTATCAAATTTATGAATTAGCAAACAAAAGGCCAAAGTAGGCCTAATTGCTTAAATCACTTATCCTGGCCTATATGGCAATGTAGTACACATGGACTTTATATAACACTGTTGATGGAAGTAAAGAAGCCATTCCAAGTCCTCTGAGATATAAAAACCATGTTATTTGATAATTAAAAATTAAATTCATATTTAGTCACATCCCTCCCACCTCCTTTACAAAAACATGGTTGTAATAATTCTATATGCATACCATTGACTAATGATGTTGTTATGCTGTCATCTTGAATTGAAATATGTTTAGTTTTTTTTTCAGACAGATACAAAAGGTTTCACATAACTATCAGAAACACATTATGATTTCTGTTTTGGAAGTCATAATGACATTATAAGAACAAAAACACTTCCATTTACATGTATAAGGTCCTAATTCTATATATGTGATAATCTAGTTTGAATCCTTTTATCCCTTATTGTGAAATTTGTTGGTAAGAGTACAGTAAATTTCTGTCTTGAAAGACCACTGCTATGTGAGACCACCTGTCTTGAGAGACCATATCATCACTGCACAAACTTAATGATTTTATTGCACTGTGACCTGTTATGAGAGACCACCTGTCTTGAGAGACCATAATTTTCTGACAGAAAGGGTGGTCTTTCAAGACAGGTTCTACTGTAATTTAATTGCATTAACCTTTCATAGACATGACCTTCATCTTCATCATGATGTTTCATGAATCTCTTAACCCAAGAGGTCATTGGGGCACAATAGTTTACTTTACAACCAATTCTCTCCATCTTTCCTTGTTCTATATTGCTGTTTTGGAATCTCCAAATCCCATGCCTGTCATGTTTCCACCTCTTTTTCTGTTTACCTCTTCTTCTTTACCCTTGCTTTGCAAGATTGTTTTTGCCAATCCAGATGATGTTGAGACATGACCGTACCACTTCAGTTTCCTCTTTTTTACAGTGATCAAGAGATCTTCATAGGATCAAATGGCTCCTTGAGACCCATTGAGATGTAGTTGTTGTTGGGTTTAATGCTGTTTTCAGCAAACAATAGGCTATACATGGCGGCCATTATTAATGGTGGAGGAAGAAACCAGGAAATTTGTGGAATGATCCACTGACCCACATGAAGCTCTGGCAAGCTTTCTCACATATCCACTTTCGAAGAATCATAGACTCAAACCCACACAGACAGAGCTGAGATGGCAGTGATCCATACAAGAAAGTACTTTAGACCACTCTGCCACTTAGGCCTCCCCCCAATGAGATGTAACCTTAAGTTTTATTAAATGTAATTTAAAGTTAATATCAAGTGCATTTATGATACGGTTTACTTTTTGACATGTCACCATACATCTGTCCAAATGGGAATCAAAGAATGATGTGGTCATTAATAATGGACCATCAATTAGTTTATAAAATATTTATCTACTAAAAATATCATCATAGAATGTATATCAAATTAAATGGAGGACTAAGCAATAACCATAAGCTTATTTCAAGCTCTCTCCCTGTTACCAATATTTATTGTTATAATGTGGATTATGTGAATGTTGAAGGAATAATAATGCAAACACTAAAACACACTAATGAGGTTTTAAATTAGAAAATTGTAAATACAATATTATTATAATGTCAGAAAGTACTTAATAATAGATTATATGCTACTGTATACTTCCAAAATCAACAAAAGTGAAGGAAAAAAGAAAAAACATTATAAGGAGTAAGGGAGGGTTGATAAAGGATAATTTACTTTAGATAAGTGGTATAAAAGTTTAATATGAAGACATCATTTTTGATCAGGCAAATCTTTAACATGAAATTATGAGCTTTCTTGAACATCTTTTTGACAGCATCTGATTGCATGGAATTATCTGTTACTAATGACATTATATCTATAATATGATATTTCTAATGTTCAGTTTCTGAAAGTAACAGAATTTGTAGTCTAAGAAATAATTTTTGGGTTTTTGGTACACCGCATGAATATTTATTTGTAAATGTCAAATGGTTTTGGAAAAGATTATTGATTGATAAACAACAACTAAGTCAAAGTCTTGTGAGCATAAATTGTGCTATACATGTACTTTGTAACTGATAATAATAGATGGTGACTCTTCCTCAATTCATACTTAGGTGTGATTTAAAATAGTGCAATGAAGGGTTCTTTTGATGTTCCACAGGAAGAAGATTCCATCCTGCAACAGACTTTGGTAAAAATGAACTTTAGTATGATGAAGGGCATTGTCTATTACTGTACTTATCTCCTGGACACTTGGCAGAATCATGTTTCCTGTCTATTACTGTACTTATCTCCTGGATACTTCGCAGAATCATGTTTCCTGTCTATTACTGTACTTATATCCTGGACACTTGGCAGAATCATGTTTCCTGTCTATTACTGTACTTATCTCCTGGACACTTGGCAGAATCATGTTTCCTGTCTATTACTGTACTTATCTCCTGGACACTTGTCAGAATCATGTTTCCTAAAGCGATACCACTATACATTTTAAAAAGTTATCATTTTTTTTTTGCGGTGCCCTGCTGAAAGTTTTACCAATTTTGCCCCCTCCAAAACTGGATCATATGAAGTACCAGTAGACTTTTTTGCTTTGTAAAGGATTCCACATGCTTTAAATTGTAGTTTTCGATTTCATCTATTTTATACAGTGGTCATTCCAGATAATTTTCCCATATCTATCCTCTTCCTTGCTTTTTAGTAATTTCTTGTATAAGTATATGCCAAGATAAGGATTTGTTGAAAGTTAGACACAAAGGTTTATGTGAAGTGACATTCCTACAATTTGTGTCATTCACTGAAAGACGTGGGTCTTGTACCATTTGAGATTTTCTGGATATGGTCATTGTTTGATTTTTTTAAAATTAAAATCATTGATTAACCATTGATTTGCCCATACATTAATTTTAAGTAAGTCCTTGTTCAAAACAAAGGCAGCCAGGGTTGGGTCTTTGTCAATAATTGACAAGGATGTACTATCAGAAAACAGTCTTCTACTGCACTGAATATCAGTGACAATATCATTAATGTAAATTCAAAGTAACAGTTGTCCCAAGTATGGATCCCTGGGGTACACCAGCCCTGACATGTTGTGGGCGTAAAGTGTAACCTTGTGTTACAACTATCTGCACCCTGTCTGAAAAATAATTTTCAAACCTTTTTATTAGTCAATCATTTCTGATATTTCTTAGTTTATGAATAAAATCTTTGTGCCTGACTTGGTCAAAGGCCTTACTAAAGTTAAAAAATAATGTATTAGCCTTCATCAATCACCTTATAGAAAGCATTCTATATGTCACACAGTTTTAAATGAGCCAATTCTTTTGGAGTAAAATGAGATCAAAGATAACTATTTAAGTTGATAGCTGTAAGGCCATTATATTAGTGTTTATAGACACATTTTTCAAATGTATTGAAGAAATTTATAATAGGTGTTCTATATGGTTGTTATGGAAGCCACATTATTACTTGAGTTTTCTGCATATTTGACACAGAAACCACAACAATTCTTTAGCAATCATCCCAAACACAGATCTGACTGAAGTCACAAATATGTTTTCCACCTGCTGATAAGGAAGCCACAATGTTGATTGGGTGGCCAACATAGACATTAATGGCCAGGTACAGTAAATGTCTGTATGACCCCATCATAGACATTAATGGCAGTAAAAGTGCTGTATGACCCCAACATAGACATTAATGGCAGTAAAAGTGCTGTATGACCCCAACATAGACATCAATGGCAGTAAAAGGTCTATATGACCCCAACATAGATATTAATGGCAATAGAAAGGGCTGCATGACCCAAACATAGACATTAATGGCAGTAAAAAGGGCTGTATGACCCCAACATAGACATTAATGGCAGTAAAAAGATCTGTATGACCCCAACATAGACATTAATGGCAGTAAAAGGTCTTTATGACCCCAACATAGATATTAATGGCAGTAAAAGGTCTGTATGACCCAAACATAGACATTAATGGCAGTAAAAAGGGCTGTATGACCCCAACATAGACATTAATGGCAGTAAAAAGGTATGCATGACTCCAACATAGACATTAATGGCAGTAAAAGGTCTGTATGACCCCAACATAGACATTAATGGCAGTAAAAAGGGCTGTATGACCCCAACATAGACATTAATGGCAGTCAAAGGTCTGTATGACCCCAACATAGACATTAATGGCAGTAAAAGGACTGTATGACCCCATAAAAGAAGAAATATTTACTTCAGACATGACATATAGTCTCTGTTGAGTCCTTTCAACATATATGCTGAAAATGGAGACTTTCTCATAGAAAAAATGAACTGGTGCTCAAAGGGATTACCACTAATCCAAGTTAACTTCTTTACTTTCATTCTTTCTAAATGCTAGGTATTGAAACTATGGTATTCTGGAGAAAATCTAAAATATCAAATTGGTAGTGAAAATATTGGCTCACATATCAGGGTTACCATGTTCACAAGATAAATGCAATACAAAATCCATTGTCATGGTCTTTATCCAAATTGATATGATGGATACAAATTACAACATTTGTCTCACACAGTACCAACATACTTCTCAATACTATGCTTGGCCAAAAAAGGTATTTAAGTTGCACAATTGAGTACAAACTGGATTTGATAAAATATCCATTCATCCATAAAATATCCATTATTTGCTATCATTCTCAGGAGCAAGAATAGATAATAGCCTTATTTATGACCTTTGACCTAAAAATCAGTGTCTGGGTGCTGTAGTGAATCATGTCAGTTTAACCATTCATGCCAAAAATAAGTAGTGATAACAAGATTTTCAAGATAAACTGTGGTGCCATATAATAGGTTAGATGAACACTGATCAGCACTGTTACATTTTTAAGACCAATTAGATATTATGTAAGACATTTTTCAATCAAAACTTCATGTTAGTAGAACTATCTCTTAAGGAAAAGCAGACATAAACTTGTCATCATGGTCTCATTGGCACCATTTTAATTTACAGACAGCAATTTAGTCTTTTAGGGATACGATCTAGTAGTAGAAATACGATTTTGAACACAGCCCATGAATGATAAGGTTCTTCCAAAATAAAAAGCTATCTTCAAAGTCTGGTAACTCTAAAGGAGGAATAATTCAAGTTGTTTGGTAAAAGATTGATGAATGGACAAATTAATGCACAGCATAGCATAATGCATTCAACCTTATGGTGCATGTTTAACAAACAAAATGACACAAAAATGAAATTTTGTTTAACAATTTCTATGTAATGTATGCTAATACTAACAAAAAGCCATAAACAGAGGAAGACAGTACATAGAAAACATGAAAAACATTATAATGGAATAGATTTATTACTGTCAATTAAAAATGGTACAATTTATCAGAAAGCTGCAATATTTTTCAATGAATGGATTGCACTAAATTAGTAAGACTAGACTTTATAATGTGATACTAAATCACAAAATATGTACAATAATAAATTAAATTAATCTTGTACATTTGTCCTATCTTAAATAGGCTCACAGTTTAATAAATCTTTAAAATTGTGAAGCAAATATGTGAAATTATGTTTATATAAAAAAACCTTTTATAACTGATCAATATTATCTAGAACTGGCTAAACCTATCCTTAAATAACAAAAATTATCTTTAATTAATTGAAACTTTATTGAAATGACCACAACTATCTAGAAATGACCAAAACATTCTAAAAATGACCCAAACTGCCTAGAAATGCAATATTTCCTTCTTCATACTTTTTGGATTAAGAAAAACTATGTCTCTTGTATTTGTTGTTTTTAAACAGATGATACTGTACCAGCTTGCAATTTTTAAACACACACACAGACACACACACATAATAATAAGATTACTACATTATACATCTATGCTGTGTTTAATAGTTCTCTAAGTAGGGACCAGTAGGACGTGATTGACTCTGGATATTACTGATCAACATGTCTCAGTCATCCATACTGGTCAAGGTCTAGAGTCTTGGACTATATTTTTATATGCCAAAATCAGTTTTTTATCTTCTGACTTATCATGACTATGACCTTTACCCAATGGACCCCCAAATCTAAAGGTTTCTTTGTCATGCTTAGTGTGAGTCATCCACAAACTTACTCTAAAACAAAAGTTATTCTGCAAAATCCCATATTTCTGGAATCATTTTGACTTTGACTTTTTGATTCATAATCAACTGTCCTTTTGAATACCTTAAGCCTCCCACCCCCAAAACTTTGGTCATGGTATGTGGCCTAGAGATAATTTTATTATGTCAAAGCCATGTATCTCCTTTCATTCAGTGATCATAACTTTTTAACTCTTTTAATCCCAAAACAATAAGCTTTTTTCTTTCCCAAAGGATAAGTCATCCAAAGTATTAGTCATCCAAAGCATAAGTCATCCAAAAGATAAGTCATCCAAAGCATGTTATCCAAAGTATATCATCCAAAGTATATCATCCAAACCATAAGTCATCCAAAGTATAAGTCATCCAAAGCATAAGTCATCCAAAGCATAAGTCATCCAAAGCATAAGTCATTCAAAGTATAAGTCATTCAAAGTATAAGTCATCTAAAGCAGAAGTCCTCCAAAACATATGTCATCCAAAGTATAAGTCATCCAAAAGCATGTCATCTAAAGTATTAGTCATCCAAAGCATAAGTCATCCAAAGCATGTCATTCAGATTATTAGTCATCCAAAGCATAAGTCATCTAAAGCATGTCATCCAAAGCATAAGTTTTCCAAAGCATGTCATCCAAAGTATTAGTCATCCAAAGCATAAGTTATCTAAAGCATGTCATCCAAAGTATAAGTCATCTAAAGTATAAGTCATCCAAAGTATAAGTTATCCAAAGCATGTCATCCAAAGAATGTCATCCAAAGTATGTCATCCAAAGCATAAGTCATCCAAAGTATAAGTCATCCAAAGCAGAAGTCATCTAAAATCTTTGGCAAAGTCACAAAGTTGAAAACTTAATTTTTTATGCAGAAACCATTGTTCACTTTTCAGCCACAGTATCTGTGAGCTTTGACCCTAAATAAATTGGCTTATACCTTTCTCCAAGTGCCATACAGTTTAGTCTGGGTTTGTGCTATGCAACTGATGTTGTGTGGAAATCATTTTTCTTCTTTCAGACAGTGAGCTTGACCATAAACCTTTTGAACCCCAAATTTATACTCTTCTTCTTTATGCAAAGTGCAAGTCATTCATAAAGCTTGGCCATGGTCTGTGATGCAGAATAATATTTTCAAATGAAATCCAGTTGTCTACATTCTGTTACAGTTTCCTGACCTTTGACCTTTTGACACTGAAACCAAGATCAAGCCATCCACAAAATTTGGTAATGGTAATAGGTGATGTATTCAAATGAAAACAAAACAGGAAACAGATAGAAGTACCAAACATATTATGCTGCACCATTTTGTGGGTGTATAATAAATGAAAGTCCCTCAAAGGAACTGATGCTGTAGTGGCCAAAACAAATTTCCAGGAATTTCTGATGAGACCATGTTTCATTTTTAATCGCTGACTGTTAAATCTAGTTCTAACATTCTTGAGTGATAAGATTTCAAATTTGTCATGTAGCATCATTGCTGATTGTGAGATTGGCACCATTTTAATTCACAATAAAAGATCTTTGGTGAAAACCCCATGTTTATGATTCATTGAGGAGAATTAGGTAAAAATATATTTATTGTGGCATTCAGATCAGCACTATTTTCAATCAGTACCAACTCAGTATCATAATTAGTCTTCTGGTGAAAACCACATGTTGGTATGACTTTCCATTTTGGAGGCATAGCAATATCAAGCTTTTCAAGATGGCGACCAGGGTAGCCATATTGGTTGTCAGATTAGCACCATTTTCTTATATTACCAAGACTGGCACCATTTTCGTTTATTACCAAGACTGGCACCATTTTTGCTGAGTATCAACTTGGTATCATACAAATTTTTTGGTGAAATTCCAATGATGATATTACCTTCTATCTGGGAGAGATCATGACAAGAGTTTCAAGATGGCTGATGTGATGGCCATATTAGATATCAGATTTGCACTGGGGTTTTTTTCAGGACCAAGTAGACACCATGAGAAGTGTTCTGGTGACAACCTCGTGATTTCCATTTTGGCTAAGTAGGAATAGCAAGATTTTTAAAAAGTTGGTGGCTATACAGGATATAGGTTTGCCACCATTTTTATATCCTGGACCAATCAAACATAATAAGAAGTCATTTACAAAAAACTCCATGCCACTACAACAATTTAGTTGGAGTAGCACTAGCAACATTTTCAAGGTGGCTGCTGTGGTGGCCATACTGGGTGTCAGATTTACACCAATTTCATTTAGGACCAGCCAGATATCATAAGAAGTATTTAGTCAAGCTGCATATTTATGTGCAATTATATTTATAATATAATTATATTTATTCAGGAGAAGTAACAATTATATAATTTGGATATCCATGTAGAACCATTTTCATTTAAGGTCACCTAAACATTAAAGAAGTGAAACATCATGTCAGCTTGGCAATCTGTTTGGAAGGAGAAGCAATTACAAGATTTTCAAGATGGCTGCCATAGTGGCCATAGTGGATGTTAGATTGGCACCATTTCTTTTGGGTTCAACTAAATATCATACAAATTCTTTTAGTGAATACCCTATTGTTATATGACCATCCATTAAAAAGTAGCAATAACAAGATTTTCAAGATAACCACAACAGTGGCCATATGATGAGTCCATTTTCGTTACTGTCCAAATGGATATCATGAGAAATCTACTGGTGAAAAATCAATCTGCCTATCCAATCAGAAGATGCAGCAATAACAACATTTCCAAAGTGGCTGCCATGGCAACCATATTGGATGTCAGATCATTGTAATTGTTTATCTAAGACCAACAAAGATAACAAACTCATGCTAAGAGACATAGAGATAATAGATGATGGACAACAGGCTATCCAATAAACTGTCCTGGTCTATGAAAATGATAAAAAATTAGTTTGTCTTTTTGGGTGCAAAAAGGGCATCCTAAAGACTCTACCAATAAAACATACCTCAGACCCGGGGATGGCACTTCACCCATTGTTTCAATTAAGAATTTTGCATTGTTTTCATATGAACTCATTGGGTAATTAGTTTACATTGTACAAAAATGTTAACTAAGGTACACATTACTAAACTATTTATGTAGCACTCTTAAACCTAAGATACCCATTACTAGACTGTTCTTGTAGCTTTGTGAGACTAAGACACCCATTACCAGACTATATATGCTGTTTGTGTAGCACTGTGAGACTAAGGCACCAATTACCAGACTGTTTATGTAGCACTGTGAGACTAAGACACCCATTACCAGACTGTTGATGTAGCACTGGTAGACTAAGACACCCATTACCAGACTATATATGCTGTTTATGTAGCACTGTGAGACTAAGGCACCAATTACCAGACTGTTTATGTAGCACTGGTAGACTAAGACACCCATTACCAGACTGTTGATGTAGCACTGGTAGACTAAGACACCCATTACCAGACTGTTTATGTAGCACTGTGAGACTAAGACACCCATTACCAGACTGTTTATGTAGCACTGGTAGACTAAGACACCCATTACCAGACTGTTTATGTAGCACTGTGAGACTAAGACACCCATTACCAGACTGTTGATGTAGCACTGTGAGACTAAGACACCCATTGCCAGACTATTTATGCTGTTTATGTAGCACTGTAAGACTAAGACACCCATTACCAGCCTGTTTATGTAGTTCTATGAGACTAAGACACCTATTACCAGACTGTTTATGTAGCATAGTGAGACTAAGACACCATCAACAGAACTTTTGTACCACTTTGTAACTAAGACACCCATTACCAGATTGTTTTGTACCACTTTGAAAAATAAGATACACATTACCTGTTTTTGTACCAATTTCAAACTAAGACACCCATACCAGGCTGTTGTACCAATTTGAAACTAAGACACCCATACCAGATTGGTCTACCAATTTGAAACTAAGACACCCATAACAGACTGTTCTACCAATTTGAAACTAAGACACCCATACCAGAATGTTCTACCAATTTGAAACTAAGACACCTATACCAGACTGTTGTACCAATTTGAAACTAAGACATCCATACCAGACTGTTGTATCAATTTGAAACTAAGACATCCATACCAGACTATTGTACCAATTTAAAACGAAGACATCCATACCAGACTGGTCTACCAATTTGAAACTAAGACACCCATACCAGACTGTTGTGCCAATTTGAAACTAAGACACCTATACTAGACTGTTGTACCAATTTGAAACTAAGACATCCATACCAGACTGTTGTACCAATTTGAAACTAAGACATCCATACCAGACTGTTGTACCAATATGAAACTAAGACACCCATACCAGATTGGTCTACCAATTTGAAACTAAGACATCCATACCAGACTGTTGTACCAATATGAAACTTAGACACCCATACCAGACTGTTGTACCAATTTGAAACTAAGACACCTATACCAGACTGTTCTACCAATTTGAAACTAAAACATCCATACCAGACTGTTGTACCAATTTGAAACTAAGACATACATACCAGACTGTTGTACCAATTTAAAACTAAGACATCCTTACCAGACTGTTGTACAAATTTGAAACTAAGACATCCATACCAGACTGTTGTACCAATATGAAACTAAGACATCCATACCAGACTGTTGTACCACTTTGAAAATAAGACACCCATACCAGACTGTTGTACCAATTTGAAACTAAGACATCCATACCAGACTGTTGTACCAATTTAAAACTAAGACATCCATACCAGACTGTTGCACCAATTTAAAACTAAGACACCCATACCAGACTGTTGTACCACTTTGAAAATAAGACATCCATACCAGACTGTTGTACCAATTTGAAACTAAGACATCCATACCAGACTGTTGTACCAATTTAAAACTAAGACACTCATACCAGACTGTTGTACCAATTTGAAACTAAGACATCCATACCAGACTGTTGTACCAATTTAAAACTAAGACATCCATACCAGACTGTTGTAACAATTTAAAACTAAGACATCCATACCAGACTGTTGTACCACTTTGAAAATAAGACACCCATATCAGACTGTTGTACCACTTTGAAAATAAGACATCCATACCAGACTGCTGTGCCAATTTGAAACTAAGACATCCATACCAGACTTTTGTACCAATTTGAAACTAAGACATCCATACCAGACTGTTGTACCAATTTGAAACTAAGACATCCATACCAGACTGTTGTACCAATTTGAAACTAAGACATCCATACCAGACTGTTGTACCAATTTGAAACTAAGACACCCATACCAGACTGTTGTACCAATTTGAAACTAAGACATCCATACCAGACTGTTGTACCAATTTGAAACTAAGACATCCATACCAGACTGTTGTACCAATTTAAAACTAAGACATCCATACCAGACTGTTGTACCAATTTGAAACTAAGACATCCATACCAGACTGTTGTACCACTTTGAAAATAAGACTCATACCAGACTGTTGTACCAATTTGAAAAAAATCAGATACATATTACCTAATTACTTTTGTAATACTTTGAAACCTAAGATATCCAATATCAGATTGTTTTATATTCCATATTTAGAAAATAGCATTGTTATCAGCATCAAAAATATTATATGACACAATATGACATAAGTCATGGCAACCACTGAGACCAGTAATGCATAGAAAGAATCTATAGTGCTTATTTGATCAAAAATGTCAAGCACTTGTACTGTGTGAAAGCAATCTTTTTCACCTGACACAAACAGCAATGAGTGTTACTGTAGTTCATTGCAAAAGAATAACTATATGCTGGTAGCTTGAATACAAAAAAAGAAGTAACTGTTATAAATTTTCATTATTTAATTGTCCTATATAGAATGCTTAAATGTTTGCAAAATTTATTTCATTTTAAACTTAAAAAGTTAAACTCAGACACACATACATACATAAATCTGCGGCATTCATTGATGTAGATTACAAGATTCAAGCTAGACCCTCAGTGGGAAATATGTTTTGAAGTTTGACTAATTATAGAACTTGATAAAATTAATTTGTTTTTCCTTCACTTACTCAAACTTTACGTTTCAATTTTGCCATCACACAAAATGTCTTTGATACATATGTAAAAAAGAGTGAAAAAAGAACCCTTAATCTTATATTATATGCTATGCCTCTGTTAAGCAATACTTATATAAGCATTTGCATGTACATGTAATTTCCAGCTTGTACAAGACTGTAACCTTGACCTTTGATATCATAACACTTATGCTTACTTTTCCCTCTAAGCATATACCATTGATAAAGGATGCAGAAGATTTGCAGAGTCCATAACTTTCATTTATGGAACAAAGTGACCTTGACCTTTGAACCTTAAAAGCAATCGATTCCTTCTTAGTTATAAAAGTGCACCATTAAAAAAGCTGATCAGAAGGAATTGAGCAAAATGAAAGAGCTACCACCAAGAAACACTTTTATCTTCTATGGATTTTAACAAGAACAAAGATTATCTTGTAAACTCAATTTCATGACATGCCACATTAGTGGTAGCCACATATTTTTACATTTATAAGTTATTCCATAATGTCTATGAGTTAGGTTTTATATGTAGGTCATTGGTAGAGAATCCATGTTCTAATAACAAATTTCATGGGTTTTTTTTGAGTCATTGTGGTTTTGACCTTTGACTTTTTGCCAAACCCCCAAAAGTTGGTTTCTTTCTTATGTAAAGGGTAAGCAACCCACAGTGTATGAGCTAAAGTTATTTTGTGAAAATAAAAACAGATTGACAGACAGCTTAATGGACTTTTAGCCAAACCCTCAAAAGTTGGTTTCTTTCTTATGTAAAGGGCAAGTAACCCACAGTGTATGATCTAACATTATTTTGTGAAAATAAAAACAGATAGACAGATAGCTTAATGGATGCACAGTGACTTGGCTAAATCGTCAAGTAAATATTAAAAGTCTGACAAATACTGAATGAATATATTGTTCAGATCAAAACAAAGCAAAACTTACAACTTCTAATGTATTAATAAAATTATATTATGTCAAAATAAAGCATCAATAGTCTGTAACAAAATAAAGTTACTTTTAATCTATAACAAATATAAAGTTACTTATATAGTCTGAAACAAACATAAAGGTACTTTTAGTCTGTAATACTAATAAAGGCACATAAAATCTGTAACAATAATAAAAATGCACTTAAAGTTGATAAAATATAACTTGATCAACGATTTTAAGGCTATTAAAATGTTTATATAGTTTATATACTTGTGATAAAGTCTGCTAGATTGTAAAAAATCAATCCTATGGATTAAAAATGACATATAAAACATTCATTTTTAATTAGCAAATAATGCATAAGCTCTAAGTGTCTTAATAGGACATACACAATAGTTAAATACCAACAAATTCTACAAGAACATCCATAATAATTATTTATCAGCAAATTTTACTAGAATATCCATAATAATTCATTGCTAAGACATCCATAATAATTTATTGCTAAGACATCCATAATAATTCATTAACAGACAATTTGCTAGGACATCCATAATAATTCATTACCAGCAAATATTACTAGGATATCCATAATAACTCATTACCAGCAAGTTTTACTAAAACATCAAAACTAATTCATTACCAGCAATTTCTATTAGGACATCCATAATAGTTAATTACCAGCAATCCATAAAAATTCATTACCATCAAATTCTACTAGGACATCCATAATAATTCATTACAAGCACATTTTACTAAGACATCCATAATTAATCGCTAGCAAATTCTACTAGGACATCCATAATACAGTAATTTATTACCAGCAAATTCTACTAGGACACACATAATAATTCATTACTAGCAAACTCTACTAGGACATCCATAATAATTCATTACCAGCAAATTCTACTAGGATATCCATAATAATTCATTACTAGCAAACTCTACTAGGACATCCATAATTCATTACCAGCAAATTCTACTAGGATATCCATGATAATAAATAAATTACCAGCAAATTTCTACTAGGACATCCATAATACAGTAATTTATTACCAGAAAATTCTGCTAGGACATCCATAATAATTCATTACCAGAAATCCATAATAATTCATTACCAGCAATCCATAATAATTCATTAATAACAATCCATAATACGTCATTACCAGCAATCCATAATAATTTATTACCAGCAATCCATAATAAGTCATTACCAGCAATCCATAAGTCATTACCAGAAATCTGGAATAATTCATTACCAGCAATCCATAATAAGTTATTACCAGCAATCCATAATAATTAATTACCAGCAATCCATAATAAGTCATTACCAGCAATCCATAATAATTTGTTACCAGTAATCTATATTAATTCATTACCAGCAATCCATAATAATTCATTACCAGCACATTTTACTAGGACATCTACATATGATGGCAAAGATAATCTGGCATATAATCTTTTGTTTGTCTACCTTAAGTGGGGGGGAGTTTAATTTGCTCAATTGCACTGATAAGTCTTTTGCCAAGAGAAGTCAAAGCCCAGAGAGTTCAGAAATAAGAATTTAAAAGAAATGAAAAATTATTTTGAAAATTAAAACAAATAGCTATTTATGATTATCATAATGTGTGGAAACTATCAAGACTAAGTTGAAAAGTTTGATGCCATTTTATTACTACAGCTTTGGGCCATTGGTAGACATAAAGATGGATAGCTATGACTATTGCCGTGTGCTTTAAAAACATTCTTCAATTTTAATGAACAACTGTCATGTGATCATTCTAGGTGAAAAGAGGAAATCATCATAAGGCAATGGTACTGGATTATATAGGACTGTCATTTTCCTTCATTAAATGTAGAAAATGGTTCTGGACTATATAGGACTGTCATTTTCCTTCATTAAATGTAGAAAATGGTACTGGACTATATAGGACTGTCATTTTCCTTCATTAAATGTAGACAATAGTACTGGATTATATAGGACTGTCATTTTCCTTCATTAAATGTAGACAATGAAACAAAATTATATAGACTGTCATTTTCCAAGATTAAATGTAGAAAATAGTACTGACAATATAGGACTGTCATTTTCCTTCATTAAATGTAGACAATGAAACAAGATAATAAAGACTGTCATTTTCCATCATTAAATGTAGACAATGAAACTAGATTATATAGACTGTCATTTTCCTTCATTAAATGTAGAAAATGGTACTGGACTATATAGGATTGTCATTTTCCATCATTAAATGTAGACAATGAAACAAGATTATATAGACTGTCATTTTCCATCATTAAATGTAGACAATCGTACTGGACAATATAGGACTGTCATTTTCCTTCATTAAATGTAGACAATAGTACTGGACTACATAGGACTGTCATTTTCCTTCATTAAATGTAGACAATAGTACTGGATTATATAGGACTGTCATTTTCCTTCATTAAATGTAGAAAATGGTTCTGGACTATATAGGACTGTCATTTTCCTTCATTAAATGTAGAAAATGGTACTGGACTATATAGGACTGTCATTTTCCTTCATTAAATGTAGACAATAGTACTGGATTATATAGAACTGTCATTTTCCTTCATTAAATGTAGACAATGAAACAAAATTATATAGACTGTCATTTTCCAAGATTAAATGTAGAAAATAGTACTGACAATATAGGACTGTCATTTTCCTTCATTAAATGTAGACAATGAAACAAGATAATAAAGACTGTCATTTTCCATCATTAAATGTAGACAATGAAACTAGATTATATAGACTGTCATTTTCCTTCATTAAATGTAGAAAATGGTACTGGACTATATAGGACTGTCATTTTCCATCATTAAATGTAGACAATGAAACAAGATTATATAGACTGTCATTTTCCATCATTAAATGTAGACAATCGTACTGGACAATATAGGACTGTCATTTTCCTTCATTAAATGTAGACAATAGTACTGAACTATATAGGACTGTCATTTTCCTTCATTAAATGTAGACAATAGTACTGGATTATATAGGACTGTCATTTTCCATCATTAATTGTAGACAATGAAACAAAATTATATAGACTGTCATTTTCCAAGATTAAATGTAGAAAATGGTACTGGACAATATAGGACTGTCATTTTTTAACACTAAATGTAGAAAATGATACTGGACTATATAGGACTGTCATTTTCCTTCATTAAATGTAGACAATGGTACTGGACTATATAGGACTGTCATTTTCCTTCATTAAATGTAGACAATGGTACTGGACTATATAGGACTGTCATTTTCCTTCATTAAATGTTGGAAATGGTACAGGAATATATAGGACTGTCATTTTCCTTTATCAAATGTAGAAAATGGAACTGGACTATATAGAACTATCATTTTCCTTCATTAAATGTAAAAAATGGTACTGGACTATATAGGACTGTCATTTTTCTTCATTAAATGTAGAAAATGGTTCTGGACTATATAGGACTGTCATTTTCCTTCATTAAATGCAGAGAATGGTACTGGATTATATAGGACTGTCATTTTCCTTCATTAAATGTAGACAATGAAACAAAATTATATAGACTGTCATTTTCCAAGATTAAATGTAGAAAATAGTACTGACAATATAGGACTGTCATTTTCCTTCATTAAATGTAGACAATGAAACAAGATAATAAAGACTGTCATTTTCCATCATTAAATGTAGACAGTGAAACTAGATTATATAGACTGTCATTTTTCTTCATTAAATGTAGAAAATGGTACTGGACTATATAGGACTGTCATTTTCCATCATTAAATGTAGACAATGAAACAAGATTATATAGACTGTCATTTTCCTTCATTAAATGTAGACAATCGTACTGGACAATATAGGACTGTCATTTTCCTTCATTAAATGTAGACAATAGTACTGGACTATATAGGACTGTCATTTTCCTTCATTAAATGTAGACAATAGTACTGGATTATATAGGACTGTCATTTTCCTTCATTAAATGTAGACAATGAAACAAAATTATATAGACTGTCATTTTCCAAGATTAAATGTAGAAAATAGTACTGACAATATAGGACTGTCATTTTCCTTCATTAAATGTAGACAATGAAACAAGATAATAAAGACTGTCATTTTCCATCATTAAATGTAGACAATGAAACTAGATTATATAGACTGTCATTTTCCTTCATTAAATGTAGAAAATGGTACTGGACTATATAGGACTGTCATTTTCCATCATTAAATGTAGACAATGAAACAAGATTATATAGACTGTCATTTTCCATCATTAAATGTAGACAATGGTACTGGACAATATAGGACTGTCATTTTCCTTCATTAAATGTAGACAATAGTACTGGACTATATAGGACTGTCATTTTCCTTCATTAAATGTAGACAATAGTACTGGATTATATAGGACTGTCATTTTCCATCATTAAATGTAGACAATGAAACAAAATTATATAGACTGTCATTTTCCAAGATTAAATGTAGAAAATTGTACTGGACAATATAGGACTGTCATGTTTTAACATTAAATGTAGAAAATGATACTGGACTATATAGGACTGTCATTTTCCTTCATTAAATGTAGACAATGGTACTGGATTATATAGGACTGTCATTTTCCTTCATTAAATGTAGACAATGGTACTGGACTATATAGGACTGTCATTTTCCTTCATTAAATGTTGGAAATGGTACAGGAATATATAGGACTGTCATTTTCCTTTATCAAATGTAGAAAATGGAACTGGACTATATAGGACTATCATTTTCCTTCATTAAATGTAAAAAATGGTACTGGACTATATAGGACTGTCATTTTCCTTCACTAAATGTAAAAAATGGTTCTGGACTATATAGGACTGTCATTTTCCTTCATTAAATGTAGAAAATGGTACTGGACTATATAGGACTGTCATTTTCCTTCATTAAATGCAGACAATGGTACTGGACAATATAGGACTGTCATTTTCCTTCATTAAATGCAGACAATGGTACTGGACAATATAGGACTGTCATTTTCCATCATTAAATGAAGACAATGAAACTAGATTATATAGAACTATCATTTTCTATCATTAAATGTAGAAAATGGTACTGGATTATAGAGGACTGTCATTTTCCTTCATTAAATGTAGAAAATGGTACTGGACTATATAGGACTGTCATTTTTCATCATTAAATGAAGACATGGAAACAAGATTTTATAGAACTGTCATTTTCCATCATTAAATGTGGACAATGAAACTAGGTTATAGAGACTGTCATTTTCCTTCATTAAATGTAGAAAATGGTACTGGACAATATAGGACTGTCATTTTTCATCATTAAATAAAGACAATGAAACAAGATTATATAAAACTGTCATTTTCCATCATTAAATGAAGACAATGGTACTGGACTATGTAGACTGTCATTTTCCATCATTAAATGTAGAAAATGGTACTGGGTTATATAGGACTGTCATTTTCCATCATTAAATGTAAACAATGAAACTAGGATATATAGACTGTCATTTTCCTTCATTAAATGTAGACAATGGTACTGGACTATATAGGACTGTCATTTTCCACCATTAAATGTAGACAATGAAACAAGATTTTATAGACTGTCATTTTCCAACATTAAATGAAGACAATGGTACTGGACTATGTAGACTGTCATTTTCCATCATTAAATGTAGAAAATGGTACTGGGTTATATAGGACTGTCATTTTCCATCATTAAATGTAAACAATGAAACAAGATCATATAGAACTATCATTTGCCATTATTAAATGTAGACAATGAAACTAGATTATATAGAAATGTCATTTTCCTTCATTAAATGTAGAAATGGTACTGGATTATATAGGACTGTCATTTTTAATCATTAAATGTAGACAATGAAACAAGATTATATAGACTGTCATTTTTCATCATTAAATTTAGACAATGGTACTGGACAATATAGGACTGTCTTTTTCTATCATTAAATGTAGACAATGAAACAAGATTATATAGACTGTCATTTTCCATCATTAAATGTAGATAATGAAAAAGGATTATATAGAACCGTCATTTTCCATCATTAAATGTAGACAATGAAACAAGATTATATAGACTGTCATTTTCCATCATTAAATGTAGACAATGGTACTGGACAATATAGGACTGTCATTTTCCAACATTAAATGTAGAAAATGGTACTGGACTATATAGGACTGTCATTTTCCATCATTAAATGCAGACAATAGTACTGGACTATATAGACTGCTGTCATTTTCCTTCATTAAATGTAGAAAATGGTACTGGACAATATAGGACTGTCATTTTCCATTATTTAAAGTAGACAATGGTACTGTACTATATAGACTGTCATTTTCCATCATTAAATGTAGACAATGGTACTGGACTATATAGAACTGTCATTTTCCATCATTAAATGTAGACAATGGTACTGGACAATATAGGACTGTCATTTTCCAACATTAAATGTAGAAAATGGTTATGGACTATATAGGACTGTCATTTTCCATCATTAAATGCAGACAATGGTACTGGACTATATAGGACTGTCATTTTTCATCATTAAATGAAGACATGGAAACAAGATTTTATAGAACTGTCATTTTCCATCATTAAATGTGGACAATGAATCTAGGTTATAGAGACTGTCATTTTCCTTCATCAAATGTATAAAATGGTACTGGACTATATAGGACTGTCGTTTTCCATCATTAAATGTAGACAATGAAACAAGATTATATAGACTCTCATTTTCCAACATTAAATGAAGACAATGGTACTGGACTATATAGACTGTCATTTTCCATCATTAAATGTAGAAAATGGTACTGGATTATATAGGACTGTCATTTTCCGTCATTAAATGTAGACAATGAAACAAGATTATATAGAACTGTCATTTTCCATCATTAAATGTAGACAACGAAACTAGATTATATAGACTGTCATTTTCCTTCATTAAATGTAGAAAATGGTACCAGACTATATAGGACTGTCATTTTCCATCATTAAATGTAGACAATGATATAAGATTATATAGACTGTCATTTTCCATCATTAAATGTAGACAATGGTACTGGACAATATAGGACTGTCATTTTCCAACATTAAATGTAGACAATAGTACTGGACTATATAGGACTGTCATTTTCCAAATGCAGACAAAGTTACTGGACTATATATACTGTCATTTTCCATCATTAAATGTAGAAAATGGTATTGGACCATATAGGACTGTCATTTTCCATTATTAAATGTAGACAATGGTACTGGACTATATAGACTGTCATTTTCCATCATTAAATGTAGAAAATGGTTCTGGACCATATAGTACTATTTCCATCATTAAATGCAGACAATGGTACTGGACAATATAGACTGTTATTTTCCATCATTAAATGTAGAAAATGGTACTGGACAATATAGGACTGTCATTTTCCATCATTAAATGCAGATAATGGTACTGGACTATATAGACTGTCATTTTCCATCATTAAATGTAGACAATGGTACTGTACAATATAGGACTGTCATTTTCCATCATTAAATGTAGACAATGGTACTGGACAATATAGGACTATAATTTTCCTTCATTAAATGTAGACAATGATACTGGACAATATAGGACTGTCATTTTCCTTCATTAAATATAGACAATGAAACAAGATTATATAGAACTGTCATTTTCCATCATTAAATGTAGAAAATGGTACTGGACAATATAGGACTGTCATTTTCCATCATTAAATGTAGACTATGAAACAAGATTATATAGACTGTCATTTTCCATCATAAAATGTAGAAAATGGTACTGGACAATATAGGACTGTCATTTTCCATCATTAAATGTAGACAATGGTACTTGATTATATAGGACTGTCATTTTCCTTCATTAAATGTAGACAATGGTACTGGATTATATAGGACTGTCATTTTCCATCATTAAATGTAGACAATGAAACAAGATTATATAGAACTGTCATTTTCCATCATTAAATGTAGAAAATGGTACTTAATTATATCAGATTATCAGCAGTTTTCCATTAAGTGTAGACAATGACACTGAATTATGCAGGCTTGTCAGTAGTTTTCCATCATTATATGCAGACAATGGTACTGAATTGTATTTGATTGTCAGTCATTTTCCATCATTAAATGTAGTCAATGGTTCTTATTTATATAGGATGATGAGGTAGTTTTCTATTAAGTGTAGACATTGGTACTGTACTATATAGGATTTTCAGTCATTTAGGATCATTAAGTTTAGCACTGAATTATATAGGATTTTGATCATTTTCCATTAAGTGTAGAAAACTTGTACTGAATTATATAGGATTTTCAGTCATTTTACATTAAAAGAAGACATTGGTACTAAATTATACAGGATTTTCAGTCATTTTCTATTATTTGCTATTATATTTTCTAACAAAATTCAGAATACAATACATCTGAATGCTAGTGTTGTTCATAACATTACTATATACAACACATAACTGAATCTTTAATTTGACAAAGTGACCTATCTGAAATGAACACAAAAAAAATGACTTGTCTGCACTTAAATTATATTGAAACACTTCATATGATGGCCACAGATTCATATACTGGTGGAGAAAAATTTATGATATTTGGTTCCGTAATATCTTTTCCTTTCTTCTTCATGTCTGCAGAGTTTGGATCCATGTCCTTTTCCATTTTTCTGTTCAAATGATTGAGTAGCTGTGAAAAGATCTGGGTATTAAGAAGCTGAAACTTGCGGATCCTTGACACCATTTTTTGCAATTCCTGCAAAAAATAAATGACCTATCAGTATGGACCATATACCCTATACCCATAAGCATGAGGGCTACCCTATACCCTATACCCATAAGCATGAGGGCTACCCTATACCTTATACTCATTAGCATGAGTGCTACCCTATACCTTATACCCATAATCATGAGGGCTACCTTATACCCATAACCATGAGGGCTACCCTATACCCTATATCCATAAGCATGAGGTTTACCCTATACCCTATACACATAAGCATGAGGGCTACCCTATACACTATATCCATAAGCATGAGGGTTACCCTATACCCTGTACCCATAAGCCTGAGGGCTACCATATACTCTATACCCATATGCATAAAGGCTACCCTATACCCATAAGCATGAGGGTTACCCTATACCATGTACCAATAAACATAGGCTACCCTATACCCTATACCCATAAGCATGAGGGCTACCCTATATCCTATACCCATAAGCATGAGGGACTATCCTAACCCTAATCACATAAGTATGGCGGACTACCATATACAATATATACCCATAAGCATGAGGACTACCATATATCCTATACCCATAAGCATGAGGGACTATCCTAACTCTATACCCATAAGTATGGCGGACTACCATTTACCATATATACCCATAAGCATGAGGACTACAATATACTTACCCTATACCTTATACCCTATACCCATAAGCATGAGGACTATCCTATATCCTATACCCATAAGCATGAGGGACTATCCTAACCCTATACCCATAAGTATGGTGGACTACCATATACCATATATACCCATAAGCATGAGGACTACCATATATCCTATACCCATAAGCATGAGGGACTATCCTAACCCTATACCCATAAGTATGGTGGACTACCATATACCATATATACCCATAAGCATAAGGACTACCATATACTTACCCTATACCTTATACCCTATACCCAAAAGCATGAGGACAACCCTATATCATATACCCATAAGCATGAGGCCTACCCTATACCCATAAATATTAGGACAACCCTATACCATATACCCATAAGCATAAAGCCTTCTCTATACCTTATATCCATAAGCATGAGGAGTACCCTATACCCTTTAGCATGAGGACTACCCTATATCCATAAATATAAGGACTACCCTAGACCATATACTCATAAGCATGAGGAGTACCCTAAATCCTACACTGATAAATATGAGTACTACCATATACCCTACACCTATTGTCATGAGGACTACCTATAAATTATACTCATTAATATTTAGACTAAGCCTATGGTAATTCATATGAGGACTACCCTTTACTCTATACCCATATACATGTACATTACCCTATATCTACAAATATGAGGAATATCAAATACCCTATACACCTAAGTATGCCATACCCCAAAATCTGAAAAGAACAAACAGTTCATTTCACTAAACTGTGATTAATGTGCAGTTTATACTTGAGGTTGTCTCTATTTTGAGTTATAGCAAACTAATAATAAGAAATATATAACTTATGTGCACACAGGATACTGATGCACATGACATTTTTTGGTTTGGATGAAAGTTGAAATTACCCTTAGAGGCAATTTTGATAAACTTGAATTCAATATCTATCAAAAATAAATGCAATTATCTGATTTTTCATTTAAATGTCTTGCTAGTGATGGGATCCAAGAAACAGACTAAAGCATAAGTAAATGTGTAAGATAGCAAAGTAAACACAAATTCTTATTACAACTTGTATAATTTATTACCTTACAAGGTTTTGTAAGGGGAGACAAGAAACTATTGTAAATGAGAATATGCTGGGAACATAAAAATGAATACAACTAGTTGTGGTGGTTGATTACAACAGGTCCTGATCTCTACAATTTGCTTGAGACAATACACACTCCAAACTGCAACAGAATATGTTGAATGGTTCCTTAGCTATACTGGTTACAAGAATCTGCTGTAATCTAGAATATAATACTAAAGGGCAATAACTTGATCTAAATTTGGACTGAAAAGATAAAACCTTATAAAGACACATCTACAGCAACATCTCTTCTTGATAAGTCACATGTAAAGTGTTCAAATACATTAGACTGGATCTCTGAAGGAAGGCATAAGCTACTGAGGCAACTCTTAAAAAATTTAAAAAAGGAATGGACATCAACAACAGCGAGAAGAGACCGAGTAGTTGGGGCAGGTTAAATCATTAAATTATTGTTTTTATAATCATGTCTCCATAATTGTCAATAAATACTTTTTAACTGATGAAACATTTATTTTTTCTGTATAAATTATAAATTACCTTTCTCAAGAATACCAACCTTTTAAAACTCATTAAAAGTATTACTACAAGAGATGCAACTTGTGTGCAAGCAAACACATTGTGTATATCACATCTTTGAATAGACATTTTGTGTTATTGTTAGTTGGTTCCATTTCTATTTTATACCACACATAAGTATGCCTTGTGCTTGGTTCTGCTGCTAATTTTTATCACATGTCAGTATGCCTTGTCCTTGGTTTTCTTGCTATCCTTATTCACATATAAGTGTGCCTTGTATTTGGTTCCCTTGCTATCCTTCATCACATGTAAGTGTGCTTTGTGCATGGTTCCCTTACTCTCTTTAATCTCTGTTTGATTCCCTTGCTATTCTTATTCTCATGTAAGTGTGCCTTGTGTATTGTTCCCTTGCTATCTTTGATCACATGTAAGTATGCCTTGTGTACAGTTCACATGTTATCTTTGATCCCATTTATGTTTGCCTTGTGCATAGTTCCCTTGCTACATTTATCATTGATCACATTTGTTAATGAATCTTCCAATTAATTTTGAATACCTTAATTATTTTAAATAATAATACTTAAAACCGTTTAAATTAGTCAGTTGAAATGAGCTGCCTTGACATGCCGCCATTCATTCTCATACAGGTAGGATATGTATGATATTTAACTGTTACTTGGTCTTATACAACTGATATAATTAATGTGATAATTCAAAGTAGGTCTGCTTTTAGTTAGAACATAGACTTTCACATGTCAATAATCAAAATCAAAGTCAGCAGTCAACATCTAATTAAATTCTCATTGCCAATTCACAGCAGTAGTATGATATTAGGAGTTTTACATTGTTTTACTGATCTAGGTCAAAGCCTTATAACTGCAATGGCAATAGCTTGTAAAAAAATTAATATTTCTATTGATCATAATGTTACCATGTGATTAAAATGAATTTCATTTATTTCTGTATAAATTATGAGGAGAACTACTTTTCTAAAAATATTCACTTCTATAAATAGAGTCACACTTACAGCAGAAGATAAACACCACCAGTGAATTAGGCAGATACAAAGTAAGCATTAAAAGAAAAGAACAATCTTACAAATTTGTAAAAAATAATTGCTGAAATTGAATTTGAAAGACTATAGCTACAGACATTCCTGATCTTTTATGAATAAATTCATTCCTTCTTTGTCAAAATTTTTGAAAAAATACATATAAAATTGTTTGAAGTGCATTAGGTCAAGGCCATCAGCATCATAGCTATCCAATACTAAAACTGAAATGCCAGAATTTTGCTAACTTTGCTTAGCTTTCAGGCACAAAGATATTTAAAATTGTGACCCATCCATATTTGATGAACCTTTTAAAATGGAAGAAGTATCACAGAGTGAGTTATCATTTAGTTTGAATGAACCTACACCAGTCAAGCAATTTGAATGAACCTATACCAGTCAAGCAGTTTGAATGAACCTACACCAGTCAAGCAATTTAAATGAACCTACACCAGTCAAGCAGTTTGAATGAACCTACACCAGTCAAGCAGTTTAAATGAACCTACACCAGTCAAGCAGTTTAAATGAACCTACACCAGTCAAGCAGTTTGAATGAACCTACACCAGTCCAGTTCCCAGCTGATCATCAGGATGACCTCAATCCAAAATGCTTCTATAACCTAACCTCATACACCTACATGTATTAATCCAGCCTATTAATAAACACTAAAAACAAAATTAAATCACTCACATTTCCGAACAGATATAAATCTGCCAAATCACTTCGAGTCAGATCACATAAATTCTTACAGCCATCACATCATGACTATAAAATACTGAGTTTCCACTTTGAATACACATGCCCATTAAGGTAAAATATAAATATCAGGTTCAACATACTTAGAGAGTCAAAACAGTGTTTGCCATACTGCTGCATTATTAGATGATTTAGATTTACAATACACCCAACAAAATCCATTTTGCAACCTTCACAAACTATCAGCTTTGTGGGATTTCTCATTAATTCAATAAATATGATGGTTAGATTAACTGAGGGAAAGGCATTGACTGAGTTTTGTGAATCAGTGTTGCAACAGAAACATTTGACTATTTGTGAATAGACACAATGGTTGCTAGTGAGCCAGGCTTAGAATATGCCCCTCCCTACTACAAACCTTTGGAAAGGGAGAAGACAGATTACTGAGGGTAATTATGATGCATCAATTTCCAGCAATGCGGAAGACATAATTGATGTCAAAATCAGTTTTATGTCTATTTACAGAGGTAACCCACACATTATTATCAAAAGTGACAGTTCTCTTATGAGATGGGGAGGGGTATATGAGATGGACAATGTTAAAACTGGTGGTTACTGGAGTAGTACTGAGAAAATGAGTCACATCAATATTTCAGAGCTGCAGACATGTTTCCTGATATTAAAGTCTCTTTGTGGATACACTTTATATAATGTATACATTAGGAACCTCATGGATAATACTATAGCTGTTGTCTACATTAACAAAATGGTACGTAGGAAGAGATTTCTATATCAAATGGCCAGTCATATTTGGTTTTGGTGTATAGAGAGACAGATTTGTTTGAGTGCTTGCCATTTTCCTGGGAAGAATTGAGATATTTGGTTTTGGTGTACAAAGACAGAATTGATTGGGTGCTTGCCATTTCCCTGGGAAGAATATTGTAGAGGCAGATACCTATCTAGGAATTTCAATGATGCTGCAAAATGATTGTTAAACAAAGCAATCTTTATTAAAATTCATGCAATATTTGGGCATCATCAAATTCACAAATGTGTGTCATATAGACCAGACACACAAATATGGGCTATTGATGTTTTCTCTATGACATGGTCTGACCTAATTTTATACATGTTCCCACCTTTCAGCCCGGTGGGACTTGTTCTTCAGAAGATAGCAGACAACTGTGCAGAATTTGGTTCTTGTAGCACCATTGTGGACAACAGTCTGGGCTTCCCTGCCTGTTGCAACAAATTTCTCAGAAATCATACATTGTTTCACAGATCTGGGGTATGTTAACCATACCTCAGGATCCACTCAAGGAACATCAGCTGCGGAATTCCCATCTAGCTGTGTTTCACTTATCAGGAAAGCCTTGTTTCATAGAGGCATATCAGGACAAACTGCCAGTGTCATACTCAACTCATAGAGAGAATCATCAAGGAAACAATATTGGACATATTTCCAGAAATGGTTGCACTTTTCATTTGGGAAACATAATGATCCACTTGATCCACCTGTAAATTCTGTCCTGACAAAGCTGTTTGACTCTGGTTTAGGTTACAGCTCCCTCAACACTGCCAGATCTGCTATATCTAGTTTAGTTAAATTCAATAGTAATGTAGATATAGGTAATAATGTGTTTATAAAATTTAGTAGTAATGTAGACATAGGTAATAATGTGTTTATAAAATTGAGTGATTATGTAGACCTAGGTAATAATGTGTTTATAAAATTGAGTAGTAATGTAGACCTAGGTAATAATGTGTTTATAAAATTGAGTAGTAATGTAGACCTAGGTAATAATGTGTTTATAAAATTGAGTAGTAATGTAGACATAGGTAATAATGTGTTTATAAAATTGAGTAGTAATGTAGACCTAGGTAACAATGTGTTTATAAAATTGAGTAGTAATGTAGACCTAGGTAATAATGTGTTTATAAAATTGAGTAGTAATGTAGACCTAGGTAACAATGTGTTTATAAAATTGAGTAGTAATGTAGACCTAGGTAATAATGTGTTTATAAAATTGAGTAGTAATGTAGACCTAGGTAATAATGTGTTTATAAAATTGAGTAGTAATGTAGACCTTAGGTAATAATGTGTTTATAAAATTGAGTAGTAATGTAGACCTAGGTAATAATGTGTTTATAAAAAGAATTTTAAGAGTTTTCCTACGCAAGCCAAGTTTGCAAGATATGGAATAATCTTGGCGAGCATTTCTTTGCAACAAGTGACTCAGAAACTTGTGTTCCTGTTGGCTTTAATTAGTAGCCAAAGATGCCAAACTTTGCATGACATAAATATTCATGACATTACTATTTTTCTGATAGAGTTGTTGTCAGAATTAGGGACCTTTTGAAGCAAAGTAAATCTAGTCAACATCTACCATGAATTACATTTATGCGTATCATGATAAAAAACTATGTATAGTTGAAATATTAAAAGAATACATCAGTAAAACTTCTTTCCTTCAGGAAAATGAGAAAAAGTTATTGATAACCACACAATCATTTAGAGCTGTTGCTACAAGCACCATAGCTAGATGGATCAAGACTGTAAGGAAGGAGGCAGGGACTGATACATCCATTTTTGAGGCCCACAGCACTATAGTTGCATCAAGCACTGCTGCAGCTAAAATGATACTTTTTTTTGCATGCTATTATTAAGAATGGGATGCACTTTCTGCAGGTTCTATCATAAACCTGTATTGGACAGCTTAGATTTCAGCAGTGTCGTGCTTGGGAAGTCCCAGCTATGAAAAATTTTGATTCAATTTCAGATGTTTATAATTTTTTTATTGTTCTTTGTAATTTCATCTAGTATTCCAAATATACATTTTACTTTCCTTTTCTTAGTGTTGTCCTTGGATGTATAAACAGTAATAACCTCTGAAATCTCATGAAATCCTGAGGCACTTACAGGGGAAATAAAATTTCACAATTAAACAAGATTTACCAAAGCTGCAGTTTGATTGGGATTTTCTGAACTTGTAAGTGCCTAAGGGATCACATGTCCATCCATATGCAAATTAATTATCTTCATGCATATCCCAGCCTATTGTTGTTCTCTGAGGCATCCAAGTTGGCCATGCTCTAAAGACGGACTCATCACATGACCAATTCCATGTCATGTGATCCCTCAGGCACTTACAGATCCATAAAATGCCAATCAAACTGCAACCTTGGTAAGTCTTGTTTAATTGGATCAATACAATCAACATATCCAAGTCTCTTATTCCCTTGATTTAATTGATTTCACCCAGGCTATTTGTGAGAGCACCTCACAGCTTCAAAACAAAATCTTGAATGTCCACCTTAGATGCTTGCAGTTTTTCAGTTTGATCTTGGAAAATTACAAGCTTGCCCTGGTTGACATTAAAAACAACTCAACTGGTAATCTTAGTTTAATAAACTTCTACTGTGAGAAATGGAAATAATCCAGCTGTCTGTTGCATTTGTGATTACTTTTACTTTGACCACATTAATGTCATCAAGGAATTTTTTCATTTGGCTCCTTTAAATTGATCTAGCTTTATTTGGGTCAACCAAATGGGGATAATTCCAGTTAGCTGTAAAAAGTTTCAATGAGGCCATGCAATTGTTTAGTGCTTTTTATTTTAGAAAGCTGCTCTGGGCTAAAGCTACTTTATGATGGAACATTATTATTAGAAAATGTAACAGGTTCAATAACCGATCATTAACAATTTCCCATACTCAAAACAGAAATATCCATACATACCAATCCCTCGACAGGAAAAGGTGTAATCTAAGTGGACAAAAGACATAATCTGAACAGAAAAAGAATAATCTATTCAATGTGCAAATGTGCAAAACACATGTATATTTTGGCATCAGGAAGCATCCATTTAAACAAAGGACCAAAGTTGTATCTACCACTAGTTGTAGTCAGTGTTCTATTAAGAGCTCAGTAAATAACGCCCTTGCATTTATACAATTTGTTTCCACAATTTAGTTCTGCTGTAAAAAAGAAGCTACATTAGTATTGGAGTTAGTAAAATGATCTAATTCAAGATGTCTGTTTTACACTATGACCAATATTAAAATTATTTCACATAGCCGAGTCATTCATTCCATTTTTTTTCTTTCTAATTCATCTGTGAAATCATTTGAGAAATATTATTGCTGTAACATACACATCGACTAGAATAAATACCACCAAAATCCTACAGAATGGTTCTGTACCTCACATTATTTTCAATAAAGAATATGTGAGCAAAGATTAAAAGTTAGAAAACAGGTCTGTTCTGTCCTAAGCTAGAAAGCTGCTATATATAGAAATAGATGTCTTGTTGGAAATAGGGCAGCTGCTATAAATAGAACATAATATATAGGAAGGTCATGGCTAGTCTACAGACATGTGTACTTTTATGTCATAGTTATACAGAAGCCGTTTTTTCTAAAATATGTTCTGTGTGATTAGTGGGATGTTAATAAGAATGAGAAAACAAATGATAATTTTTTGGGAGGGTTATATACCAAAAAAGTGCAATCAAAATACATTTATGTGTAAGGCATAATTTAGTGAAACAAACCGTAATAATTACACCAAAAGTAATGGTTGGCATGTATGAATATCTTAAGAAGTCAAAACTTTGGCAATATCACACTGCCTTCAACAGCAACCAGTGTTGATCACATGACTTAATATGGTCACATGATAAGACTAGTATAGACAATTTGTAATTCAAGCCCCTCATCCCTGTTTAGTGACGGCATCTACTATCATTGTATTTAAATCGCTTCCTTCACAATCTTTTTCCATGTGTTGTCCTCATACTCTTTCATCTGAATGGGAATGTCAAACATTTCTACAATGTCACATTATAACAGATGACTCTCTATGAATGTGTCCCTCAAATCCATGTTTCTAACACTTGGCCTGTTTCTAACACTTGGCCAGTCTCACAGTCACTACATTTTGTATAATAAACCGCATCACATTTTTTTCATATTTTCTGTTTGTCCTTCACATGTATTGCAGATATGTTCTCTGAAAGAGTTGTATGGTTTGACATATACATATATGGTTTGACATATACATTATTCCCGTATTGTCTGAATACTCTAGCTAGTATTTCTGATTTATTACATGCTCATCTTTTTTCTCCATTAACTTTATATTGTCAGAATCATGCAATATTCACCGATATTGAACACCTACACACTGTATCCTATGTGCAAAGGAACTATTTTCTAACGTAAACAATTTTTTATGAATGAACTAAAGCATATATTTCATAGACAGCCAAATACCAGCAAATTTTTCATAGACTGACACATACAAACTGCTCTGGCACATTCCGCGATTAATTTTTTGATACAATGTCTAAAATTTAACTATATATTGATGCTATAGAGGTTACTCACAATAAAATGCAAGTTATACACATAAAATGTCTTCTTTAGCTATTAAAAAAAATTGCCAAAAATACACTTACAATTTTACATCCTGAATTTTCTCAAAAAATATATTTTCATAGGTCTGTAAATCTGAATTAGATGAGCCATGTCATGGGTTCTCAAGATTGATTACACATTTTAAAATTGTACTGTAATTTTGAGTATATTCCAAGTGTAGTTACATCCTCCTTACTGTACTCAAAATGAAATAAACATTAAACTCCACAGCATGTTTTCGATAATTGCAATGGGAAGGCTTCATAATTTTCCCACATTGTGATCTGAATCATTCAATGACGGAAAAGAAACATGCATGCCAATGTCAACACAATTCAAAACCTAAATTGGCAGATGCTGCTGGAAACTGATGCAAATCACTTCATGTAGATAAATCCAGACCATAATCAAAAGATTGTGTTGAATTGACAAAAATACCAAAAGGTAATCATTCCACATCAAATGGAAACGTTGTTGCAATGCATATTCATTAACAATATTACTCCAAATTTCAATTTTAAGTACAGCAAGCATCATTTTCTTTCAAAACTTACGTCTAGCACGCGACCAACTTCATATTTGTTTGGGCGGGGTTATGCGCTCATTAATAATGTTATGTAATGATCCATCAATGCTTATGTATTTAGTTCCGAATATGGCATACATTTAGTTACTTTGTTTCTTTCAGTGTATTTTTGTTTATATATTTAAGCCTTGGAAAGAATAAGAAATGAGCATATAATAAAAAGGTTACTGTATTTTTATGGGAAAATATGAACTCATTTTGTCGGAAGGATATACTGCACTCCCAAGGTCGCGCAGTATATCCATCAGAAAAACTCATTCATATTTTCCCATACAAATGCAGTAATCTATAAGTATTGCAGATATGGCATACAAATTTTGGTTCTATTTGGGCCACAACTTTTATTCTTCTCTTGTCCAGATGCTTGAAAATCCACTCTGGATAGTAATTTACTCTTAGCATGGATTTCACAACCATTTGATCTGTGATCTCATCAGTGACTTGTCTTCCATTGATTACTAATCATCTTTGTGTTCCAATAAAATAATGTAGGCAGTGAAGCAGTCTGGTGCTTTAATGTGGCTATCAATATTGTAATAAAATGATGACCAATGAGTTAATTTGCTATTTTGGTGTTTCCTTGTCTACAAATATGAGCCACAAAACTTTCATTTTACTGCATATTACTGTATACACTTGCTTAAGAGATGACCCCAACTGCATAGACCCAGACCTGCTGTCAATTATTGTGCTGGCAGATCTGGATCTGCATAAACTCTTAGAAGTAATTAGTGAACTAACAGCATAAACCCTGATCTGCGGATGCATTATGCTAGTTTGACTTGTCTTATAATCAAGTACATATGGTATAACTATAAAGTAAGCCACCACATTCAGATGGCACTCTGGTGATGTCACAGCTAAGGGCAGTAAGCAATTTTTCATGTGAAATCACTCATTCAAGACAATTTCAATTGTCATTTTATGAAAGCAGACAATAAATTACACAAATGCAATTCACTGTCAGGTCACTTTAAAGATCAACAAACATATGGCTTTGGGATAAAGAAAAAAATATTTCAAAAAGATAGTGCTAATAAATATAATGAATGAATGAATGAATGAATGAATGAATGAATGAATGAATGAATGAATGAATGAATGAATGAATGAATGAATGACAATGAACAAAAAAAAAGAAAATGCCTACAATTCCCTCGTAAGTATCATTCTTCATATCAACCCTGTTGACCTTTACAATGTGGTAGCAGAAGTCCAGAACCTCAAAACGTCTGTGTTGCTGCAGTAGAACCATCAGCGTGCATCCTGCCCAGTTTAGACCCTCACCAAACAGCTGTCTGGATGTAAATGAAAGAAATCTAAATATATTCTGCCCAGTTTAGACCCTCACCAAACAGCTGTCTGGATGCAAATGAAAGAATCTAAATATTATTCTGCCCAGTTTAGACCCTCACCAAACAGCTGTCTGGATGCAAATGAAAGAAATCTAAATATTTCATAAACAGGAAATGTACATTCATTTAACAGTTCTTTAAAGGATATACATGCCCTCAGTGGGACTGTTCTTTTCAGAATACAATAATGCAAAACATATACATATAACCAATCTTGGACTGTGAGATATACAATATTTGGCCACCAAGAAACTAGAATTGCAAATGATGGATGTATCAACAATTTGTATCTGCTTGAAATCTAGCTGAGACAAGGTCCCATTAATAAAAATTTGTATCTGCTTGAAATCTAGCTGAGACAAGGTCCCATCAATAAAAATTTGCATCTGCTTGAAATCTAGCTAAGATAAGGTCCCATCAATATAAATTTGTATCTGCTTGAAATCTAGCTGAGACAAGGTCCCATCAATATAAATTTGTATCTGCTTGAAATCTAGCTGAGACAAAGTCCCATCAATATGAATTTTTATCTGGTTGAAATCAAGCTAAGACAAGGTCCCATCAATAAAAATTTGCATCTGGTTGAAATCTAGCTGAGACAAGGTCCCATCAATAAAAATTTGCATCTGCTTGAAATCTAGCTGGGACAATGTCCCATCAATATAAATTTGTATCTGGTTGAAATCTAGCTAAGACAAGGTCCCATCAATATAAATTTGTATCTGGTTGAAATCTAGTTGAGACAAGGTCCCATCAATATGAATTGTTATCTGGTTGAAATCTAGTTGAGATAAGTTCCCATCAATATAAATTTGTATCTGCTTGAAATCTAGCTGAGACAAGGTCCCATCAATATAAATTTGTATCTGGTTGAAATCTAGCTGAGACAAGGTCCCATCAATAAAAGTTTGCATCTGGTTGAAATCTAGCTGAGACAAGGTCCCATCAATAAAAGTTTGCATCTGGTTGAAATCTAGCTAAGATAAGGTCCCATCAATAAAAATTTGTATCTGGTTGAAATCTAGCTAAGACAAGGTCCCATCAAAATGAATTTGTATCTGGTTGAAATCTAGCTAAGACAAGGTCCCATCAAAATGAATTTGTATCTGGTTGAAATCTAGCTAAGATAAGGTCCCATCAATAAAAATTTGTATCTGGTTGAAATCTAGCTAAGACAAGGTCCCATCAAAATGAATTTGTATCTGGTTGAAATCAAGCTAAGACAAGGTCCCATCAAAATGAATTTGTATCTGGTTGAAATTTAGCTAAGATAAGGTCCCATCAATAAAAATTTGTATCTGCTTGAAATCTAGCTGAGACAAGGTCCCATCAATAAAAATTTGCATCTGGTTGAAATCTAGCTGAGATAAGGTCCCATCAATAAAATTTGTATCTGGTTGAAATCTAGCTGAGATAAGGTCCCATCAAAATGAATTTGTATCTGGTTGAAATCAAGCTAAGACAAGTTCCCATCAATAAAATTTGTATCTGGTTGAAATCATGCTAAGACATGGTAAATAAACACAATAGAAAATAGAAATCTGTCAGGCAGATGAGCAATCAGAGAACACAAGTCTAGTAAATAAACACTTCCTTCAATGTCTGCAATATTAAACTGCATGTCACAAAAGGCTGAAATTTGGTCATCCTTGGTAAAGTTAAAGTGGTGAAAGGAAAGTCAAGAGGTCAGGTACTTGGAAACTATAACTCTACTACTCAGTAACAACAAGGAACAACCAAACTCTTTAGAGACCATATCAATATCAAGCTGCATACCAAGTCCAATAATATCCTGTGATGTCACCTTCTAAAACCAAAACAACTGACTGGCAGATGGATGGATTAAATGATGAACACATGATAATTATGATTAATAAAGCACTTCAGACTTCAACATGCAGGGGCAAAAATGAGAAATAGATTAATATAACAATCCTCCAACTTTAAACCTGATTACTGCAGTATGCCACCAACTTCAAATATGATTACAATAGAACTTCAATGATTTCAAATATGATTACCATAGAACTCCACCAACTTCAAACATGATTACCATAGCACTCCACCAACTTCAAACATGATTACCATAGCACTCCACCAACTTCAAATATGATTACAATAGCACTTCAATCATTTCAAATATGATTACCATAGCACTCCACCAACTTCAAACATGATTACCATAGCACTCCACCAACTTCAAACATGATTACCATAGCTTTCCACCAACTTCAAATATGATTGCAATAGCACTTCAATCATTTCAAATATGATTACCATAGCACTCCACCAACTTCAAATATGATTAAAATAGTACTTCAATCATTTCAAATATGATAACCATAGCACTCCACCAACTTCAAATATGATTACCATAGCACTCCACCAACTTCAAACATGATTATCATAGCACTCCACCAACTTCAAACATGATTACCATAGAACTCCACCAACTTCAAACATGATTACCATAGCACTCCACCAACTTCAAATATGATTACAATAGCACTCCACCAACTTCAAACATGATTACCATAGCACTCCACCAACTTCAAACATGATTACCATAGCACTCCACCAACCTCAAATATGATTACCATAGCACTCCACCAACTCCAAACATGATTACCATAGCACTCCAACAACTTCAAACATGATAAACATAGCACTCCACCAACTTCAAATATGATTACCATAGCACTCCACCAATTTAAACATGATTACGATAGCACTCCACCAACTTCAAACATGATTACCATAGCACTCCACCAACTTCAAATATGATTACCATAGCACTCCACCAACTTCAAACATGATTACCATAGCACTCCAACAACTTCAAATATGATTACCATAGCACTTCACCAACTTCAAACATGATTACCATAGCACTCCACCAACTTCAAACATGATTACCATAGCACTCCACCAACCTCAAATATGATTACCATAGCACTCCACCAACTCCAAACATGATTACCATAGCACTCCAACAACTTCAAACATGATAAACATAGCACTCCACCAACTTCAAATATGATTACCATAGCACTCCACCAATTTAAACATGATTACGATAGCACTCCACCAACTTCAAACATGATTACCATAGCACTCCACCAACTTCAAATATGATTACCATAGCACTCCACCAACTTCAAACATGATTACCATAGCACTCCAACAACTTCAAATATGATTACCATAGCACTTCACCAACTTCAAACATGATTACCATAGCACTCCACCAACTTCAAATATGATTACCATAGCACTCCACCAATTTAAACATGATTACAATAGCACTCCACCAACTTCAAACATGATTACCATAGCACTCCACCAACTTCAAATATGATTACCATAGCACTCCACCAATTTCAAATATGATTAACATAGCACTCCACCAACTTCAAAGATGATTACCATAGCACTCCACCAACTTCAAACATGATTACCATAACAGTCCACCAACTTCAAACATGATTACCATAGCACTCCACCAACTTCAAACATGATTACCATAGCACTCCACCAACTTCAAATATGATTACCATAGCACTCCACCAACTTCAAACATGATTACCATAGCACTCCACCAACTTCAAATATGATTACCATAGCACTCCACCAACTTCAAACATGATTAACATAGCACTCCACCAACTTCAAACATGATTACCATAGCACTCCACCAACTTCAAAGATGATTACCATAGCACTCCACCAACTACAAACATGATTACCATAGCACCCCACCAACTTCAAATATGATTACCATAGCACTCCACAGACTTTGACAGGCAGGGACCAAATGAGAAACATGATTGCCATAATACTCAACAGACTTTTAAGCATGAATAGCACATCAGACTTTAACAGATGGGGGCCAAAGGATATTTGCATATTTTGCAGGATATGTTATTGCATATGAAAATCAATATATTTCTGTACATTTTTTCACTTGAGGCTAAGTGAAATACACATACAGAAAAAAGGATTATACAAACTTGTACTGTACCTAGCCAAGTGAATAAAGAGAGCTCTAAATATCCATATTTAAAACAACTCTCAATGTAGTGACTTTTAATTGTTGTGAATTCATTATCACTCATTTTTGCAGTTTGTGCATGTAATGTAGGCCATCTCCTAAAACCACAGCAAAGCAGTAAACAGTGCATTTATAGTGGTGAAAAATACACATCAAGACAAGCTTATGAAACATGATTCTATTGGCAAATTGACAGATTACAATTTAATTATGATGAGCAATGTAAACTGACAAATGACAATTTAATTATCATGATCAATGCAAATTGACAGATTATAATTATCATGATCAATGCAAATTGACAGATTATAATTATCATGATCAATGCAAATTGACAGATTATAATTATGATGATTAATGCAACTTGACAGATTACAATTGAATTCACATGAAAAATGTCATTTACTTTGAATCTCTGTATTAATGTATGACTATATCTGATGGGATAATCAAAAATATGAAATTACTCCTGGTTGTTTTAAAAAAATTAAATTAAAATTGAATGAATGACTATAGGAATATATCACATTTCCACTGTTGAAGATAATTTTCTTTTACCACTGAAAATAGTATGAAGATAAAAGAAATAGCAATGACAATAGGAAATCAAAGTTCATGGAGTCAATTTAAGAAATTGTAATGACAATAGGAAATCAAAGTTCATGGAGTCAATTTAAGAAATCGTAATGACAATAGGAAATCAAAGTTCTTGGAGTCAATTTAAGAAATCGTAATGACAATAGGAAATCAAAGTTCTTGGAGTCAATTTAAGAAATTGTAATGACAATAGGAAATCAAAGTTCATGGAGTCAATTTAAGAAATCGTAATGACAATAGGAAATCAAAGTTCATGGAGTCAATTTAAGAAATCATAATGACAATAGGAAATCAAAGTTCATGGAGTCAATTTAAGAAATTGTAATGACAATAGGAAATCAAAGTTCATGGAGTCAATTTAAGAAATCATAATGACAATAGAAAATCAAAGTTCATGGAGTCAATTTAAAAAATCGTAATGACAATAGGAAATCAAAGTTCATGGAGTCAATTATGGCATATCATGAATTCTGGATACTTTTTTCTAAGTTTTGACTTGATTGCTGTCTTTTGAAAAAAAAGTTATGCCAATAGTTTTATGTTTCAGATGTTTCCTTTACTTCTTGACTTCATCTACAAATTAATTGATATTTTAATTATGTGATAGTGATATCCCATCTCTCCAAAAGTTCACATCACCAAATCTCTATGTGACATGAACGATGCCATAACAGACATAACAAGGGAATAGCTATGTCAAATGTTGTGCACTAAATGACTTAATTTCATACCAACATACATGTTCAACAGTGCCAAGGCCAAAGAAAATATTCTATGTATAAGTTGTCAGACTGTGTTTTCAATTCAAATGTTAACACCATAAACTTTGATTAAGTCTCAACTGTAAAATATAAATGCATTTATGTGATATGCCACCAAAAATATGGTGAAATTAAAAAAAATTAAATATGCAGGTGTCGAATGATAAGTCAAGCAGGGCCCATAACTCTCAATCAAATTTAATAATGTTGAGCATCATACTGAAGTTAGGTATTTCCAGTATAAATCCTCATGTCAAATTTAGTTTCAACATAAAATGTTCCTCAAAAGAACATTAATCAAGTGCAGATGTAATTGGTGATTAATGGACATGATGTGATATGATGTATTAGATATGGGTATGATATGGAAATAACACAAAAACTTACTCTATACTTAGATTTTGTCCCACTGGCATGCAAAAAACAAACTGCATGGCACTCCATAGTCTGTGAAATTCCTGGCACTCATTTACATTTATCACACCATTTTCTGGAGGCTTTCCTCGCCAAATCTCATCATCCAGGAATGTTTGGATTTGGTATAAGATTGTCTGGAACATGGATAGACCACAGCAAAGTTTCTCTTGTGTAAGTAGCTGTGTTGCCTTTGCTATGTCAGCTTGCTGAAATCAGCAGAACACAGACATTTAGTTATAAACATATGGTTTTAATACAATGTCAAAAAAAGGAAATTCTTAGCACATTAGTAACCCTCTCATGTCAAAAGTCATCAAATTATGAGAAACCTATAAACTAGTTCTGTGGAAAACTAAACAATATATACAAGCCTCAAATGTTCGAACATTGCTGTTAATGTGTTATCAAAGATATATGCCAGATACACTGTAAGAATATTGTTTACTTGTGTAATTTGAACCAGTTGCTATTCAAGTCTATAAGGAAATGTCAAGGAAGGTTGATTAACAAAAACAGTGGATATTTTAAGAGTGGCAAATCGGAGTCCAATAATGATATTGTAGTTGATGCATTATATAATGGATAATATTGTAGTTGATGCATTATATAATGGATGACATTGTAGTTGATTCATTATATAATGGATGACATTGTAGTTGATTCATTTTATAATGGATGACATTGTAGTTGATTCATTATATAATGGATAACATTGTAGTTGATGCATTATATAATGGATGACATTGTAGTCAATGCATTATATAATGGATGACATTGTAGTTGATGCATTATATAATGAATGATATTGTAGTTGATGCATTATATAATGGATGATATTGTAGTTGATGCATTATATAATGGATGATATTGTAGTTGATTCATTACATAATGGATGATATTGTAGTTGATTCATTATATAATGGATGACATTGTAGTTGATTCATTATATAATGGATGACATTGTAGTTGATGCATTATATAATGGATGACATTGTAGTTGATGCATTATATAATGAATGATATTGTAGTTGATGCATTATATAATGGATGACATTGTAGTTGATTCATTACATAATGGATGACATTGTAGTTGATTCATTATATAATGGATGACATTGTAGTTGATTCATTATATAATGGATGACATTGTAGTTGATGCATTATATAATGGATGACATTGTAGTTGATGCATTATATAATGGATGATATTGTAAATGATTCATTATATAATGGGTGATATTGTAGTTGATGCATTATATAATGGATGACATTGTAGTTGATGCATTATATAATGGATGACATTGTAGTTGATGCATTATATAATGGATGACATTGTAGTTGATGCATTATATAATGGATGACATTGTAGTTGATGCATTATATAATGGATGGTATTGTAGTTGATGCATTATATAATGGATGACATTGTAGTTGATTCATTACATAATGGATGACATTGTAGTTGATTCATTATATAATGGATGATATTGTAGTTGATGCATTATATAATGGATAATATTGTAGTTGATGCATTATATAATGGATGACATTGTAGTTGATTCATTATATAAAGGATGACATTGTAGTTGATGCATTATATAATGGATGACATTGTAGTTGATTCATTATATAATGGATGATATTGTAGTTGATGCATTATATAATGGATGACATTGTAGTTGATGCATTACATAATGGATGATATTGTAGTTGATGCATTATATAATGGATGATATTGTAGTTGATGCATTATATAATGGATGATATTGTAATTGATTCATTATATAATGGATGACATTGTAGTTGATGCATTATATAATGGATGATATTGTAGTTGATGCATTATATAATGGATGATATTGTAATTGATTCATTATATAATGGATGACATTGTAGTTGATGCATTATATAATGGATGACATTGTAGTTGATTCATTATATAATGGATGATATTATAGTTGATGCATTATATAATGGATGATATTGTAGTTGATGCATTATATAATGGATGATATTGTAGTTGATACATTATATAATGGATGATATTGTAGTTGATTCATTATATAATGAATGACATTGTAGTTGATTCATTATATAATGGATGACATTGTAATTGATTCATTATATAATGGATGACATTGTAATTGATTCATTATATAATGGATGACATTGTAATTGATTCATTATATAATGGATGACATTGTAGTTGATGCATTATATAATGGATGACATTGTAGTTGATGCATTATATAATGGATGACATTGTAGTTGATTCATTATATAATGGATTATATTGTAGTTGATGCATTATATAATGGATGACATTGTAATTGATTCATTATATAATGGATGACATTGTAGTTGATGCATTATATAATAGATGATATTGTAGTTAATGCATTATATAATGGATGATATTGTAGATGATGCATTATATAATGGATGATATTGTAGTTAATGCATTATATAATGGGTGACATTGTAGTTGATGCATTATATAATGGATGACATTGTAGTTGATGCATTTCATAATAGATGACATTGTAGTTGATACATTATATAATGGATGACATTGTAGTTGATACATTATATAATGGATGACATTGTAGTTGATGCATTATATAATGGATGACATTGTAATTGATGCATTATATAATGGATGATATTGTAGTTGATGCATTATATAATGGATGATATTGTAGTTGATGCATTATATAATGGATGATATTGTAGTTGATGTATTATATAATGGATGACATTGTAATTGATTCATTATATAATGGATGACATTGTAGTTGATGCATTATATAATGGATGATATTGTAGTTGATGCATTATATAATGGATGATATTGTAGTTGATGCATTATATAATGGATGATATTGTAGTTAATGCATTATATAATGGGTGACATTGTAGTTGATGCATTATATAATGGATGATATTGTAGTTGATGCATTATATAATGGATGACATTGTAGTTGATGCATTATATAATGGATGATATTGTAGTTGATGCATTATATAATGGATGATATTGTAGTTGATGCATTATATAATGGATGACATTGTAGTTGATGCATTATATAATGGATGATATTGTAGTTGATACATTATATAATGGATGATATTGTAGTTGATTTATTATATAATGGATGACATTTTAGTTGATTCATTATATAATGGATGACATTGTAGTTGATTCATTATATAATGTATGACATTGTAGTTAATTCATTATATAATGGATGATATTATAGTTGATGCAATATATAATGGATGATATTGTAGTTGATGCATTATATAATGAATGACATTGTAGTTGATGCATTATATAATGGATGATATTGTAGTTGATGCATTATATAATGGATGATATTGTAGTTGATGCATTATATAATGGATGACATTGTAGTTGATGCATTATATAATGGATGATATTGTAGTTGATACATTATATAATGGATGATATTGTAGTTGATTCATTATATAATGGATGACATTGTAGTTGATTCATTATATAATGGATGATATTGTAGATAATGCATTATATAATGGATGATATTGTAGTTGATTCATTATATAATGAATGACATTGTAGTTGATGCATTATATAATAGATGGCATTGTAGTTGATTCATTATATAATGGATGACATTGTAGTTGATGCATTATATAATGGATGATATTGTAGATAATGCATTATATAATGAATGATATTGTAGTTAATGCATTATATAATGGATGATATTGTAGTTGATGCATTATATAATGGATGATATTGTAGTTGATGCATTATATAATGGATGACATTGTAGTTGATTCATTATATAATGGATTATATTGTAGTTGATGCATTATATAAAGGATGACATTGTAATTGATTCATTATATAATGGATGACATTGTAGTTGATGCATTATATAATAGATGATATTGTAGTTAATGCATTATATAATGGATGATATTGTAGTTGATGCATTATATAATGGATGATATTGTAGTTAATGCATTATATAATGGGTGACATTGTAGTTGATGCATTATATAATGGATGACATTGTAGTTGATGCATTTCATAATAGATGACATTGTAGTTGATACATTATATAATTGATGACATTGTAGTTGATACATTATATAATGGATGACATTGTAGTTGATTCATTATATAATGGATGACATTGTAGTTGATGCATTATATAATGGATGATATTGTAGTTGATGCATTATATAATGGATGATATTGTAGTTGATGCATTATATAATGGATGATATTGTAGTTGATGTATTATATAATGGATGACATTGTAATTGATTCATTATATAATGGATGACATTGTAGTTGATGCATTATATAATGGATGATATTGTAGTTGATGCATTATATAATGGATGATATTGTAGTTGATGCATTATATAATGGATGATATTGTAGTTAATGCATTATATAATGGGTGACATTGTAGTTGATGCATTATATAATGGATGATATTGTAGTTGATGCATTATATAATGGATGACATTGTAGTTGATGCATTATATAATGAATGATATTGTAGTTGATGCATTATATAATGGATGATATTGTAGTTGATGCATTATATAATGGATGACATTGTAGTTGATGCATTATATAATGGATGATATTGTAGTTGATACATTATATAATGGATGACATTGTAGTTGATTCATTATATAATGGATGACATTGTAGTTGATTCATTATATAATGTATGACATTGTAGTTAATTCATTATATAATGGATGATATTATAGTTGATGCATTATATAATGGATGATATTGTAGTTGATGCATTATATAATGAATGACATTGTAGTTGATGCATTATATAATGGATGATATTGTAGTTGATGCATTATATAATGGCTGATATTGTAGTTGATGCATTATATAATGGATGACATTGTAGTTGATGCATTATATAATGGATGATATTGTAGTTGATACATTATATAATGGATGATATTGTAGTTGATTCATTATATAATGGATGACATTGTAGTTGATTCATTATATAATGGATGATATTGTAGATAATGCATTATATAATGGATGATATTGTAGTTGATTCATTATATAATGAATGACATTGTAGTTGATGCATTATATAATGGATGGCATTGTAGTTGATTCATTATATAATGGATGACATTGTAGTTGATGCATTATATAATGGATGATATTGTAGATAATGCATTATGTAATGAATGATATTGTAGTTAATGCATTATATAATGGATGATATTGTAGTTGATGCATTATATAATGGATGATATTGTAGTTGATGCATTATATAATGGATGATATTGTAGTTAATGCATTATATAATGGATGACATTGTAGTTGATGCATTATATAATGGATGACATTGTAGTTGATGCATTATATAATGGATGACATTGTAGTTGATGCATTATATAATGAATGACATTGTAGTTGATTCATTATATAATGGATGACATTGTAGTCAATGCATTATATAATGGATGACATTGTAGTTGATGCATTATATAATGGATGATATTGTAGTTGATGCATTATATAATGGATGATATTGTAGTTGATGCATTATATAATGGATGATATTGTAGTTGATGCATTATATAATGGATGATATTGTAGTTGATGCATTATATAATGAATGACATTGTAGTTGATGCATTATATAATGGATGACATTGTAGTTGATGCATTATATAATGGATGATATTGTAGTTGATTCATTATATAATGGGTGATATTGTAGTTGATGCATTATATAATGGATGACATTGTAGTTGATGCATTATATAATGGATGATATTGTAGTTGATACATTATATAATGGATGATATTGTAGTTGATTCATTATATAATGGATGACATTGTAGTTGATTCATTATATAATGGATGATATTGTAGTTGATGCATTATATAATGGATGATATTGTAGTTGATGCGTTACATAATGGATGACATTGTCATTGATTCATTATATAATGGATGATATTGTAGTTAATGTATTATATAATGGATGACATTGTAGTTGATGCATTATATAATGGATGGTATTGTAGTTGATGCATTATATAATGAATGACGTTGTAGTTGATGCATTATATAATGGATGATATTAGAGTCAATGCATTATAAAATAGATGATATTGTAGTTAATGCATTATATAATGGATGACGTTGTAGTTGATTCATTATATAATGAATGATATTGTAGTTGATGCATTATAAAATAGATGATATTGTAGTTGATTCATTACATAATGGATGATATTGTAGTTGATGCATTATATAATGGATGATATTGTAATTGATGCATTATATAATGAATGACATTGTAGTTGATGCATTATATAATGGATGATATTAGAGTCAATGCATTATATAATGGATGATTTTGAAGTTGATTCATTATTTAATAAATGACATTGTAGTTGATGCATTATATATTGGATGATATTGTGCTTGATGCATTATATAATGGATGATATTGTAATTGATGCATTATATAATGGATGATATTGTAGTTAATGCATTATATAATGGATGACATTGTAGTTGATTCATTATATAATGGATGACATTGTAGTTGATTCATTATATAATGGATGACATTGTAATTAATGCATTATATAATGGATGACATTGTAGTTGATGCATTATATAATGGATGATATTGTAATTAATGCATTATCTAATAGTGCAAGGATGATAATTTCCTGTCCAGCTGAGATAACAAAAAAATCATTGCTGGGTAAGGAAAAGATCATGGAAGTAGCCCAATATATGCATATAAAATATTCTGAAACCTACTACCCTGCAAAATCCTTGCTGGGCTAGTAAATGCAAAATAGGACTGTCATTTAGTGCAGTATTGACAGAAAATAATAAGAACAAAAATGTGATAATAGTGAATAATCTCAGCACTCACTAAATAAAACATTTAACAGGAATGAATCACTGGAAAACATTACAAATCATTTAATTAGTTCCTTCAAAGATTTCTCTTTGTTGAACTTAATGATAAAAAAAATATCTTAAAATGCCTACAGGCTGTGAGTTTAACTATGGGAAGTTTTTTAGAACATGTACTGGTGTACAAATGATAAGAGCTAAATCTAAATATTTTCAACTCCCCCCAACACTCCTGAGTTTTTTTTATTTGTCTGCCAAACAGGTCAATTTTGTAAGCATAAATTTGACTACTACCACATCTTTTTCTGAAGGACAAGTATATCTGTATATTTATCTCTTGCTGAAAAAGGCAAGGATGTTCCAAATGATGGGTATACCTTTTGGCTGCCATGTTGGGAGACAACATTAATGGCGTGCAATGAAGAATATTTGGTCACTAAACGGTCCATAGCTTTCTTTGCCCTTACTCTTCTTTCGTCCTTGCTTTCATTATCTAAAAATTATAGTAATAATTGTATAAGTAGCAGTAGTAATAATGATGACAATGACATTAACAATAACAAAAACACTGACAATTAAAACAAAACCAAAACTCCAGGAACTGATGGAACCAACTTTTTGCTGAAAATCATTAATTAATATTAAGGTGTAATAAAGCTGGTTGAAATTTAATAATAATTCATGCTGTTGTTGTTTTGGGCTTAACACCATTTTTCAGCACACGATAGGCTATTCATGGTGGCCAGTATTAATGGTGGAGGAAGAAACCAGAAAATCACCAGAATGAACCACTGACCCACGATAAGCTACTGGCAAGCTTTCTCACATATCCCCATTTGCTGAATCCTAGACTCAAACTCACGCAGACAGAGGTGAGATGGCTGTGATCCGAAACGGACAGCACTTAAGATCACTAGGGGGCCCCTAATAATTCATGTAATAAACTGAATATTTTGAAAACAATCATGGTTGAGTCTGTCAATTAATAGTACAGTATGTACTCAAGTTTATCTTAAATTCAAATCCGAATCATGGACAAGAGCACGCAATAAAAGTAAACTAGGAAATTATTGAGAAAATATGGAAGGGTCTTATTATTAATTGCCATAACTCAGCTAAATGATGGCATAGATTGCAGTCAACTGAACTCCTCCTTTAACTTTATAGTTAAAGCAGCATGCCAAATGTGTTTGATCTCCTATAATTATTAAGGGAAATATTGTATAGAAACAAAATTGGGTGGTGTCTGGCAAACAAAAGGGCTATAACTCTGCTAAATGATGCCTCAGAACATATAAATGAATTTATCCAAAGGCTCAAACTACATGTCAAACATGGCTGTAAGCTAATACCATATATACTCACTTATAAGTCAAGTCCAACTGCAAACAACACAAATCTTGATCTTCTACAGCATAATGCACCTGCAGATGATATCCTATGCTGTTTGTTATAGTTATAACTCCTAAGAAACTGCACTCACCCAGATTTGCTGGTGCATTATGCATCAAGAGATCTGGACAATTTGCAGTTGGACCAAACTTATTACTAGAATATACAGTACCAATCACAGGATTCAACCTGTGAAAATGAAAGTGGGTGGGTCTGACAATAAGGTGCTATAACTGCTATATGATGATGTTGGACACAGACACTTAAATCCATCCAAGATGTTATTATTATCTAGTTGCATACCAAATTCTGGGTTCAAATCCCATTATTGTGCTGAAGTAAAAGTGGTGGACATTATAAAAAGGGCCTATAACTCTTGTCAAACAAAGACATAAAATGCTGACAATTAAACTCAGTTAAGGTCTCATCAAAATAAATTGGCTACAAAATGTGTTTAAATTGAGTACTAATTAAGGGATCGCCTGCAGAAATGAAAGTGGGTGGGTTTGACCATCATGGGCTATAATTCTGCCAAATATTATGTAGAATGGTGCAAGTTGAACTCAACCAAGTTCAGGATACCAAATTTCATTGATATATAAAACCAACTAAGAGGTAATATGTGAAAAAAAATGTACAATGGATAGAAAGTAGGACATAAAGACAGATTGAAAGGCAGGCATACAGACAGATAGAAAGATGGACATATTGATTGAGAGAAAGATGGACATACTGATGGATAGAAAGATGGACATACTGATGGATAGAAAGATGATCATACTGATGGATAGAAAGATGGACATAGTGATGGATAGAAAGCTGGACATACTGATGGATAGAAAAATGGACATAGTGATGGACAGAAAGATGGACATAATGATGGACAGAAAGATGGACATAGTGATGGATAGAAAGATGGACATAAAGATGGATAGAAAGTTGAACATAGTGATGGATAGAAAGATGGACATACCGATGGATAGAAAGATGCACATACTGATGGACAGAAAGATGGACATACTGAAGGATAGAAAGATGGACATAGTGATGGATAGAAAGATGGACATAATGATGGACAGAAAGATGGACATAGCGATGGATAGAAAGAAGGACATATTGATGGATAGAAAGATGGATATAGTGATGGATAGAAAGATGGACAAACTGATGGAGTGTAAGATGGACATATTGATGGATAGAAAGATGGACATATTTATGGATAGAAAGATGGACATAGATAGTGATGGATAGAAAGATGGATAATTGATTGACAGAAAGATGGACATAGTGATGGATAGAAAGGTGGATATATGGACATAGTGATGAAAAGAAAGATTGACATACTGATGGACAGAAAGTTGGACATAGTGATGGATAAAAAGATGGACATAGTGATGGACAGAAAGATGGACATATTGATTGATAGAAAGATGGACATAGTGATGGAAAGAAAGATGGACATAATGATGGATAGAAAGATGGACAGACTTATGGATAGAAAGATGGATAAACTGATGGAGTGTAGGATGGACATATTGATGGATAGAAAGATGGACATAATGATGGATAGAAAGATGGACATATTGAAGGATAGAAAGATGTACATAGTGATCAATAGAAAGATGGACATAGTGATTGATAGAAAGATGGACATAATGATTAATAGAAAGATGGACATCGTGATGGATAGAAAGATGGATATAGTGATAGATAGAAAGATGGACATACTGATGGATAGAAAGATAGACATAATGATGGATAGAAAAATGGACATAATGATGGATAGAAAGATGGACATAGTGATCAATAGAAAGATGGACATAATGATGGATAGAAAAATGGACATAGTGATTGATAGAAAAACATACTGATCGATAGAAAGATGGACATAGTGATCAATAGAAAGATGGACATAGTGATGGATTGAAAGATGGACATAATGATGAATAGAAAGATGGACATACTGATGGATAGAAAGATGGACATACTGATGGATAGAAAGATGGACATAGTGATGGATAGAAAGATGGACATACTGATGGATAGAAAGATAGACATAATGATGGATAGAAAGATGGACATACTGATGGACATAGTGAAGGATAGAAAGATGGACATAGTGATGGATAGAAAGATGGACATAATGATGGATAGAAAGATGGACATACTGATGGAGAGAAAGATGGACATACTGATTGATAGAAATATGGACATAAAGACAGATAGAAAGATGGACATACTGATAGACAGAAAGATGGACATAGTGATGGATAGAAAGATGGACATAGTGATGGACAGAAAGATGGACATACTGATGGATAGAAAGATGGACATACTTATGGATAGAAAGATGTTCATAGTGATGGATAGAAAGGTGGACATATTGATGAATAGAAAGATGGACAAACTGATGGAGTGTAAGATGGACATAATGATGGATAGAAAGATGGACATAATGATGGATAGAAAGATGGAAATATTGATCGATAGAAAGATGGACATACTGATGGATAGAAAGTTGGACATAGTGATAGATAGAAAGATGGACATACTGTTGGACAGAAAGATGGACATACTGATGGACAGAAAGATGGACATACTGATGGATAGAAAGATGGACATAGTGATGGATAGAAAGATGGACATAATGATGGATAGAAAGATGGACATACTGATGGATAGAAAATTGGACATAGTGATGGACAGAAAGATGGACATACTGATAGATAGAAAGATGGACATAGTGATGGACAGAAAGATGGGCATAATGATGGATAGAAAGATGGACATACTTATGGAGAGAACAATGGAGATAGTGATGGATAGAAAGATGGACATAGTGATGGACAGAAAGATGGACATACTGATTGAGAGAAAGATGGACATAGTGATGGACAGAAAGATGGAAATAATGATGGATAGAAAGATGGACAGACTTATGGATAGAAAGATGGATAAACTGATGGAGTGTAGGATGGACATATTGATGGATAGAAAGATGGACAAAATGATGGATAGAAAGATGGACATATTGAAGGATAGAAAGATGTACATAGTGATCAATAGAAAGATGGACATAGTGATTGATAGAAAGATGGACATAATGATTAATAGAAAAATGGACATAGTGATGGATAGAAAGATGGATATAGTGATAGATAGAAAGATGGACATACTGATGGATAGAAAGATAGACATAATGATGGATAGAAAAATGGACATAATGATGGATAAAAAGATGGACATAGTGATCAATAGAAAGATGGACATAATGATGGATAGAAAAATGGACATAGTGATGGATAGAAAAATGGACATACTGATCGATAGAAAGATGGACATAGTGATCAATAGAAAGATGGACATAGTGATGGATAGAAAGATGGACACAATGATGAATAGAAAGATGGACATACTGATGGATAGAAAGATGGACATACTGATGGATAGAAAGATGGACATAGTGATGGATAGGGATAGAAAGATGGACATACTGATGGATAGAAAGATAGACATAATGATGGATAGAAAGATGGACATACTGATGGACATAGTGAAGGATAGAAAGATGGACATAGTGATGGATAGAAAGATGGACATAATGATGGATAGAAAGATGGACATACTGATGGAGAGAAAGATGGACATACTGATTGATAGAAAGATGGACATAAAGACAGATAGAAAGATGGACATACTGATAAACAGAAAGATGGACACAGTGATGGACAGAAAGATGGACATACTGATGGATAGAAAGATGGATGTAGTGATGAACAGAAAGATGGACATAATGATGGATAGAAAGATGGACATACTTATGGATAGAAAGATGTTCATAGTGATGGATAGAAAGGTGGACATACTGATGAACAGAAATATGGACAAACTGATGGAGTGTAAGATGGACATATTGATGGATAGAAAAGATGGACATATTTATGGATAGAAAGATGGACATATTGATGGATAGAAAGATGGACATATTGATGGATAGAAAGATTGATAGAGTGAATGATAAAAAGATGGACATAATGATGGATAGAAAGATGGACATAGTGATGCACAGAAAGATGGACATACTGATGGATAGAAAGATGGGCATAATGATGGATAGAAAAATGGACACACTGATGGATAGAAAGATGGACATAGTGATCGATAGAAAGATGGACATAATGATGGATAGAAAGATGGACATAATGATGGATAGAAAGATGGACATAGTGATGGATAGAAAGATGGACATACTGATGGATAGAAAGATGGAAATATTGATGGATAGAAAGATGGACATACTGATGGACAGAAAGATGGACATACAGATTGATAGAAAGGTGGACATACTGATGGATAGAAAGATGGACATAGTGATGGATAGAAAGATGGATATAATGATGGATAGAAAGATGGACATACTTATGAATAGAAATATGGACATAGTGGTGGATAGAAAGATGGATAATTGATGGACAGTAAGATGGACATAGTGATGTATAGAAATATGGACATATGGACATAGTGATGAATAGAAAGATTGACATACTGATGGACAGAAAGATGGACATAGTGATGGATAAAAAGATGGACATAGTGATGGACAGAAAGATGGACATAGCTATGGATAGAAAGATGGACATAGTGATGGATAGAAAGATGGACATAATGATGGATAGAAAGATGGACTTGGTGATAGATAGAAAGATGGACATACTGATGGATAGAAAGATGGATAAACTGATGGAATGTAGGATGGACATATTGATGGATAGAAAGATGAACATAATGATGGATAGAAAGATGGACATATTGAAGGATAGAAAGATGGACATAGTGATCGATAGAAAGATGGACACAGTGATCGATAGAAAGATGGACATAATGATGGATAGAAAGATGGACATACTGATGGACAGAAAGATGGACATAGTGATGGATAGAAAAATGGACATACTGATCAATAGAAAGATGGACATAGTGATCAATAGAAAGATGGACATATTGATGGATAGAAAGATGCACATAGTGATATATAGAAAGATGGACATACTGATGGATAGAAAGATAGACATAATGATGGATAGAAAAATGGACATACTGATGGATAGAAAGATGGACATAATGATCAATAGAAAGATGGACATAATGATGGATAGAAAAATGGACATAGTGATGGATAGAAAAATGGACATACTGATCGATAGAAAGATGGACATAGTGATCAATAGAAAGATGGACATAGTGATGGATAGAAAGATGGACATAATGATGGATAGAAAGATGGACATAATGATGGATAGAAAGATGGACATACTGTTGGATAGAAAGATGGACATAGTGATTGATAGAAAGATGGACATAGTGATGGATAGAAAGATGGACATACTGATGGATAGAAAGATAGACATAGTGATGGATAGAAAGATGGACATACTGATAGACAGAAAGATGGACATAGTGATGGATAGAAAGATGGACATAGTGATGGATAGAAAGATGGACATAATGATGGATAGAAAGATGGACATACTGATGGACAGAAAGATGGACATACTGATTGATAGAAAGATGGACATAAAGACAGATAGAAAGATGGACATACTGATTGATAGAAAGATGGACATAAAGACAGATAGAAAGATGGACATACTGATGGACAGAAAGATGGACATAATGATGGATAGAAAGATGGACATATGGACATAATGATGAATAGAAAGATTGACATACTGATGGACAGAAAGATGGACATAGTAATGGATAGAAAGGTTGACATTAGTGATGGATAGAAAGATGGACATTCTGAGGGATAGAAAGATGGACATAATTGATGGATAGAAACATAGACATAAAGATGGATAGAGAGACTGACAAACAGATGGATACAAAAAGGGACATAAAGACAGATAGAAAGAAAAACAACTGATGGACAGAAAGACAGATATATTGATAAATAGAAAGATAGGCAAACATTTGGATTGAATGATAGACATACAGATGGATAGAAAGATGGACATAGTGATGGATAGAAAGATAGACATAAAGACAAATAGAAAGATAGACATACATAAGGACAGAAGGATGGCCATACATAGAGATAGAAAGATAGACATACAGACCCAATTAAATGTTTACTTGACTGTATGGTTTCTAAAATAGAAACTGTCAAATTGACAACAAATCTGGGTGTCATTTGTTATCCAGATCTTATTGTACATCAGTGTCATTTGTTCAATACTGGCCTTATTACCAAGATAATTTCTGTCAAAGATAGTCTAATTTTGTAAAGCTTTTTTATAAATAAAGTTGTGTAAATATTCTTGTATATTCTGCCAAGGTGTCCACATTTCACTAGCATATTTTGAGTAAATGTGAAAAGAATTTAAGACAGGTTGGAAACTGTCAAACTTAGTCAAACACTATTAAGAGATTAAAAGTCTTTAAAAGTTAATTTGACAGTTTCTATTTTAGTAACACCATTGGTATTTGATGGCAGACTTTATGCCAGGATGCTTTCTGTCAAATTGGTTAAAATGTTTTTGCAATGTCATTTAAAATATTTCTTACTTTAAGTAATGATGCCTATTAGTTAGGGCAAATTAGAATCATCCAGAAAAAGATAAAGTTTTTTATGCCAGAATATTTTCTCAATTTGGTAAAATTCTGCAGAGCAGTGTCTGAAATAAAGTTGTTTAAATTTATTATATTTAATGGCATGTCAGCATTAATTGTATAAATTTGAAAAGACTATATACGAGTATACTTTCTGTCAAATCAGGTCAAAATCTGTTGAGTAGTTTTCAGAGAAAGCAATTTAAATGTTGTTTTTTTTATTTTTAGCAATACTGACCATATTTTGATTCTTGATAACAGAAAACAATTGGAACCTGATCATGATAGGCTTCTTTTGATCAAATTTTATGTCAAATTATGAGAAGAAGTAGCTTAATGGTGTGCAACTGCAGCCATGATGGATGACAGATCAGTATCTATGAAAAAATCTGAAATGCATTGAATCCCAAGTTTGCCATGTACAATAATGTGCAGTTTGTGAAACCATTTTAGAGATGTTATAAATAGCAAATGTGATAGATAACAAATGATGGACAATTTACTTTGAACCATACTATGATTTCATTTGGATTTATGTCCAGGTTATAAAATAATAATAATAATAATAATAATAATAATAATAATAATAATAATAATAATAATAATAATAATAATAATAATAATAATAATAATAATAATAATAATAATAATAATAATAGAAAAGTGTTCCACTTACCAAAGCTTGATTTGCCAGACCAAAATAAACTGAGAAACATAATTACTATTTAGAAGCTCATAATGCAAACCATATATTCAAGGGGCCATAACTTCACCAAATGATGATATATAATGGTAACAAGACATCAAATGTAAATATAAAGGTGTTCATTGAATTGAACTTAAATTCAATGATAGCAGAGTCATTATGCTTAACTGGCAAGTGTGTGCCAGCCAATTATTGGCCTTTACCATCCAAAATTATGCTGTAGGATGCTGACAATGTAAATTATATGAGATCCTGTCTATTGAACCAAGCCAACTTAAGTTGTGTACCAAATTTAATTGAAATTCATTTAACATTGCTTAAGTTTTGCATCACATTTAATACAATGACTCTAATATCTCTGACTTTATGAAAATCCTCAGCTTTAATCTGCTTGTTTATGAATGAAAAATTCTTATACCAATCTCTGTCTATCTGTTCTCTCTCTCTCTCTCTCTCTCTCTCTCTCTCTCTCTCTCTCTCTCTCTCTCTCTCTCTCTCTCTCTCTCTCTCTCTCTCTCTGGTATCAGAAGTGTTGCAAACATTATACCATTTATTATAGCAACACTGTCCTAAACTAGCCCTTCTTAATCAGTCTCCCCAGCAGACTAGCTTAGTAATTTTATTATAATAAGGCCATTCTGATATAAATCAAAACAGTCTATCTTTAACCCAATCTCCCCATAAAACTGGCGATTTCTACAGTTATCAACTCTCTGTATCTGGCCACCTGTATAAAACACCCAAGTTCCTGGTGTCAAAGGAATCTGGCTTATGGAGGCTGGACTGTATTTTGGATCAAGAGTTCTTGATATGAGGCAATATTTGAAATAATTCAGTGAAGACTCCGAAAAATTCATAAAACCTCAATTTCTTTTTTTATATACTTTATAAACTAACACGAGTGGACATCACTATTTGCAAGAAACATAATTAAATGCACTGAATAAATTAATCAGCAGTGGACATCATTATTTGCAAGAAAAATAATTAAATGCCCTCAATCAATCAATCAGCAGTGGACATCATTATTTGCAAAAAACATAATTAAATGCCCTGAATAAATCAATCAGCTTTATCTCACTAAGACTACCCATGCAAGATAAGTGTCCATGCAAGATAAGTGTCCATGCAAGATAAGTGTCCTCTCTAAACAAGATAGTATCATAAGGATTTTTATGGGCAAATCCTTGACATGTACATCATGTATAGATTTACTTTACATAGGGTGCCTTTTTATAACTGCTAAACGCAATACACAAACCTTTTCGAGCAAGATGTGGTGGGGGTATGATGTTATTGAATGCTCCAGCTTGCCTCAAATCACAGATCTCTTCCTGGTGCTGAAAGAAAATTTAAATACCAAACTTAATTCCTTATAGATGTAAGGTAAATGAAGAGAATTTAAAAGATGACTTCTACAAAGGGTATAAATTTAAGAAGAATTCTGTAGCATGCTTGACCATCTGCAAAAACCTTTTGATCAACCTCATATCCATGTGACAAAGGCTGGTAACTGGTCTACACAATTGAGCTTTTATTGTTAATTGAAGCTCTACTTCAAATTTGATGGTGTGCCATATCCTCTTGCTTTTTTAGGTCACCATCTTAAACCAGGGTCATAAGGAGAATTCTGTCATATGTGTCTTTGTGTCACCATTTTAATCCATGGAACATAAACCTGTCACGTAGTTCTTCATATCACAATTCTATTCCAGGAGTAATAAGGAGAAATATGTCACATGTGTGTCTTCATGTCACAATTCTAATTCATGGTTCATTAGAAATGTGTCACATATATGTCTTCATGTTTCCATTCTAATCTATGGGTCATGAGAAGCAATCTGTTACATATGTCTTCATGTCACAGTTCTAATCCAAAATTCATAATATGAAATCTGTCACATATGTCATCATGTCACTATTCCAATCCTAGGGATATAAGGAGAAATCTGTCAAAAACATGTCTTCATGTTACAATTGAAATCCATGTGTCATAATGAGAAATTTTTCACATATGTGTCTTCAGGTGACTATATATATATATATATATATATATATATATATATATATATATATATATATATATATATATATATATATATATATATATATTATTTACTGCAAACAACTTTAAATTAATAGATACAAAATTTCATAGTTTGGATTTTTCTAAAGGCTTATTGATGGTTAGTCAATTTCATCAATTTTTCATTCAAAAAGAAAAATCAAATCATGATAAAATATTGAGAATGAAAAAGTATATCTCTTTAAATAGCTGCTATAAAAAGATTATTCTGTCAATAATATCTATGCAGTTTATGGAGGAAATAGATTTAATCCATTCACAACACTCAAATGCCTGGGGCCCTGATAAATGCTTTAAAATACTCAAATGCCTGGGGCCCTGACAAGTGCTTTAAAATACTCAAATGCCTGGGGCCCTGACAAGTGCTTTAAAACACTCAAATGCCTGGGGCTCTCACAAGTGCTTTAAAACACTCAAATGCCTGGGGCCCTGACATGTGCTTTAAAACACTCAAATGCCTGGGGCCCTGACAAGTGCTTTAAAACACTCAAATGCCTGGGGCCCTGACAAGTGCTTTAAAATACTCAAATGCCTGGGGCCCTGACATGTGCTTTAAAACACTCAAATGCCTGGGGCCCTGACAAGTGCTTTAAAATACTCAAATGCCTGGGGCCCTGACATGTGCTTTAAAACACTCAAATGCCTAGGGCTCTGACAAGTGCTTTAAAACACTCAAATGCCTGGGGCTCTCACAAGTGCTTTAAAACACTCAAATGCCTGGGGCTTTGACAAGTGCTTTAAAATACTCAAATGCCTGGGGCTCTGACAAGTGCTTTAAAACACTCAAATGCCTGGGGCTTTGACAAGTGCTTTAAAACACTCAAATGCCTGGGGCCCTGACATGTGCTTTAAAACACTCAAATGCCTGGGGCCCTGACAAGTGCTTTAAAATACTCAAATGCCTGGGGCCCTGACATGTGCTTTAAAACACTCAAATGCCTGGGGCTCTGACAAGTGCTTTAAAACACTCAAATACCTGGGGCCCTGACAAATGCTTTAAAATACTCAAATGTCTGGGGCCCTGACAAGTGCTTTAAAACACTCAAATGCCTGGGGCCCTGACAAGTGCTTTAAAATACTCAAATGCCTGGGGCCCTGACAAGTGCTTTAAAACACTCAAATGCCTGGGACCCTGACAAGTGCTTTAAAACACTCAAATGCCTGGGGCCCTGACAAGTGCTTTAAAATACTCAAATGCCTGGGGCCCTGACAAGTGCTTTAAAACACTCAAATGCCTGGGGCTCTCACAAGTGCTTTAAAACACTCAAATGCCTGGGGCTCTGACAAGTGCTTTAAAACACTCAAATGCCTGGGGCCCTGACAAGTGCTTTAAAATACTCAAATGCCTGGGGCCCTGACAAGTGCTTTAAAACACTCAAATGCCTGGGGCTCTGACAAGTGCTTTAAAACACTCAAATGCCTGGGGCCCTGACAAATGCTTTAAAATACTCAAATGTCTGGGGCCCTGACAAGTGCTTTAAAACACTCAAATGCCTGGGGCCCTGACAAGTGCTTTAAAATACTCAAATGCCTGGGGCCCTGACAAGTGCTTTAAAACACTCAAATGCCTGGGGCTCTGACAAGTGCTTTAAAACACTCAAATGCCTGGGGCTTTGACAAGTGCTTTAAAACACTCAAATGCCTGGGGCTCTGACAAGTGCTTTAAAACACTCAAATGCCTGGGGCTCTGACAAGTGCTTTAAAACACTCAAATGCCTGGGGCCCTGACATGTGCTTTAAAACACTCAAATGCCTGGGGCTCTGATAAGTGCTTTAAAACACTCAAATGCCTGGGGCTCTGACAAGTGCTTTAAAATACTCAAATGCCTGGGGCTTTGACAAGTGCTTTAAAACACTCAAATGCCTGGGGCTCTCACAAGTGCTTTAAAACACTCAAATGCCTGGGGCTCTCACAAGTTCTTTAAAACACTCAAATGCCTGGGGTTCTCACAAGTGCTTGGAAACACTCAAATGCCTGGGGCCCCACATCTTTATATAAAGGGCAGTATTAAATTGTTATTTATTTACTGTTAACAATATATCATCACCTTAAAGGCTAAATTGTGCCAGACAATGAAATTAAAATGCCTTGCCTAGAGACATACCACAATAGGTGACCTGACCTGATTTGGGTAGGACTGAAACTGTAACATTTATATCAGCTGGTCATGCTCACTATTGAACTAGCATTTCTCTTTGCAGCATTTATGAAACCATTTCATTAGTAATATTATATATTACACCTGAATGTAATGGCTCTCTGATCAAAAAGGATAAAATTTCCTGTGTCCTTTATAGACAGTTCCCTACAGTGTCTTCTATAGACAGAGAATCCTACAGTGTACTCTAAAGACATACAATCCCATAACTGTGACCTTTAAGACAGACTTTCCTACAGAGCCAATTATAAACAATTCCCTTCAGTGCACTTTAAACAGAAACTTGCCTAAATTGTCCTCTATATAGAAATTTCCCTGATGTCTTTTTACATACTTCTCTGTAGTCTTTTATACAGAATCATCCCTATAGTATTGTTACATACTTCTCTGTAGTCTTTTATACAGAATCATCCCTACAGTATTTTTACATACTTCTCTTTAGTCTTTTATACTGAATCATCCCTACAGTATTTTTACATACTTCTCTTTAGTCTTTTATACAGAAATATCCTTACAGTATTTTTACATACTTCTGTGTATTCTTGATATAGAATCATCCCTACAGTATTTTTATATACTTCTCTGTAGTATTTTATATATTATCATCCTTACAGTATTTTCCATATATTTCTCTGTAATCTTTTATACAGAATCATCCCTTTGTTATTATTACATACTTCTCTGTAGTCTTTTATACAGAATCATCCCATTGTATTTTTATATACTTCTCTGTAGTATTTTATACAGAATAATTTCTACAGTATTTTTACATACTTCTCTGTAGTCTTTTATACAGAATCATCCCATTGTATTTTTACATACTTTTTTGTAGTCTTTGATATAGAATCATCCCTACAGTATTTTTACATACTTCTGTTTAGTCTTTTATACAGAAATACCCCTTTGGTATTATTACATACTTCTCTGTAGTCTTTTATACAGAATCAACATTATGGTATTTTTACATACTTCTCTGTAGTCTTTTATAGAGAATCATCCCATTGTATTTTTACATACTTCTCTCTGTAGTACAAGGTCCTTTACAGACTTCCTTCCCTACAAGGTTGTTTACAGACTTCCTTAAAGGGTCCTTTACAGACTTCTCTACAAGGTCTTTTATAGACTTCCCTAATGGGTCCTTTACACACTTTCCTACAAGGTCCTTTACATAGTTCCCTAAAGGGTCCTTTACAGACTTCCCTAAAGGATCCTAAAGACAGACTTTCCTATAAGGTCTTTTACAGACTTCCTAACAAGGTCCTTTACATACTTCCCTACAAGGTCCTTTACAGACTTCCCTAAAGGATCCTAAAGACAGACTTCCCTATAAGTTCTTTTACAGACTTCCCAACAAGGTCCTTTACATACTTCCATACAAGGTCCTTTACAGACTTCCCTAAAGGGTCCTTTACAGACTTCTATGAGGGCCCTGAGTGGCCAAGTGCTCTAAAGTGCTGACTGTTATGGATCACTGCCATCTGATCTCTGTCTGCATGAGTTCAAGTCCAGACTTGGCTAACATGGGTAATTGAGAAAGCCTGCTTCTAATGCGTCAGCAGTTCTTCCCGGGGGTTTTCCAGGGTTCTTCCTATACCATTAATTTTGGCCAACATGTATTGCCTATTTTGTGCTGAAAAATGGTGTTAAACCCTATAACAACAACAACAACAACAGACTTCTCTACAGAGTCCAATACAGACTTCCCTACATGGTCCATTACAAACTTCTTAACAAAGTCCATTATAGACTTCCCTACAGGGTCCATTACAGACTTCCCTATAGGGTCATCACAGACAGACTTTCCTATTGTCTTTTATACAGAAATGTCCATATAGTATCCTTTTCAGGATTCCATAAAGTATCCCTTATAGACATACTTCCATACAGTGTCCCTTATAGACATACTTCCATACAGTGTCCCTTATAGACATACTTCCATACAGTGTCCCTTATAGACAGACTTCCATACAGTGTCCCTTATAGACAGACTTCCATACAGTGTCCCTTATAGACAGACTTCCCAATAGTGCTCATGACAGTCAGACTTCATTACAGTGTCTTTATAAACAGACAAATTTCCCTACAGTGTCATTATAGACAGACTTTCATACAGTGTAATGATATCAAGACGTTTCTATTATCATACACATGACAGTGTTTTTTAAAGATACTCCCATACAGTGTCCTTATAGACAGATCTCACTACAGTGTCCTAAAGACAGACTTCACTAAAGTGTCCTTATAGATAGATTTCACTATAGTGTCATAAAGACAGACTTCCCTACAGTGTCCTAATAGACAGATTTCAAGGTAGAGTCCTAAAGACAGACTTCCCTCTAATGTCCTTAAGGCAGATGTCCCCAGTGCCCCTATAGACAGACTTCACTACAGTGTCCTTACAGACATATTTCACTACAATGTCCTAAAGACAGTCTACTTACAGTGTCCTTATTGACAGATACAGTGTCTTCACTACAGTGTCCTAAAGACAAACTTCCCTACAGTGTCCTTAAGGCAGACATCTCTAAAGTATCCTTATAGACAGATTTCACTAGTGTACCAAAGACAGACTTCTCTACAGTGTCCTTATAGACAGACTTCTCTCTAGTGACCTTAAGGCAGATGTCCCCAGTGTCCCTATAGACAGACTTCACTACAGTGTTCTTATAAATAGATTTCACTACAGTGTCTTAAAGACAGACTTCCCTCCAGTATCCTTATAGACTGACTTCACTATTGTCCTTATAGACATATTTCACTACAGTGCCCTAAAGACAAACTTCCCTACAGCGTCCATAAGGCAGATGTCCCCAGTGTCCCTATAGACAGACTTCCCTATAGTGTCTTATAGACTGATTTCACTACAGTATCCTAAAGACAGACTTCCCTAAAGTGTCCTTATAGACAGACTTCAGTACAGTGTTCCTATAGACAGATTTCCCCTACACTGTCCTTATGGCAGATGTCCCCAATGTCCCTATAGACAGACTTCCCTACAGTGTCTTTATAGACAGATTTCACTACAGTGTCCTAAAGACAAACTTCCCTACAGTGTCCTTAAGGCAGACATCTCTAAAGTGTCCTTATAGACAGATTTCACTAGTGTACCAAAGACAGACTTCCCTACAGTGTCCTTATAGACAGACTTCCCTCTAGTGTCCTTAAGGCAGATGTCCCCAGTGTCCCTATAGACTGACTTCACTACAGAGTTCTTATAAATAGATTTCACTCCAGTGTCTTAAAGACAGACTTCCCTCCAGTGTCCTTATAGACAGACTTCACTATTGTCCTTATAGACAGATTTCAAAACAGTGTCCTAAAGACAAACTTCCCGACAGTGTCCATAAGGCAGATGCCCCCAGTGTCCCTATAGATAGACTTCCCTATAGTGTCTTTATAGACAGATTTCACTACAGTATCCTAAAGACAGACTTCCCTAAAGTGTCCTTATAGACAGACTTACCTACAGTGTTCCTATAGACAGATTTCCCCTACACTGTCCTTATGGCAGATGTCCCCAATGTCCCTATAGACAGACTTCTCGGCAGCGTCCTTTTAGAGAGATCTCAATACAGTGTCCTAAAGACAGACATCCCTAAACTGTCCCTAAGACAGATTTCACTACAGTGTCTAAAGAGAGACTTCCCTACAGTGTCCTTATAGACAGATTTCACTACAGTGTCCTAAAGACAAACTTCCCTACAGTGTCTTAAGGCAGATGTCCCCAGTGTCCCTATAGACAGACTTCCCTACAGTGTCCTTATAGACAGATTTCACTACAGTATCCTAAAGACAAACTTCCCTACAGTGTCCTTAAGGCAGATGTCCCCAATGTCCCTATAGACAGACTTCAAAACAGTGTCCTTATAGACAGATTTCCCTACAGTGTCCTAAGGACAAACTTCCCTACAGTGTCCCTAAGACAGATGTTCCCAGTGTCCCTATAGATAGACTTCAAAACGGTGTCCATATAGGCAGACTTCACTACAGTGTCCTTATAGACAGATTTCACTAGTGTCATAAAGACAGACTTCCCTACAGTGTCTTTATAGATTTTTCTACAGTGTCCCTCTAGACAGACTTCCATACACTGTAAATTATAGACATACTTCCATACAGTGTCCTTAAGGACAGATGTACATACAGTGACTTTTATATACAGATTTTACTAATTGATAATTATAGATCTAAGATTTGTACTATTTTACAGTTTTCCAATATGAATACATATTAACAAGGACACCTGCCTTAGCAGAATCTTTCTTGTACAATACATATGATGGTAAATACAACAATTACGAGTCCCTTCTCTCACTTTTATTTAAAAATTTTAAACATGCAGACTAAAAGATCTCTGTCCATAAAGAACATATTGTTGTGGTCCTACCCTTTTATGGCAGATTGTGAAATGGATTCAAAATTATCAATTAGTACAATATTGGGAATCTGTATACTAAAGACACTGTATGAAAGTCTGTCTGTAAGGACACCATAAGAAATATGTCTAAAAGGACACTGTACAGAAGTCTGTCTTTAAGGACACTGTATCTAAGAATTGGTTATGGTCCACTGAATGTCCTTTATAGACTGGTTAATAAACATAAACAATTTTGTCAATCAGTTTAATACAAGTTTGAAAATACCTGTTGAGTCATGTTGTCAGTCCAGTTTTAGGTCATCAAGAACTATCATCTGGTAATATTCATTCCACTCCTTAATGGTGTGGGGGAAGAAACTGAACTTGTATAAATAATCTGAAGTAACTGATTCAGATTTTACTTCCTGTATGTGTTCTTGATGGCTTAAATATTCAGGCTGGAATACAGAATGCAAGTCTCCATGTATTACCCTGTGTAGTGTACTGGTAAAGCTATTTTATTATCTCTGGACAAAAGTTTGTTGACTTCATCACTTCTAGCAATAATATACATGTAACAGGTTGCTTCAAATATTCTTCTATAAATCAGTAGTGTATTGCCTACAGAATATCTATGATATCTCCTTCCATGAACCAAAAATGAACTAGATATTGGTTCTGTGATGTATACATCCATGAAACCAAATGAACTCGATTTGTGTTTATGTGATGTCTCCATCCAAGAACCAGACATTAATTATTTTTGTTTTAGTTCTGTGATAGATTTAATAAGTCGAAGTCCACAGTTTTAATAATGTTTAGATAAACTGAAATGGTTGTTATAATAGCATGACAATAAAATCAGGGCAAACATACATGCAAAAAATATGCACAACAAATTTCATTGTTTCCCTCAAGTGTTACTTTGTTTAATGGTGAAAACACAGTCTCACAACAATTTTAACATGTGCACACAAGAAAAGAATTGATATGGTGACTGAAAATCTATGAAAATCTAATAAGATCAGTCATATTGCAACTCACTTATGCGTATTTCATCTGCTTACTCCATGTGTTTTTGGTCTTTTAATAACAGTGATAATAGTACTTTGTTTTCAGATGTTACAGCTCATTACCTTCAATCACAGTCCATCAGATGTTACAGCTCATTACCTTCAATCACAGTCCAAACAGAACAAAATATGTAAGAAATTGAAAATAATTGTTTTCTGAGACTGAAAATGATATAAGATATCTACATATAAATGCATACAAGCTTTTACCATGTCATGTCTCTGTATTTAGTGGTGTTTGATCAATCATGCTAATAAGATTCTTGGAATAGCGGCCACATGAACAGATGAATAGACAAAAGGATTCAGGCATAGGAAACATTAACAAAATACCAAATAATTATTTAGTGTAAAATCCATACATATTTCTTACAATTTTCTACTGCAAAATCCAAAGATTTATGTTTTTCTAATGCAAAATCCAAGTATGTCTTAGAATTTTTATAATTCAAAATTCATACATATCTTAACAATTTTCATAATTTGTTTCTGATGGAGAAAATAAGGCCCAGAGGAAGTCGATCAACTATAATTGCTGTTGAACTTTGTGTTAAGAGCAAGTAAACAAACACTGATGGATCACCCACTTAACCAATTTGGTTGCTTGGAAATCCAAACAATGATGCCATCATGTTACAGGCACAGTGTGTATTACAAATTTTCATACTATCCATGTCAGTGCCATGAGATAAACTGGATTTGTAAGACTGACACAATATCTTTCTACTTTTCTTTCTTTCTTTTCTTTTTTAAATTCCTTTTTTCTAACAGTCAGGCACATTGTACAAAATGAAAATCTGAGAATAGTAAATCTTTATTTACAGTACCTGACAGACTTAAGCAAACAGGTTCTAACTTTAATTTTGTAAAAAAGCAAACAAAAAACAGTCACTCCTTGCATATACAAGATGTATATATCCAAAAGCAAGTTTCTATTTTAAAGTTTGAGACATTGTAAATGGTGGTTATAGGTATCAAGAACTAACATGAAATTTGACACCTAAATCAATTGCATACTCTTCGGCCTTGAAGGTAAAAAGAACTAAAAAATCATGCTCCATAGCACTTGCACTGACCAATTACAACAGCTGAATTTCTGCATCATGCCAACTATATATAGGGACCAATTTATAATCTCTACAAATCTAATCATACACACTTGTACCATAAGCCCTCCTTTGACTTGGCAAAACAAAGCTAATTATCTAAAATAAGCCAGAGCAATCCTTACAGAAAACATTGTTATATTACCTAGCTGTGGTTGACCCCTTGAAATTATAGGGGGAAAGGATTAATTTGACCACCAAAAGTGTGTTTGTCAGCTAAAAATACATATTTGATAAATATTTACAGGAATTTACTAAAGTGCATGGGCATAAAGATTTCTAAATGCTGTGAAGATATATAATCTGGAAAGGTCATGGAACGCTGATAATTTTGAAGGTAAGTTTTCATTATCATAAAAAAAAATGGATCTTTTTCCACTGATTTTGAATTTGTATATTTCTTCTTCTGTTAAAATATATTGAGGGCAATTACATGCCTAAGTTTAAGAAAATAACTCTTTAGCTATTAGTGTTATTTCTTTCAATTGAAAATTGTTACTTGTTATTGGTTATAATATCAATAACAATTATTATCAGTAACATCTGGTTCATCCTCATTTAAAAAAGTGATAAAAGAAGGTATAATACTGCCATAAAATATAAAATAATTTATACTAATTCAAAACAATTTCTCATATTTATTTTATTCTCCTGTAATGAATCTTTTAGAATACATTCTTTTAGCAAACAAAGCTTTTAATCAATGAGAAGTAATTACATAGTTAGCAAACAATGATTCTTATCCATGGATATTGTACTTATGAATGAATAATGTTCTTATCAATGAATAATGTACTTATGAATGAATAATGTTCTTATCAATGAATAATGTTCTTATCAATGAATAATGTACTTATGAATGAATAATGTTCTTATCAATGAATAATGTACTTATGAATGAATAATGTTCTTATGAATGAATAATGTTCTTATCAATGAATAATGTACTTATGAATGAATAATGTTCTTATCAATGAATAATGTACTTATGAATGAATAATGTTCTTATCAATGAATAATGTACTTATGAATGAATAGTGTTCTTATCAATGAATAATGTACTTATGAATGAATAATGTTCTTATCCATGGATATTGTACTTATGAATGAATAGTGTACTTATGAATGAATAATGTTCTTATCAATGAATAATGTTCTTATCAATGAATAATGTACTTATCAATGAATAATGTACTTATGAATGAATAGTGTTCTTATCAATGAATAATGTACTTATGAATGAATAGTGTACTTATGAATGAATAATGTTCTTATCAATGAAAAATGTACTTATGAATGAATAGTGTACTTATGAATGAATAATGTTCTTATCAATGAATAATGTACTTATGAATGAATAGTGTTCTTATTAATGAATAATGTTCTTATCAATGAATAATGTACTTATGAATGAATAGTGTACTTATGAATGAATAATGTTCTTATCAATGAATAATGTACTTATGAATGAATAGTGTACTTATGAATGAATAATGTACTTATCAATGAATAGTGTATTTATCAATGAATAATGTACAGCAACCAAGTTTCTAATCAACAGATAATATACAAAATTGCATATTTTTCTTTCTAAAATATCATCAGAAATGCATTATATTTTACTTTTGAGCCTCAACTTTAAAAACTAGAAATGTTGCATTAGATTTTCAAATTGTAAATTCATTAGTGTCCAGATATTTTACACTTTCATTATAGTTTTATTTCATTTATTTTTTACTGTTATTTCTACATTCATAAATTTTGTGTATCATTAGACCATTTGACACATTAAAGAAAAGAAAAGATGAAAACCTTCCTCCTACAGTTTATGTGCCATATTTAACAAAGAAATACTCTTTTTGAATCTCTTACTGAAAATAAGTATATAAATATATATATATATATATATATATATATATATATATATATATATATATATATATATATATATATATATATATATATATATATATATATGTATATATATATATATATATATATATATATATATATATATATATATATATATATATATATATATATATATATATATATATATATATATATATATATATGAAGAGAGAAAGAGAGAATATTATCATAATCTGCTTTGCCATCATGCCTTTCCTAAGAAAGAATAGAACTTAATCATGAATATAGACATTCATGCATTAAAGACACACTTGCTTGTCAACCCAGTACTTAATTCTTCTCTAAATACACAGTAACTCTGGATTCCTCTCTATCATTCCAAATACACAGTAACTATGGATTCCTCAATCACTCTAAATACACAGTAACTCTAGCTTCCTCTATTACTCTAAATACAAAGTAACCCTGGATTCCTCTATCACTCTAAATACACAGTAATTCTGGATTCCTCTATCACTCTAAATACACAGTAACTCTGGATTCTCTATCACTCTAAATACACAGTAACTCTGGATTCTCTATCAGAAACCAAGATATATTTCAAGTTATTAGTGAAAGTTACAAGTACATACTGAATAGGGCATACACTACTATCCTTATATCTGACAAATTATGTGATAATATAAAGTTAATTTTACAGGAGTTATATACATAAACACCTAGATTAAAGATAGATAGATAGATAGATAGATAGATAGATAGATAGATAGATAGATAGATAGATAGATAGATAGATAGATAGATAGATAGATAGATAGATAGATAGATAGATAGATAGATAGATAGATAGATAGATAGATAGATAGATAGATAGATAGATAGATAGATAGATAGATAGATAGATAGATAGATAGATAGATAGATAGATAGATAGATAAGATATATAAGATAGATAGATAGATAGATAGATAGATAGATAGATAGATAGATAGATAGATAGATAAGATAGATAAGATAGATAGATAGATAGATAGATAGATAGATAGATAGATAGATAGATAGATAGATAGATAGAGATGAATGTTATAAATTGTTGAAGTGCATGACTCAATTGTTTATTTGATCTTGCCTCGTAGACCAGAGGAAGCTTAATACAGGGCTAAGTGAGTTGTTTTGTGATGCCAAGTCTTTGACTAATTGATATTTGAGTTATATAAGGTATTCTGTACTTTGCTGACATAAGTCAAAATTAGAGAAACCTCTTCTTGAGTGTGTTTTAGTGGAAGCTGCATAAAGTGTTCACTTTGGGTTATATGTCTGTCTATACATCCATCTACTCCTTTCAAATATGGTCAATATTAAAATTGTTTTATATCAAACTCACTGTTCAAGATTCTTCCAGCTAAATTAAATGCAGGTTAAAAAAAGATAAATAACAGGCAGTCTGTATAAATTACCAAATAACAGGCAGTCTGTATAAAATGCCAAATAACAGGCAGTCCATATAAAATGCCAAATAACAGGCAGTCCATATAAAATGCCAAAAACCAGGCAGTCCAAATAAAATGCCAAATAACAGGCAGTCTGTACAAAATGCCAAATAACAGATAGTCTATATAAAATGCCCAAAAAAGTCAGGTAATATAGCTTGCCAAAGAGAAACTATATTTAAATGAGCTGTACTTATTTAAACAATTCTGTCCACCAAATAACAAAAGAATAGTCAACTGTAAAATATGTATATCCACCATATAACAAAATGACAGTTAATCATAAGGTAATATAAGTGCTTTCTTTACATAATAATTGACACTGAATTCAATGTTTTTGCACAGAAAGCAAACATTTGCATCTGTTTTTTGTTTCAGATATATCTTAAGAACAATGGAGGATAAATGTAACTTTCATGTGGATTACATAGATTCAAATATATCTTAAGAACAATGGAGGATAAATGTGACTTTCATGTTGATTACATAGATTTTCTCTCCGTGAACAAAACTACTGAGGTGATCTCCAGATGGATCCACCTTTGTAAATTGTTGTATGTTGACCACTGTCAAGCAGACAACATTTTGTCCATGCTCCCATATGCTACATTACTATTGGAACATGCCTCATACGCTGATTGCACAAGTAGAAAAGAGCTTACTATATATTGCATCAGCATAATTCTCAGTGTCTTAATTATCATTCTAAATATAATTCTCATTACAGCCATTGTCAAGAGGAAATTGTTCCGAGTCAACAACATCATCAGTATTCTGAGCCTGGCTTTCTCAGATCTTCTCTTAGGAATTACATTCCTATACTCAACTATATGGGATCTTTTGCTACTTGGGGCTGGATTTGAGTTTGATGCCGACAAGGTGGTTAGATATGCCAATATTCGGAACAATCAATACCTTTGTCTGATTCTGGATGGTTCAGGGCTTTTGTTTGCATGCATGATGTCATCTGTGCTCAGCATCACACTGATTGCTATGGAGAGATACATTGCTATATTTCATAGTTATAAATATGTCAGTTTGGTCACCAAAAGACGACTCTTGTTTGCTATCAGTTTCATTTGGTTGGTATCAATAATTGTTGCCATTCTTCCAGTTTCTGGCTGGAATACTTTTTCTGGAACCTGTCAATTAACCAAAATCATATTATATGAATACTTTCTCCTAATGAGCATAATCTGCATATTGTGTGCACTTTTTATTCTTCTGGTGTATATCCGAATATTTACTGTCGCCTGGCAACATAATCAACTAATTCATGCACAACAACTTGCTAGCATTGCTGCAAATGTGAATGGAGACCACACATTAACAAGTACAGGTACATATATCACAGACTCAAACATTGAAAGCAATGTTTCACCACAAGATCGGAGACCATCCGTTCTAAGTTCCAACTCAACAGAAGAACTCTTATCAAAGAATGTAGAACAAAATCAGGATTACATTGCAGATGACCAGGAAAAAAAATATGTGGACATTATTAACCTCAAGGCAAATAATTCAGGCCAAAAATCTCATGATTTTGAAACACATTCACAGACAAATGTCACTGAACATGATACAATGATGTCATTAGAATCTGACCAGACATACAAAGTTATTGTGTCTAATACAGATGTAAAATATACACACAATATGGATATCCAAAATAATTCTATGAAGAATCAACAAATAAGTATGGATTTCAAGAGGGATCTAATCTCTGGGAACCATAATCATGATAAGAATGACAAAAAGTGCTTGAAAATCCAAAATATTGACTTCAATCATGACCTGGAAAAGAATCTAAGTCACAAAGTAAGTAATACTTTTTGCACAAGATTTGATGAAAATCAAAATACATCTGGTGGAATCTCTGTACAGCAAATAAACTTGAAGGACAATATACAAAAACCTAGTAGAATCTCTGTTCCACAAATAAACTTGAAAGAGAATATACCAATAGACAATTTGGATGTAGAATCAGATAGAAATGATAGAAGCCATTCTGGAAATGAAAGACAACCACACAGTCATAACCTAAAACTGATGTGTTCAAAGCCAGTGGGAACAACATTGCTAGTGCTTGGAGCATTCTATGTGTGTTGGATGCCATTTTTAATCTACATGTTGACCTTCAAGGACCACTATGTCAACCTGACTGTGTACTACTTAGCTACTGTGACCCAAATCAACTCAATACTGAATCCTATCATTTATGGTATTCGGAATGCTGATATTAGAAAAAGCATCAAAAAGTTGTTCTGCTGTAAATCAAGAAATTGAAAAACTTTCATGCTTCTCATAAATATGAAACTTAAATAGAATTGGTAACTGTTGAGTAGTGATAATTTGTACTTTTAAATGTTGATTTTTGGGGCAGGTTTACAGACCAAGTACTAATGGAATGATGCATGTAAATATTTATGCTTTAAATTTATTTTGTACAAAAGGATTTAGTACATAAAATTAATGCAATGCAGTGTGTAAATAAGAAGGTAAAATATGTAATTGATGAAACATGAGTGTTAAAATTAAATTTTTTAAATTTAAAAATGTGCACAAACATTCTTCCCTAGGGAAGGTAGAATGTTGTTTGATCTACAGAACTCCATCTATAGAACGCAACCTTGTCAGAGTAATGTCATAAACTGATACCGAAAAATACTGAAAAATATTTAGGTGGATAAATTTTTTGCAGTGGTTGATGAATCAGTGAATCTGCATATAAAACAAGTCCACACAAAAATTTGAAATTTGATAAATAATATATTACCTAAATAAACCAAGGAAGTCAAAGAGTCAAGAATGTGTATAATCACCAATATACAATGTAAAAATAATAATCTCAAACATTACATTATAATCTTCAAGCATATAAAATTAAATGTCCCTTACCCATATAAATTCTCACTTAATAAATCCCATTTGTGTTTACTTCTATAGGAAGTCACAATAAATGAATGAAATGAAACCAAACCATTAAGTTGTGTTGCTGGTAAAGTTTCAACACATCATCTACAACTGGAAATTGTTCCCAATTTATTAATAATACATCTAAATTTCTGATCTTGGAAATAGTTTTGACTTTACCAATGATGTGTCTAAATTTCTGATATATTAAATTGTTCTCACTTTATCAATGATACATCTAAATTTCTGATATTAATAATCATTCTCACTTTATCAATGATTTATGTAAATTTTTGATATTGGAAATAGTTCTCACTTTTTCATTCTAACTTTGTTAATACGACATCTGAATTTCTGATATTAGTAATCATTCTCACTATTTTAATGATATATCTAAATTTCTGAGTATAATCGTGTGTAATCATTTTTTTAATATATAATTTTACTTTTCAGCAGTGCATTTCTTCTGTCTTTTTTGCATTATATCATTATAATATCTACCTTTTACAAAATATGTCCTTTTAAACAGCTGTTCATGGGTTTTACAATTCATTTTTTTCCAGCTAAAATGAAAAGATTATAATCTCTCTTTTATTCAAAATGGTTCCTATTCTGCTGACATCAGCATCATCTTGAAAATGTATCCAAAACGTTTCAATCTAATAAAGCTAGTCAGCTATTACCATCCTGGAACAAGAAGTTTTCATGACAACATTAGCTCTTTCTTATAAGGTTCTCAATGTCACATACAAAAATTCAACTGCAACATGACCTTATCTGCATTCAAAAATATTGTATGTAGCAATAATGCAAATTTAATGGAAACTTTGGTAACGAATAAGACAACTCTACACATTTAGGTATCATTCATGAAAAAAAAAACTCCAGTGGTATACCAATTATGATACCTTTTACTGAATGAAAGCAAAATTCCTTTTCATTCATATGCTTTAATAAGCTAAGAATAAATATGTGTTTGAATGGTACATCAGCACATTCCTAGTTATGTGGTGTCAATTTAAAGTCATGTCATAAAAGTCATCCTTACAACATGGTATGCTTTGAGACTCCATTGAACAGCTTTATAGCGGAGATCACTGTACTAGTTCAAATAAACATAAAAAAGAACCAGGCCTCAATATTTGTAATTTCATATTATCTATATTCCAATATACTTTACTTCAAGAAAAATTCAATGATAGGTAGGTCATTTTGCAAAATAGATTAAATCTATCATAACATGCATTTTTAAATAAAGGTCAGCTCTCCATTAAGAACCTTCATATGATTTTTTCCAAACCTAGTGACAGTCCTGACATTTTAGCATTCAGTGGCAATCATGACCCTAGTGTCAGTAATATCCTTTCAAATTTATATAATTTACAGGCAATATTAGCTTGACATCCAGTGGCAATCATGACCCTAGTGTCAGTAATATCCTTTCAAATTTATATAATTTACAGGCAATATTAGCTTGACATCCAGTGGCAATCATGACCCTAGTGTCAGTAATATCCTTTCAAATTTATATAATTTACAGGCAATATTAGCTTGACATCCAGTGGCAATCATGACCCTAGTGTCAGTAATATCCTTTCAAATTTATATAATTTACAGGAAATATTAGCTTGACATCCAGTGGCAATCATGACCCTAGTGTCAGTAATATCCTTTCAAATTTATATAATTTACAGGCAATAGTAGCTTGACATCCAGTGGCAATCATGACCCTAGTGTCAGTAATATCCTTTCAAATTTATATAATTTACAGGCAACATTAGCTTGACATCCAGTGGCAATCATGACCCTAGTGTCAGTAATATCCTTTCAAATTTATATAATTTACAGGCAATATTAGCTTGACATCCAGTGGCAATCATGACCCTAGTGTCAGTAATATCCTTTCAAATTTATATAATTTACAGGCAACATTAGCTTGACATCCAGTGGCAATCATGACCCTAGTGTCAGTAATATCCTTTCAAATTTATATAATTTACAGGCAATATTAGCTTGACATCCAGTGGCAATCATGACCCTAGTGTCAGTAATATCCTTTCAAATTTATATAATTTACAGGCAATAGTAGCTTGACATCCAGTGGCAATCATGACCCTAGTGTCAGTAATATCCTTTCAAATTTATATAATTTACAGGCAATATTAGCTTGACATCCAGTGGCAATCATGACCCTAGTCTCAGTAATATCCTTTCAAATTTATATAATTTACAGGCAATATTAGCTTGACATCCAGTGGCAATCATGACCCTAGTGTCAGTAATATCCTTTCAAATTTATATAATTTACAGGCAATATTAGCTTGACATCCAGTGGCAATCATGGCCCTAGTGTCAATAATATCCTTTCAAATTTATATAATTTACAGGCAATATTAGCTTGACATCCAGTGGCAATCATGACCCTAGTGTCAGTAATATCCTTTCAAATTTATATAATTTACAGGCAATATTAGCTTGACATCCAGTGGCAATCATGACCCTAGTGTCAGTAATATCCTTCCAAATTTATATAATTTACAGGAAATATTAGCTTGACATCCAGTGGCAATCATGACCCTAGTGTCAATAATATCCTTTCAAATTTATATAATTTACAGGCAATATTAGCTTGACATCCAGTGGCAATCATGACCCTAGTGTCAGTAATATCCTTTCAAATTTATATAATTTACAGGCAATAGTAGCTTGACATCCAGTGGCAATCATGACCCTAGTGTCAGTAATATCCTTTCAAATTTATATAATTTACAGGCAATGTTAGCGTGACATCCAGTGGCAATCATGACCCTAGTGTCAGTAATATCCTTTCAAATTTATATAATTTACAGGCAACATTAGCTTGACATCCAGTGGCAATCATGACCCTAGTGTCAGTAATATCCTTTCAAATTTATATAATTTACAGGCAATATTAGCTTGACATCCAGTGGCAATCATGACCCTAGTGTCAGTAATATCCTTTCAAATTTATATAATTTACAGGCAATATTAGCTTGACATCCAGTGGCAATCATGACCCTAGTGTCAGTAATATCCTTTCAAATTTATATAATTTACAGGCAATATTAGCTTGACATCCAGTGGCAATCATGACCCTAGTGTCAGTAATATCCTTTCAAATTTATATAATTTACAGGCAATATTAGCTTGACATCCAGTGGCAATCATGACCCTAGTCTCAGTAATATCCTTTCAAATTTATATAATTTACAGGCAATATTAGCTTGACATCCAGTGGCAATCATGACCCTAGTGTCAGTAATATCCTTTCAAATTTATATAATTTACAGGAAATATTAGCTTGACATCCAGTGGCAATCATGACCCTAGTGTCAGTAATATCCTTTCAAATTTATATAATTTACAGGAAATATTAGCTTGACATCCAGTGGCAATCATGACCCTAGTGTCAGTAATATCCTTTCAAATTTATATAATTTACAGGCAACATTAGCTTGACATCCAGTGGCAATCATGACCCTAGTGTCAGTAATATCCTTTCAAATTTATATAATTTACAGGCAACATTAGCTTGACATCCAGTGGCAATCATGCAAGTAACCAATATTTAATGACAGTATGTTTGCTTCAAATTTTTAAGCTCAATGGACAACATTTCTTCCATGAAAATCATAAGACGTCCTCCCAAAGTAACCAATTTAATTATTAATGAGAAAGTCTTGTTGGTTGCAAAGCCTTAAGCATTGATACCCATAAAAAAAATCAAGTCACAGTATTTATTTATCTACATGAATGAATAATATGATAATAAGCTATTGAAAACAAATGGGCAAATTTTGTCTAGATGAATGAAAAATATGATAATATACTATTGGGACCAATGGGCAAATTTATCTACATGAATGAAAAATATGATAATACACTATTGGGACCAGTGGGCAAATTTATCTACATGAATGAAAAATATGATAATACACTATTGGGACTAATGGGCAAATTTATCTACATGAATGAAAAATATGATAATACACTATTGGGACCAATGGGCAAATTTATCTACATGAATGAAAAATATGACAATACACTATTGGGACCAGTGGGACCAATATTATTAAATGATTTGATGACTTCATTATTATGAGAGTAAGATCTCATTCTAACTGATGTTTACCATATAAAAATATATTCATTTTAATATTTGATATTATTACTTTTTGCACATCAAGGGCTAGAAAAATGGAGGTATGTGACCTTGTATAGAATAATTCAATTAATGCCATATAAGTTATTCTGATGCATTTTTGATTGCAAGCTTGCTACAAGCTCATGCAAGCTTGCCACAAGCTTGCAACCTTACAATCTTGCACAAGCTTCCTTACTACTAGTTTGCACAAGCTTCCCTATTACAAGCTTGCAAAAACTTGCAAGCTTGCAGCAAGCTTGACACAACCTTAAAAATAAGCTTGTGATTTTCGTTTGGGAGGGGTTTGAAAATTGTGTGCACTGCATAAACTAGACAATCAGTTCTTTCTTAAGAGCAAAAGATAACATATTATAAAAGTCTGATTGGATACAAAATAAACTGAAAAAAAACATATCTGTCTCACATATTGAGTAATAAGTTTACTCTCTCACAAATTTAGCAATAAGACTACATGTCTTTCTTACACATTTGGTAATAAGTCTATATATCTGTCTCACACATTTAGTAAAGTCTACCTGTCCTGGAAAAACATACATCTTATAATAAACTTACAAATTATCCTATATATTTAATAAGTCTTCATATTTGTGCAACACATTTAGTAATAAGTCTACATATCTTTCCCACACATTTATATGAGTCTACATATCTGTCTCAAACATTTAGTAATAAGTCTATATATCTGTCCCACACATTTAGTAATTAAGTCTACATATCTGTCTCACACATTTAGCAATAATACTACATATCTGTATCACACATTTAGTAACAATTCTTCATATCTGTGAAACACATTTAGTAATAAGTCATCACATCTGTCTCACACATTTAGTAATAAGTTTACATATCTGTCTCACACATTTAGTAATAAGTCTGCATATCTGTTTCACACATTTAGGAATGGGTTTACATATATGTCTCACACATGTAGCAATAATTCTACATATCTGTCCCACATATTTAGTAATAAGTTTACATATCTGTCTCACACATTTAGTAATAATTCTTCATATCTGTGTAACACATTTAGTAATAAGTCTATCACATCACATCTGTCTCACACATTTAGTAATAAGTCTATACGTATGTCCCACACATTTAGTAATAAGTCTATATATCTGTCTCACACATTTAGTAATAAGTCTACATATGTGTCTCACACATTTAGCAATAATTCTACATATCTGTATCACACATTTAGTAATAATTCTTCATATCTGTGTAACACATTTAGTAATAAGTCTATATACAGGTCTCACACATTTAGTTATAAGTCTATATATCTGTCCAACACATTTAGTAATAAGTCTATATGTCTGTCTTACATATTTAGTAACAAGGCTACATATCTGACACATGTAGTCTACATATTTGTCTCACACATTTAGTAATAATTCTATATATCTGTTTAACACATTTATTAATAAATCCATATATATGTCCCATACATTTAGTAAAAATTATTTATATGTCCTACACATTTAGTAATAAGTCTACATATTTGTCCCACACATTTAGTAATAAGTCTAAATATCTGTCCCACACATTTAGTAATAAATCTACATACAGGTCTCACACATTTAGTAATAAGTCTACATACAGGTCTCACACATTTAGTAATAAGTCTATATACAGGTCTCACACATTTAGTAATAAGTCTACATACAGGTCTCACACATTTAGTAATTAGTTTACATACAGGTCTCACACATTTAGTAATAAGTCTACATACAGGTCTCACACTTTTAGTAATAAATCTACATAATGGTCTCACACATTTAGTAATAAGTCTACATACAGGTCTCACACTTTTAGTAGTAAGTCTACATATAGGTCTCACACATTTATTAATAAGTTTACATACAGATCTCACACATTTAGTAATAAGTCTACATACAGGTCTCACACTTTTAGTAATAAGGCTACATACAGGTCTCACACATTTAGTAATAAGTCTACATATAGGTCTCACACATATAGTAATAAGTCTACATACAGGTCTCACACATTTAGTAATAAGTCTACATACAGGTCTCACACATTTAGTAATAAGTCTACATACAGGTCTCACACATTTAGTAATAAGTCTACATACAGGTCTCGCACATTTAGTAATAAGTCTATGTACAGGTCTCACACATTTAGTAATAAGTATACATACAGGTCTCACACATTTAGTAATACATCTACATACAGGTCTCACACATTTAGTAATAAGTCTACATACAGGTCTCATACATTTAGTAATAAGTGTACATGTCCTGGAAAAGACTACATATCTAACACATTTATAAATAAATCTACATATTTATTTTCCAGTATTTCCAGAAAAAATACATTTTTTTTAGTTTTATGAACAATACTTTAATTAATAAGTCATTATCTTTCACCACTACAAATGTGGCTTCTGTTCCTCGGCTTGAGAAAAGTGCACCACACTGTAACCTAAAGGAATCACAGGTTCTATTGTAATATATTGGGGCATTCATGATAGACCTCAATATCACAATACTACTACTGTGAAGGAAAAGAGATGTGAGAGTTTTTGAAGAGCAGTGATGAAAAAAACTCAATAATTATTCAACTCAATAATTAATAATATTGAGCAAAATTTTGACTCATCAGGCATAATTTTACTAAATATTAATGTTTCAGCATTATCTTAAACTTTGAGTTAGTCTGAAAATTTCATTGGTTTTGATAAATGTAAGTACTGATATCTCTCATCCACATTGAGTCTATGTAAGCCATCCACTCAGGGTTGGATCTGAATGATGAGTCAGGTGATCATGTCATACAATGCCTGGAAGGGTTAATGGTTGTCCTATTTCATACTGAGTTTTGTTTTTCAGCATTTTGACTCTGTAAGGATAATGTCTCTTGTATCTACATCTATTGAAGTCAAGTACAACTGAACATGTTTTATAGAAGGACATTTACTGTTGTTAGTATAAAGGTATAATCAACTATCATTAGAGAAACCAAACAGAAAGAAGGAACATCCCAGCACTGTTAAGTGCAGTGTAAATACTTCAGACTATGTTAACACTGACTACATTTCCATAGACATCCTTGCACATCAATTACACACATCAGGCAAGGACAACAGTCAGTGCTAAGTGCCCAGCAAATACTTTCTCCTGATCAAACACTGAATCAAATACTGTATATATCCATGTATAAGTAATCCCAACATATATTCCATTTACAACAAGGATTCCATGCAATATATCTGACCTGTAAGCTAGTATGATGACTTTTCCATTGCAAAAGTTTACATTGTATACTGGGTAATAAACATTATTCAAAACTTGGAAATTTACTCAAAACTAAATTGGAACCTTTTGATTGGTTAGAATATTTTGAGCAACATTAGGAGTTGAGTACTTCTTATGATCAACAACCATCTGCATATAAGTGACCACCATTTTTCAGTCCCATCAAAATTTCCTATATAGTTTACCTACATAGAGCAACCACCTGTTCAATGCAACCAGTAACCACAAACTTTTTTCTAATGGACATTAATGTGTTGTAAATAATGACTGGCTATTTTTTGGGAAGATTTCTCATTCTTTTTGTGATCTAAATTAATCACCCACTTTATAAGATGTAATCTTTTCTTAATTTGTTTTCTGCCCATGTGTTTGGCCTTCAGCATGTCTACCTATTTTTGCCTATCATTTCTTTCAAGTCCACTTACATGATACTCTCCTATATATTAAGACTACCTGTCAAAAAGACCACGTTGGTCTGGACCACTCAGCAATTGCTGATTGTATTTAAAAGACAATTAAATCATAACAGAGCAGATGAAGACAATGCCATTGACACCAGAGAGTGATACTTATGTTTTGCTATGTTTGACATGGTAGATAAATGACAATGCCATTGACAATAGGGAATGACATTTTCATAAATGATCTACCACTGTATTGGTAACTATTTCAACATCCAACATATACACATATATACATATACACTATCAAATTTCAAACAGTTAAAACCAATCATAGAGGTCACCCTTGAGATAACCTTATGTATTATATTTCTAGTGTATGGAAAATGACAGGAAATTAAATACAGACAAAACTAAAGTATTAATAATTACTACCAAAAAAAGGCAGAAAAATTGGAAAACAGGAATTAGATTCTAAGTTGAATGAAATTTTCCAACAAATGGTTACTTATGATAAACTGCTTGTGGTGATAGATGACAACAATTTACAATGGAATGAATATATTCAAGCCATATGTCATAAAGTCAATTCATGTCTATGGTTTTTAACAAGGAAAGGCCATATCTGTCAACTAAACATAGGATAATATATTACAAATGTGATATACAACCAGATCTAGACTAATGTTATCTGGGGAATCTCTGACAATATCCCATGCAAAATGAATATTAAAATGTCAACAGTAAGTGAATGAATACTTTTGTGAAAAACTAGACTTATGCAAAAAGTTTCAAACAGTATGGCCCTATTATATCTCAATGAACTATTTCAGTCTAGAAAACAAGGCAACACTCCAAATTTAAGGTCCTAATGAACTATTTCAGTTTAGAAAACAAGGCAACACTCCAAATTTAAGGTCAGTTTCAGCTAACCACTTTTCCATCCCAAAACCAAATAAAGAACTCATTAACAAAAGTTTTCAGCATTGGGGATCACTAATCTGGGACATAATCCCAAAGCAAATTCAAAGAAACAGTACAAACATAAATGTATTACAACTGCACAAATCCAGACCTGCAAATGCATTGTGCATCATCAGATCTGGGTCTATCCTGTTTGTTAGGACTGATCAATTAAACAAACAGCATAGACCCTGATCTTCTAGTATATTATGTGATGGCAGAGCATGGTCTGTGTTGCAGCAGGACTTAACCAAAAGTGAGCATGAATGGTAGGGATTCTACTTCTTTTCTTTGATAGTTAATGAATAAAAGAAAAAAAAAATGCCAACCATCTAACTGCCCAATATTTTGTAGGAAAAACAAAAAAATTATTCCTGAACATTTTGAAGGACATTAAAAACAATATATAAATGATCATGTTTACTGTAGGTCAATGCATACCCTGGGTAAACATGAGCTGAAAGTCATTCATAATAATTACCATACAGACCGATGTGTCAGTATCCATCTTACAGAGTGAAACTATTACTTGCAGATTGAATAGAAAAGAACAAAATGAAAGCAGGAAAACAATTAAAGCTTTAAAAAAATAAAAATGTTATTCTTCAGAAGAAAAAGAAAATCATCATTCTTAAAAAATAATATTAAGATCTATTTAACTATAAGCCATCATGTTTTGAAACTTATTTCAAGAATGAAATGAAGTGAAACTTTTAACATTTTTCTGTCTGTCTGTCTCTACAATGACATGCATGCATCTATGTCTCAATACAGAACCTGACACTTCTATCAATCTGCATGTGGATAAAATTTTGTCGTGGTACAGACTGGTGGCCTCAATTTAAAGTAAAGCTTACATTTATCAATCTATATCTCCTTTCTTTTTTATTTAGCTACAAGATCCCAGTTTTTTGCTACTAAATGATGAACTCAGAAGTCATACTAGAATAAATTTAAACAGGACTCCAGAGAAAGGACTGGCTCTTTAATATTTAAACTGAATTTTCATGAATTCATGATTAGGACACCTTTTCTTTTGAACTGCTGAGTGTTCAAACATCTTTGATATTCTTCAGTGACAAGATTTTCAAATTGCCATGGTGGAAGCCATACTGTATGTAAGATCAGCAGCAGACAAACTAGACACCAGCAGAAAACCTTTTGTGAAAACCTTATGCTCATATGACCATCCACTGACTCTAAGAGGTAATGACAAGATTTTCAGTATGTTCATTGTGGCACTCATGTTTGATGTCATTTCAGCACAGATCAGCATCCAGGACAAAACCAGTTTCAATGATTTGTCTTCCAGAGTAAATCAAATCTTGTTGACAAGACGTTCCATTTAAAAGGAGTACCAATGACAAGACTTTCCATGTACAAAGATTACCAATGATAAGACATTCAACTTAAAATTGTACCAATGACAAGACTTTCCATTTAAAAGTAGTACCAATGACAAGACTTTCCATTTGAAAAGAGTACCAATGACAAGACTTTTCATATAAAAGGGGTACCAATGACAAGACTTTCCATTTAAAAGTAGTACCAATGACAAGACTTTCCATTTGAAAAGAGTACCAATGACAAGACTTTTCATATAAAAGGAGTACCAATGACAAGACTTTCCATTTAAAAAGAGTACCAATGACAAGACTTTCCATCAATAAGGAGTACCAATGACAAGACTTTCCATTAAAAAGGAGTACCAATGACAAGATTTTCAAGATATCCACTATATTAGCCATGTCAGATTGACAGATCAGCACCATTTGTATTAGGCTCCAACTAGACACCATAAGAAGTCTGCTGGTGAAAACCCCTTGCTGACATGACTTTCCTTTCAAAAGGAATAGCGATAAAATATTTTCAAGCTGACTGCAGTAGTGGTCATACTAATGGTCTAAATGGCATCATTTGTCCTTAGGACCAATTAGTCATCATGTTATGTATATGTAATTTAATTATTTGTTTGTTAGCTTTGAATATTATTCTATTACATGTTATTGTAGTGTAGTTTTGTTTACTGGATTTGATATTGTCCAGAAAATCCATTCAGTTCTGTTTAACCTGTCATTTTTTAAAAATTGTATTATTTCACTGATAAATACCAGTACTAGAAACACTGTATCTAGTTTCTGACCTGATTCAGAATCAGTGACAGTTTGGCAAACAACTTTGTTTTTTCATTTTTGTTTTAATTCATTCTCAGAGTAAGAACTGTTAGGTCAAGGTCATATCTAGTGTATGTGATATAAAACACGAATTTATTGTTACAAACTTCTAATTTTTTTCTAGAAAGCTGGCCTTCATTTAGAATCTGTTCTGCATCTTAAACTTGTGTATAACTATTGTCTTTATAGAGATTTTTCAGTCAGGCTTAAAGCACTTGAGATGTCAAGTTACATTACAGTGTGACTAGTTTCAGCTGAATTTTTTTATGGAATTGTGTGATTCTTTTCCAAATACACAAGTGTTCCTACAAAAATTCTTAGACAAAGACATTCAGAATTTAAAACAGGAATAATATTTTCTATGATTCAACAAGGAACTGTTGACATAACAGCATGTGATAGGTTACAGCAGATGTTATCACCTTCTATGTTGGATTTCATTGAGACTCGAACATAGATTCATTCAGGACTTTTTAATAACAGCACTTCTGTTCTCTAATTCTTGGGTTATTGTCTTCACTCTTTTCTGTTACTTTTGTAAGAGCCACAACTCATAAAAATCACAAAAATACTTTAGCATTGACATGATCATTCATTCAGGAAGAGTAACAATAAAAATATTTTCATGATGGCAACAATGGTGGCCATATTGGACATTAGACTGGCATTATCTTCATTAGGACCAATATGAAATCATAATGTTTTGAGTGAAACCCATGTTAGGTTGACCATTCAGTTAGAGTAGAGAGAACAAAATTTTCAACATGGATATTATGGCCACATATTGGATATCCAGATATCATAAGAAATCTTCTGGTGAAAACCTCATATCAAAATGTCTTTCTGGTCAGGAGGAGAAATAGCAATAATATTTCCTTGATGGCTTCCATGGTGGCTATAGTGGACATCAGATCAGTATTGTTTTCATTTAGGACCAGGGGTACTGAGCAGCAGAGAATTTAAGGTAGTTGCCTATACAGATCATGTATATTTATATCTGAAGAATTGTTATCAAAGATATTGGGATCAACTTCCCAATGTATTGCCTAGACAATACCCTTTTTTTGAGAAATCAAAAGAGGTATCATATAGCTGCTACCTATATTTGGAGCAGAAATCTGAGGTGTTACCTAGCCACTACTCACATCTGTATAGTCAACTCAGGTATTATCTAGCCACTATCCATATTTAGGCAAGTCAAGTCAGGTATTACCTACCCACTATCCATATTTGGGCAAGTCAAGTCAAGTATTACTTAGCCATAGTCCATATTTGGGCAAGTAAACTCAGGTATTACCTAGCCAAACAAGTTGAATAATGTTCAGCTTTTGCAAGTCTTGGCTTGCAAAAGCTGGACATTATTTAACAAGTTTCATAAATTTAATATTAAATCGTTACCCATTTGAGATTCTTTATATCACATAGTTTTTATTTCAGTGGAAATTATTTAGATTGATAGAAGAACGAATAATTTCGTTCATTCTGACTGACAGTGTACATTTTATTTGTTGTGCATAAAATATAGTCCCAAACAAAGTTGAACTAGTAAAATTAGATTGTACTGTTTTACAAACTATAAATCAAAGAAAAGCTTCCATCTGAATAAACATAACATTTTGTTACCACAAAATCATTTTTCAAAACAGAATTATAAATGCAATGTGATGCTGCCACATTGTTTTACGATAAGCAGTCATAGTACAGCAGGCCGACAGTAGAATATACATTGACCCTAAAATGTGTGTTTAAAAACGTTACATAGTTGTGATTTTCATGTGAAATGGATTACTGGATGCAAAAAGTCCCACATTTACTGCAATGCATTTGTGACCTGATATTTGTAGTGCTTGATTTGAAAAATAGACTACAAAAAAAAATGTCAACAAATTTAGTTTTGTATCGGATTGACATCCCATATATGCTATGAAAAGATGATGTGATTGGATAAAAATCTGTCCGTTAAGAGACCAATTCATGTCCAGATTATTCTCCGAACAGAGGTTAGTTTGTTTACTTCGTTAATTTAACATTTAAACCATGCTTGTATATACAGTGGATTCTATATCTATGTCACTGATATAAGCACCCCACCCACCCACCCCGCTATCACTTAGTTTTATTCGTTATTGTCATTCTTGTCTTGTAGTTTTATGCCATTTTTCTTATGATATTGTTAAACATGACATAATGAACCCCTGTGGGAGTAGCATATCCATATTGAGACAGCCAATATATTTCCTCAATTTCCATTTGTGAGTCGAGTTAAAAAATGGCCACCAAAAAATATTGATTCAGATCAAAACATTCCAGTAGGTGGGGTTAAAAACGTGTTCCCACAGTCGCAGCCAATCATTAAAGACACTAATGCACAATAATTTCATGATCTCATCTGGACCAATCAGAATCACATAAAGTGATATGTTCACATGTATAATATCAAAAATATGAACCTGCACGCACTGTAGGAAAACAATACCGACTATGTGATGATATGATGTATTCCATTCATATAGTTCTCTGATGTATTCCATTCACATGATTCTATGATGTATTCCATTCACATGGTTCTATGATGTATTCCATTCACATGGTTCTCTCATGTATTTCATTCACATAGTTCTCTCATGTATTTGATTCACATGGTTCTAACTTGTATTTCATTCACATGGTTTTCTGATGAATTTCATTCACCTAGTTCTCTCATGTATTTCATTCACATGTTTCTCTCATGTATTTCATTCACATGGTTTTTAGATGTATTTCATTTACATATTCTCTCATGTATTTAATTCACATGGTTCTCTCATATTCCCAAAATTTTCTCTTGTATTCCATCCAGTGAAACATCAGTAAGGATAAGAACTCTTACAAAACTAAAGGGAGCAAATATGATTTTTAATATGCTCATCTTTAAATTTGGCAATATGCACAAATTTAGATTTATCAATATGTACATATTTAGATTTTGGCAATATACACAATTTTAGATTTGGCAATAGGATGATCTTTAGATTTGGCAATATACACAATTTTAGATTTGGCAATGTGCACATCTTTAGATTTGACAATATACACAATTTTAGATGTGCACATCTTTAGATGATAGCCATAATGTGTATCAAGCTTTACAGTAAACTATAGAAAGCTGCAAGAAAAATTACTTACAAAACTGTTATGCACTACAGTCTACAGCATGACAAAAGGGCAATAACTCTATCAAGAAATTGAGTGAAAAGATCGATTTGTGAATAGTGTAGATTTAGCATTGTGATCCAATAAAAACTGTGAGTCTAGTAGTGTTTAAAACATTCTATTATACACAACATTCAATAAAGCACAACATCCAGTTGATAGTACAAAAAATTTAATACATGTTTAAAAAAGGCTAAACATAGAACATTAGAAAGACTGTCCATTGGAAAGACTGACAGTGATCTATCAGAAACTGCCAGACTAATTGTATACACAAGATTCTACCATACACTTCATGGAGCTGCAAGATAAAAAGGGCAATAACTCTAGCAAAAATAAAGGGATGTCAATAATTTTTGTTGATATAAAACATCTTCAAACAATGACCATAGCATGTACAGCTTCATGGCAATCTGCTGAAAACAGAGACATGTGCTCTTAAGATTTTTTTCATACACTACATTTGACTCCACTCAAAAGAATAATAACTGAAACAAATAGCAGGTGAAAAATGATTATACAATATGCCCATCTTCTGATGATGATAACAGTTTTTGTAGGATTTTGGTGACCAATTGAAATTTGAAATTTGTGAGATTATGTCATACAATACATTCACTTGGAAGTAAAAAAGGGCAAGAACTCTTACAAAAGTTATTGGACCATAGTAACTTTTGACTGGCATATCTTCAAATGATGACCCTAATAATTACAAAATTGTAATGGTAATCCATTAAATAATGCAATGAGATTGTACCACATTTCAGTTGCATGATATAAAGAGCAATAACTCTAATAAACTTTTGTTGGAACAAAGGTATTTGTTCAACCTTTAGATGTCAAGGATAAAATTTACCAAATCATGATCCATTAGAAAATGTGAGACCAGTTGTACTTGCAAATGATTCTGTCATATACAATGCATTCAACTGCAAGTAAAATGGGTAATTATTCTCAACAAATGCAGGAGTAAACTGATTTGTGGCTCTGTCCATATTCAGGTGATGACCATAATATTTATTAAGTTTCATTGCAAATTTAATTAATGTGTATGATAATTGAAGGATGGATAGAGAGAGACATAAGAAATCCAATATACCTCTACCTGTATAGAGTAAATCATAAATTATACTTACAATGGCTTGTTCCATGAGTAAGAAGAAGACTATAGCATTTCCAAGGACTCTAAACCAATGGAATGTTTCTGTCCGAAGGTCTGGATGTTGGATAATGTCCACCAATTGTGCATAATATTTTGACAGAGCTCCTAGTGAATAAAGCAAATTTAATATTTACAAACTGTCATGAAAAAGGAATAAAAGACATGGACTTCAGAGTGGATTTTCAATGGTGTTTTTTTTTTACAGTGGTATTTTATGCCTGAGCATAACACAGTCCTTCATATAAGATCGGTATGATCATGAATCACTTCATACAGAGAAAATTTTAATTTTTGTGTCTAATTTATAATCAAGCAATGTCTTCAATATCACAGTAATTTATCCAATATATAACGTAATCTCTACTATATGACAGTAATGTACCCAATATAAAGTAATCTCTACTATATGACAGTAATTTACCCAATATAAGGTAATATCTACTATATGACAGTAATTTACTTAATATAAGATAATCTCTACTATATGACAGTAATGTACCCAATTTAAGTAATCTCTACTATATGACAGTAATGTACCCAATTTAAGTAATCTCTACTATATGACAGTAATGTACCCAATTTAAGTAATCTCTACTATATGACAGTAATTTACAGTCAGCATCTCCTAACCCACGGTAATTAATCAAATATTAGGTGATCTCTCCTATACATGCATTATGGTAATGTACCCAATATAATGAAAAATCACTCATATAAGATGGTAATAAAAAATACTACTACTACTAATAATCACTTTATTTAAAGAGGGTAACATAATTTAACTGAAGCTCTCATACAAATGAATTTATTTACTTAAATATTTTTCATCTCTCCTATATTTTGGTATTATATCCAATATAAGTAATCTCGACTATATCATGGTCATTTACCTAGCATAAATCAATCTCTCCTATATTGTAATTTAGCCAATAAAAGGTGATCTTTTCTATATCATTGTAATTTACCCAGTATCAAGCATATCTCTTTCTATATCATTGTAATTTACCCAAAAGAAGATAATCTTTCCTATATAATAGTAATTTACCTTGCATTAAGCAATCTTTTCTATATCATGGTAATTTACCTAGAATAAAGCAATATCTCATATACTGAAGTAATTTACCTAGAAGAAATCAATATATTCTATATTGTAGTAATTTACCCAGAATAAATCAATATCTCCTATCTTGTGGTAATTTACCCAGTATAAAGCATTATCTCCTATATCATGGTAATTTACCCCATATATAGCAATCCCTTCTGCTTTGTGGTAATTTATCCAGTATAAAGTAATGTCTCTTATATCATGGTAATTTACCCAATACAAAACAATCTCTCCTATTTTGTGGTAATTTATTCAGTATAAATGGAATTATTATCATTATGACTTTATTTAAAGAGGGTAACGCAATTAGCTAAGAACTGATCTACCTTGAGGCCCTCATACAAAGGAATTTATTTATTATAGCTGCATCTCTGAAGCCACTGAATATCCTGGGTTTGGAAAAGGAATTAGAGTGGGCATTTCTAATACCAACTAGAATACTATTCCAGAGCAAAGTTCCAGAGTATTATAAACTCTTTTTAAAAAATTCCTTATTTGGTTTGGGAATTTTATAATGCTTGGTAGACATGGATCACAAGTGGGGATTATTTCCGGATAGCCTATACTGGAATAGTTATGTAAATATTCAGGAGCACTATTATTGGATATCTTGTACATTAATTTGGCTTTTGTCAAACAGATTCGGTCTTTATAAGGTAATATTTTTAACTTACCAGCTAAATTTTCCTTGCTTTCTTTCTGGACTGATATTAACTCAAATGTTCTCTTTTGGAGGTGAGCCAGCTGCTTTGCTAAGTTTTTGTCATTTGAATTACACCATACTGTATTACAGTAGTCTAAATAGGGTTTTATTAACTATGCCTTTCAGGGAGTTAACTGTGCCTTTCAGGCAGAAAGTGTCTTATCCTACTGAAAAGTCACTATTATATCATTGTAATTTAATTTACCAAATACAAAGCAATTTACACTATAATATGGTAATTTACCCAATATAAAGCAATCTTCCCTATATCGTAGTAATTTACCCAGTATAAAGCAATCTTCCCTAAAGCCAGTCAACATTAATGCCTCACTTGAGCAGTGTTATAATGGATGATCACTGTAATTCATCAGTAAACCTGTGAGCAAAACTTTTATGTTCTGCAATTTAATGGAACCAGATGAAAAGAAAGACAAACAATCAAGTGAAAGAATATGTATATCCACTTGGCATATTACTACAAGTACACCTGGTACACTAAATACAATTTTCTTTGAAAAATTATGTTGCCACAAAAAGGACATATGGACAAATGGAAAACAAAAAAGACACTAAATAAAAATGGAAATACTGTGCAACCACTATTTTCATGGTTCCTACAGAAAAACATGTAAAGACCCAGACAAACAGTAATTCTACAGCTGAAAGAGCTGCTTCCCAAATCCATCAATTTATGTATCATTTCTCATGCAATCATGAAAATTTATACCTGTAAAACTGAAATCACTGTATAAAAAACTATATAAAAATGAAAATTGAAGGAAGATTTCAATTTTGCTGCTTTAATTGTATAATTAACTTTAAGAACTTGTTTAATCTGATGTAGTCCAAATGTAGTTTAAGCCTGAAATTCATAAAAGACAATCTATTGGAGTCTTCTTCATATTATTGAACTTATTGAATAAAAATGGTGACCTTTACTTACATATTTTGTGCTGCTCTATCCTCCAAAGGAATGTTAATTAAGTTTGATATAATTTATAATTAAAATTGTTACAATTCTATGGTATTAAATAAACATTTAAATTAAAGAAGCAAAACCATCAAATTCTGTAAAACTTTAAAAAAAAAAAAAATTTAATTCCCTATGTTGTAAAATGATTTAAGAGAAGCTTGCAGTGTTGTAATTAAAATCTAAAATTAATCCTAAAATGTTCTATCAAGGGTCAAAAACAATAGAATGTTCTGAATGAATTCCAGGTCCTGAATGTGCAAATTAGCCTTGAATATGCTGAAATACCAAGAGTCTTGATGTATCACAATGTCATTGTCCAAAACTCCTTTGAATAATTCAAAATAATCTGTAAATATTGCTTTAGTCCAGAGTCAAGCACTTTGCAATTCCAATAAATCATTTAAATAAATTGTTCCTCTCAAATTAAATTTAAACACAACATTAGGTACATCTGCAGACTGATCTTAAAACAAAAACATATGAAATAGGAATGAATTAATTGTCCACTTCTTTGCCTCTATAAACTGTGTAAGGCTCTACATTGCAACAGTTTTCTGCTCAATCTATGTTGCAATACCTCCTATTTCACATATTTCACAATACCTCATGCCACAACAGAACCTACTTCATTAAATAGTCCAGTGAGAAAGTACACCAAACTTGTAAACAGAGTCATTATTATGAATGAATTTAAAACTTGTCAACAACCTATTTATAGCTCAGTCCAAACTGCAGTTGGACAAAATGATAGAGACACAATATTGATGTGCATAACAAAATGTAGAAGCAAACCAAATTTTGACAGTAAATGTAAAAACTTGATCATTGTTATTAAAAGTAAAAATGAGCTAAAATAGCCTATCAACAACTTAAAATCTGCTACAACCTTCAACAATCCCAGTATACCATTGAAAATACATACTGTATGCAATTTGTGAACTGTTCTGCTGCTTCTCAGTTTCAACTGGCTAAATTATCATCTATTTTTCCAGCTCAGCTATCTATTTTTTCTGTTCTATTTATCAGAGTCCTGATAAATGTGAATTGGCTACTTAACTAAAGGTAGTTTTACTCAGAAATATATGCAAGTTTACATTGTAAACCACAACTTTTAACCCTGAATCTCACTATGCAGTCCTAGAATGGAGTTCATACAATTGATGAACCCACTCAAAGTTAGTGCAGTCCACTCAATGCATTCCTAGAATGGTCCCCTGGTTTCTAACAGTTTACACAATTGATGAACCCACTCAAAGTTAGTGCAGTCTACTCAATGCATTCCTAGAATGGTCCCCTGGTTTCTAACAGTTTACACAATTGATGAACCCACTCAAAGTTAGTGCAGTCCACTCAATGCATTCCTAGAATGGTCCCCTGGTTTCTAACAGTTTACACAATTGATGAACTCACTCAAATTTAGTGCAGTCTACTCAATGCATTCCTAGAATGGTCCCCTGGTTTCTAACAGTTTACACAATTGATGAACCCACTCAAAGTTAGTGCAGTCCACTCAATGCATTCCTAGAATGGTCCCCTGGTTTCTAACAGTTTACACAATTGATGAACTCACTCAAAGTTAGTGCAGTCTACTCAATGCATTCCTAGAATGGTCCCCTGGTTTCTAACAGTTTACACAATTGATGAACCCACTCAAAATTAGTACAGTCTACTCAATGCATTCCTAGAATGGTCACCTGGTTTCTAACAGTTTACACAATTGATGAACCCACTCAAAGTTAGTACAGTCTACTCAATGCATTCCTAGAATGGTCCCCTGGTTTCTAACAGTTTACACAATTGATGAACCCACTCAAAGTTAGTGCAGTCCACTCAATGCAGTCCTAGAATGGTCCCCTGGTTTCTAACAGTTTACACAATTGATGAACCCACTCAAAGTTAGTACAGTCTACTCAATGCATTCCTAGAATGGTCACCTGGTTTCTAACAGTTTACACAATTGATGAACCCACTCAAAGTTAGTACAGTCTACTCAATACAGTCCTAGAATGGTCCCCTGGTTTCTAACAGTTTACACAATTGATGAACCCATTCAAAGTTAGTGCAGTCCACTCAATGCAGTCCTAGAATAGTCCCCTGGTTTCTAACAGTTTACACAATTAATGAACCCACTCAAAGTTAGTGGTTTCTTCAAGATTATCCACTTTTCTCCACCTGAAAAACCACCTCACACTAATGTCTGGGATCTCAAGGACAGTGTTCTTCATTAGTAGTGTTTTAAAATATTTTACATAAATAAAGAGATACAAATGCACAAAGAATGTTTGAAATGCATTCACAATGTGTAGAATGTCTAACTTTTAGTTCAAAATATGCATGTTTATCCTTTGATAAGGACCACTGATATAGGTGTCTTCAATCAAAATAAACTTCTACAGTAAAATGTTTTTGTTTCATGCATTTTTAAAATCACAGTACTGAATGAAGATTAGAACATGTATTGTTTGTAATCTGTTGCATTCTTACAGCTATGTAAAATGTGATTAGAACTTTGTGTGCCAGGTGCATTCTTATTGGTATGATAAATGTCTTGGTGGTTAGAATTTTGTAAGCCGGGTGCATTCTTTTTGGTATGATAAATGTCTTGGTGGTTAGAATTTTGTGTGCCAAGTACATTCTTTTTGGTATGATAAATGTCTTGGTGGTTATAATTTTGCATGCCTGATGAATTCTTATAGGTATGATAAATGTTTTGGTTATTAGAATTCTATGTGCTATATGTCTTGGTGATTAAATATGTGTGCATGATAGTCTTAAAATATATACCTTCTTGAGACCCAATTAGTTACAAGAGAGGTTGTGAATTATTCAATTTATTAAAATTTTATCCATATCTCTGAAGAGTATGTACTTTATAATAACAGATGTAACACAAGTAAAAAAAAAAATTTATATAAATTTTCCTACCTATTGATCCATAGGAAAATAGAGTCAAACCACATTTTTGGGGCATTGCTTCTTTGATGGGTTTCAAGTAGTCTTGTATTGTACTCTTCAACTACAAGAAAACATGACTAATTTGGAAATGTGACTTTGTTATTTATCAATTACAGGTTTCGTTATTCAAAGTTGTAAGTACATGCAAATAATTCATCTGAACTTGTGAGCAGACAGGTGAAAATGTTTTATCCACACTGTTCTATGAACATAATAATGGTAATTACTATGTCAGGCATATGTAATAATGGTAAATACTATGCTATGTCAGGCATATGTAATAATGGTAAATACTATGTCAGGCATATGTAATAATGGTAAATACTATGTCAAGCATATGTAATAATGGTAAATACTATGTCAGGCATATGTAATAATGGTAAATACTATGTCAGGCATATGTAAAAATGGTAAATACTATGTCAAGCATATGTAATAATGGTAAATACTATGTCAGGTATATGTAATAATGGTAAATACTATGTCAAGCATATGCAATAATGGTAAATACTATGTCAAGCATATGTAATAATGGTAAATACTATGTCAGGAATATGTACATGGTTCATCTGAATAAGTGAATGGGATGCACGAAAATGGTATACCCAAACTTAACAGGGAAGCTGAATACAGGCCATGTCATTAGACATGACAGTAGTATATGGCAGTCAGTATATGGCAGTCAGTATATTTGGTGGAAGAAGTTGGGAAAGACCTTTGTAAGAAACACTGACCCAAATGAAGCTACTGGCAAACTTTCTCACATTGGTTTAACTGAGACTCGAAGTCACTCTGACTGCACTGAATGGTGCATTGTGTACACAGCATGTCTAATTGTTCTGAATGAAGGTTCAAGCAGACCATAGCAAATCTGGACATCTTGTTTCCTTAAATATCAGCAGACTAACCAGTGGTGTGTAATTTGAGTTAAGCTACATAAAACTTTATTTCTTGTTTCAATCACAGTGACTAGGACTTTTGATACCTGAGTGGAAATGTTTCTTTTTTTCCATAAGTGCAGGTAATTCACGAAGTTTGCTAGGGAAGCCACCCTGCACAAAAATCTCTTACCTTATAAATTAGGAAACATTTATACCAAGTTTGATCAAAATTGGTTCATCTGTTCTGGTGAAGAAGTTAATTAGGCTTTCCACAAGGTGGTTATTGAAGTCAGTCAAAGGACTCATTGCAATGATAATTCTGTTACAACATGCCATACAAAATATTCCAAGTTTGATTAAAATTAGCTCAGCTGTTCTAAAGAAGTTTAATATGGTTTATGCCTGGTTACTTAGAAGGAATATAACTATTGCTAGAGGGAATCTCTCTCCTTGTAAGTTATTTTATTTAATATATTATAAGAAACATTCCCTTCCAAGTCTGATTGAGTTATTCTAGAAAAGACAATGAAAACAGGTTTTCTATATGGTTTCCATGGTAATCATTCCACTGCTAAGGAAATCGCCCATGACAAAGATTAAACAGAACTTATCTTAAGTAAGATTCATGCCAAATCACATTCAAAATGATCCTGTGCTTATTTAGAAGCAGTGAAAATAGCTAATGTGATTAGACTGATAATGTGATTAGACAGATAATGTCATTAGACAGATGATGTAATTAGATAATGTGATTAGACAGATGATGTAATTAGACAGATAATGTGATGGATGCAGGACAATATCATTAATCCACATGGCCTTTAGCTAAAAGCCTACTTTCTCTTTAGCATTGGTTACCTTGACCTTCCCTTTTTGACCCTAGGAAAAGAGGATTTCTTCTTTTCTGAAGGGCAAGCCATCCACAAAAATTGGTGAAGATGCATGGTCTTAGATAAAAATTATTGTTAGAAAGTCAAAAACAGATGGACAGATGACCATCATGTCATGATAGGCCTAAGCACAACAATGGATGGACAGTTGACCATCATGTCATGATAGGCCTAAGCACAAAAACGGATGGACAGATGACCATCATGTCATGATAGGCTCTAAGCAATGGAAGCAACATAAAAATAGGGGATCTTTTAAGAGTTTATCATTTTATACAATATTATTAAATCAGTGGATTATAAACCTGCATCTTTATGAAACTGGAAAAGCATATAATTTAAATTATTCCAACACATTTTGTATTAAATAAATACAAGTATAAGATTATTCATCAAATGATAGAATATGAAGAGATAACCATTAGCAGTGGTGTGTCTTTATTCAGATGTGCAATATTTAGACTCCTTAAATGTAACAAAATCTGCTATTTTGGAAAATAATTGTATGCATCAAGCCTTTTTTTATAACAAGCTAATGTACAAACATCTACATAACCCATAAAATTAATCATCCATTTATTCTACAATTACAAAAAATTAATCACCCATTTATTCTACAATTACATATAAAAGCAATAAAAAAGAGTCACTTGAAAGGACTACAGTCTGAAAAGAATTTCTGGGAATTCAAGATAATACCAGTTCTTCACTGCTGAGAATTCCAATTATCTATGATATTCTTGAGTGTTACCATTTTCAAGTTAGCCACACAATGGCACTCATATTAAAAGTAAAATAAGTGCATTTTTATTTAGGACGAATTCATTATTAGTAGATGGCAGTCTGTGAAAACCCCATGTTAATATCACCATTTGTTGAAGAAAATTAGAGACAATATTTCAATATGTTTTTTGTGGCAGCCATATTTGATGTCAGACCAGCACATTTTTTATTCATGACCAGCCAGGTAACATAGTCTTTTTGTGAAAACTCCAGGCCAGCACAACTTTCCACTGAATGGAAGTAGCAATAAAATATTTTTCAATATAGCTGCCATGGCAACCACACTTCATGTCAGACTGTCACTATTTTAATTTAGTACAAACAAGGTCTCTATAGGAAGTCTTATGGTGAAAACCCCATGCAGATATGACTTTGTGTACAGAAGGGGTATCAATAATAAGATTTTAAAGAAAACCACATGGAGATATGACTTTGTGTACAGAAGGGGTATCAATAATAAGATTTTAAAGATAGGCATTTTAGATCAGTACCATTTTCATTTAGGATGAACAAGACAGCATAAGAAGTCATTGTTGATATGACCATGTTGGAGTAGCCATAGCAAAAGTCTGAAGATGGTGATTATACTGGATATCCAGCAGAATGATTTTGTTTTAGGACCTCTAGACATTATAAAAGATCTTCTGGTGAAAACTCCATGTTAACATAACTTTCTGTTCAGAAAGAGTAGCAATAACAAGATTCTCAAGATGCTGCCATCATTACCATACAAGATAGGCACATTTCATTAAGGACACACTAGACATCATAAGGATTCTTTGAGTGAATAAGAAACCCATGTTGATATGACCATTCACTCACATGAATAAAAAAGCCATGTTGATATGACCATTCACTCACATGAATAAAAAAGCCATGTTGATATGACTATTCACTCACAAGAATAAAAAAGCCATGTTGATATGACCATTCACTCACATGAATAAAAAAGCCATGTTGATATGACCATTCACTCACATGAATAAAAAAGTCATGTTGATATGACCATTCACTCACATGAATAAAAAAAACCATGTTGATATGACCATTCACTCACATGAATAAAAAAGCCATGTTGATATGACTATTCACTCACATGAATAAAAAAGCCATGTTGATATGACCATTCACTCACAAGAATAAAAAGTCCATGTTGATATGACCATTCACTCACATGAATAAAATGTCCATGTTGATATGACCATTCACTCACATGAATAAAAAAGCCATGTTGATATGACCATTCACTCACAGAATAAAAAAGCCATGTTGATATGACCATTCACTCACATGAATAAAAAAGCCATGTTGATATGACCATTCACTCACATGAATAAAAAAGCCATGTTGATATGACCATTCACTCACATGAATAAAAAAGCCATGTTGATATGACCATTCACTCACAGAATAAAAAAGCCATGTTGATATGACCATTCACTCACATGAATAAAAAAGCCATGTTGATATGACCATTCACTCACATGAATAAAAAAGCCATGTTGATATGACCATTCACTCACATGAATAAAATGTCCATGTTGATATGACCATTCACTCACATGAATAAAAAAGCCATGTTGATATGACCATTCACTCACATGAATAAAAAAGCCATGTTGATATGACCATTCACTCACATGAAGCAGCTGTAACAAGTTGGCTGCTGTCATGACTGAATTTCTGAGCAGAACTATCTTTATCTAGGATCAAACAGATGTCGAAAAGAAGTCTTATAGTGAACCCATGTTAATATGACTTTCCATATTGCGATAACAAGAATTTAAAGATGGATGCTATGGCTGCTATAATCATAGCTGTCAGACTGGCACCATCTTCATTTAAAACCAACTAGATATCTCAAACAGTGTTTTGGTGTCTTGAGATGATTATCAATAAGTAACTATAACAAGAATTTGAAGATGGCTGCTGTGTTGGCCATATTGCATTTCTGAACAGCACCATTTTCCTTTCAGACCAAAGAGATCTTGGAATGAATGAGTGTAAATCCTTCAAGGCAATCCTCAAAGTAATTTAGAAGTGTGGATAGCAAACCTGCACTAACATGCAAACAAATTATAGATGATACATGACAGATGACAACAGATAACAGATCATCCAGTAACCTCTTGTTTTATGGCCTGTGAAGCTAAAAGGCCATTATCTGGTATGTCTTGGCATGATATTAAAGCCATTATCTGGTATGTCTTGGCATGATATTAAAGCCATTATCTGGTATGTCTTGACATGATATTAAAGCCATTATCTGGTATGTCTTGGCATGATATTAAAGCCATTATCTGGTATGTCTTGGCATGATATTAAAGCCATTATCTGGTATGTCTTGGCATGATATTAAAGCCATTATCTGGTATGTCTTGGCATGATATTAAAGCCATTATCTGGTATGTCTTGGCATGATATTAAAGCCATTATCTGGTATGTCTTGGCATGATATTAAAGCCATTATCTGGAATGTCTTGGCATGATATTAAAGCCATTATCTGGTATGTCTTGGCATGATATTAAAGCCATTATCTGGTATGCCTTGGCATGATATTAAAGCGATTATCTGGTATGTCTTGGCATGATATTAAAGCCATTATCTGGTATGTCTTGGCATGATATTAAAGCCATTATCTGGTATGTCTTGGCATGATATTAAAGCCATTATCTGGTATGTCTTGGCATGATATTAAAGCCATTATCTGGTATGTCTTGGCATGATATTAAAGCCATTATCTGGTATGTCTTGGCATGATATTAAAGCCATTATCTGGTATGTCTTGGCATGATATTAAAGCCAGGCAATATTGAAATATTCTTATATGCAGTACTTTTATGGAATACAATAAGAGTATAACAACATGGAATAAATAGAGTATCTTGAATGAGTGATTATTTCAAAAATAATTTTTTCACAAAGCTGATAAAAATTTCAATCTTGCAAGCAAATGATGAAGATAATTTGACAAATTTGATAAATTTTATCTGACAAAACATAAATGTAATAAATTTCTTTAGACATGAGCAAAAATGTAAAAGTTTCATTTGATACAAGTGTAAATTATGACATTTCATATGATGAGCATAAATGTAATAAACTTCATTTGACATGAGCATAAATGTAATAAATTTTATCTGACATGTGTAAATATAATAAATATCATCTGACAAGAGTGTAAGTATGATAGTCATTTCTTCTGTCACTAGCAAAAATGTAATAAACTTCATTTGACATGAGCATAAATGTAATAAATTTTATCTGACATGTGTAAATATAATAAATGTCATCTGACAAGAGTGTAAGTATGATAGTCATTTCTTCTGTCACTAGCCTAGCAAAAATATAATAAACTTCATTTGACATGATCATGTATGTAATAGATTTCATTTGACATGAGTGATAATGTAATACATTTCATTTAATATTAACATAAATATAATCAATTTTATTTGACATAGGCATAAATGTAATAAATTTCACTTGAAATATGCATAAATGGAAGACTGTTTATCATATGATAAAATAAGCAAATTCTTTTTTACAAATCCACCCGAAAATTGCAGCTGTTGAATCAAAAATTCAGTTAGATACTTGTAAAATGCCACATTTATCTGTTATGATGACATTTAATGCACCTACCTAGCTTGATGTCATATGCAATATTCCCTTAGATGATATGTCAAAAATTTCAAATGGGTCTGACGATTGCACTATCACTGTCATGTGATATAAGATTCTAAAACACAATAGTTGAATGAGATGTTAAATAGATCTGCTATCAAAAACCAAGTTAATAGAGTAAAAAGTGTCACAGAATAAGCTTACCAGTCTTTCAACAAATTTCAATAGCTCTGAAAAAATGATGGCAATCCCCTGATAACCAATTAGATGAGAGATGGCCTGGAAGTGAGGCATACCAACAAATCCTGAAAATGGACTGTAAACTGTGCTGTATATGCTTCCCAAAGCCTGAAAAAGAATAATGTATATCAAAGTCTGTCTTTTATCACACTGATAACAATATGGCATGTTGGTGATGAGAACTTTCATGATTATACAGGCAGTACATGATTGTTATTCAATCTGGAAATCTATATACTGATAAAAATATGAAGTCCTGGTGAAAATGTTTTAATTTATGATAGTTTTGTTCAGTTTTCAGAATATGTCAGTTGGATACAAATGCCCCAACCAGCTTTATTTTTAATAAAAGAAGGAGGAATATTATCTGTAGAAAACTCAACTGAACATTTGTACTCATAGTCCTGAGAATCAACCTTCATGAGCATTGATTTGTGCATTGGCAGTTTATGGTTTGGTTCTAGCAAAAGAGGTAGTGGCTGTCCATGTAAGATAGTGTCTAATTTCAGTTGAAACCTGTTCTATGTCATGATCATTCTGGGATGCATTGAGAAATAGACACAAGATTCAAACTCCATTTGATGTGAAGCAGGAATGCCAGCCTTTTTTGGATGCATGGATAGATGGATCAGAAATGCCAAACCCATGTGATTTGAAAAAGGAAAACCAACTTATTGGGATGTATGGACAGATGAAAAAGATATGTCCACCCCTTTTGATGTGAAAGGGGAATGACAGTTTATTGGGATGTATGGACAGATGAAAAAGATATGTCCACCCCTTTTGATGTGAAAGAGGAATGACAGTTTATTGGGATGTATGGACAGATAAAAAAAATATGCCCACCCCTTTTGATGTGAATTGGGAATGGCAGCTTATTGAGATGCATAGACAAAAGGACCTGAGATGCCACTCCATTACATGTGAAATGTGAATGACAGTTTAGTGGGATGTATTTGCAGATGGACCAGAGATGCCACACTCAATTTCATGTGAAATTTGAATGACAGTTTAGTGGGATGTATTTGCAGATGGACCAGAGATGCCACACTCCATTTCATGTGAAATGTGAATCACAACTTATTGAGAATGATAGACAAAAGGACCTGAGATGCCACTCCATTTTCATGTGAAATGTGAATGACTGTTTAGTGGAATGTATTTGTAGATGGACCAGAGATGCCACACTCCATTTCATGTGAAATGTGAATGACAGCTTATTGAAATGCATAGACAAAAGGACCAGAGATGCCACTCTCCATTTCATATGAAATGTGAATGACTGCTTATTGAGATGCATAGACAAAAGGACCAGAGATGCCACTCTCCATTTCATGTGAAATGTGAATGACTGCTTATTGAGATGCATAGACAAAAGGACCAGAGATGCCACTCTCCATTTCATGTGAAATGTGAATGACTGCTTATTGAGATGCATAGACAAAAGGACCAGAGATGCCACTCTCCATTTCATGTGAAATGTGAATGACAGCTTATTGAGATGCATAGACAAAAGGACCAGAGATGCCACTCTCCATTTCATGTGAAATGTGAATGACTGCTTATTGAGATGCATAGACAAAAGGACCAGAGATGCCACTCTCCATTTCATGTGAAATGTGAATGACTGCTTATTGAGATGCATAGACAAAAGGACCAGAGATGCCACTCTCCATTTCATGTGAAATGTGAATGACAGCTTATTGAGATGCATAGACAAAAGGACCAGAGATGCCACTCTCCATTTCATGTGAAATGTGAATGACAGCTTATTGAGATGCATAGACAAAAGGACCAGAGATGCCTCTCTCCATTTCATGTGAAATGTGAATGACAGCTTATTGAGATGCATAGACAAAAGGACCAGAGATGCCACTCTCCATTTCATGTGAAATGTGAATGACAGCTTATTGAGATGCATAGACAAAAGGACCAGAGATGCCTCTCTCCATTTCATGTGAAATGTGAATGACAGCTTATTGAAATGCATAGACAAAAGGACCAGAGATGCCTCTCTCCATTTCATGTGAAATGTGAATGACAGCTTATTGAGATGCATAGACAAAAGGACCAGAGATGCCTCTCTCCATTTCATGTGAAATGTGAATGACTGCTTATTGAGATGCATAGACAAAAGGACCAGAGATGCCTCTCTCCATTTCATGTGAAATGTGAATGACAGCTTATTGAGATGCATAGACAAAAGGACCAGAGATGCCTCTCTCCATTTCATGTGAAATGTGAATGACAGCTTATTGAGATGCATAGACAAAAGGACCAGAGATGCCTCTCTCCATTTCATGTGAAATGTGAATGACAGCTTATTGAGATGCATAGACAAAAGGACCAGAGATGCCTCTCTCCATTTCATGTGAAATGTGAATGACAGCTTATTGAGATGCATAGACAAAAGGACCAGAGATGCCAATCCCTTCTCTCATGAAATGTGAATGCCATCCTATCAGCATGTGACAGATGGACCAAAGATGCCAACCCTTGCCTGATGTGCAATAGGAATGCTATTTTATTGGGATATATGGACAGATGGACCAGAGATGCCAACCCTTGCCTGATGTGCAATAGGAATGCTATTTTATTAGGATATATGGACAGATGGACCAGAGATGCCAACCCTTGCCTGATGTGCAATAGGAATGCTATTTTATTGGGATATATGTACAGATGGACCAGAGATGCCAACCCTTGCCTGATGTGCAATAGGAATTCTATTTTATTAGGATATATGGACAGATGGACCAGAGATGCCAACCCTTGCCTGATGTGCAATAGGAATGCTATTTTATTGGGATATATGTACAGATGGACCAGAGATGCCAACCCTTGCCTGATGTGCAATAGGAATTCTATTTTATTAGGATATATGGACAGATGGACCAAAGATGCCATCCTTTGCCTGATGTGCAATAGGAATTCTATTTTATTGGGATATATGGACAGATAGACCAAAATTGGCAACCCTTGCCTGATGTGCAATAGGAATGCTATTTTATTGGGATATATGGATAGATGGACCAGAGATCCCAACCCTTACCTACTGTGCAATATGAATGCTATTTTATTGGGATATATGGACAGATGGACTAGAGATGGCAAACTCTTGTAATGCAAATTGAGAATGCTTCCTTATAATCTGAAATCTGAACATAAAAGTAATTATGAACACTTCAGCTTTTTACTTAATAACTTTTTTTAACATTTAATCTTAAGGAGTTAAAGAGTTTATATACTGAAATTTACTTTCTACAGTAAGTGTCCACCTAATGATGTGCTAAAATCTCTTGCAAAAAGACTGCAAAAACAGCATTTGTCCAAAGTTGATGCCTTGTCAGCAAATATTTACTAATGATGCATTTGATAATGAAGACAAACCACTACTTTTTGTCTGTCTGGTTTTTTCATAGAATAAAGACTGAACACTTTACATCGTTCTTAATACATGTAGCATGAAAAATAAGTTACTTCTCATGTTCAAATATGTCAACAAGGTAATGTGATAAAACAAAACCCATGACAAGGTAATGTGATAAAACAAAACCCATCATCACGCTATCTTGGCATTTACCAGCAGTGTTTCCCATCACAGTGCCATCATAACACTCCTATTAATGTTTCCCATCACAGTGCCATCATAACACTCCTATTAATGTTTCCCATCACAGTGGCATCATAACACTCCTATTAATGTTTCCCATCACAGCACCATCATGGCATTATCATCAATGTTTCCTATCACCTCACTATCATGGCAATACCATTTTCACTCATGGACGATTCCAATTATAACAATTTGTACCACCTGCCTCTATAAATGGGAATTTGGAATTATTATTATGAAACAAGTATTTTAGGGAATTTGTACCACATTGGCTTCCTGTTTCTAACCTGTTATATCTCCTCTGTCGTGATACTGTTTATGCAGTTGATATTGAAATGTTTCTAGTTGCAGCAGAATGAAAAATTAAACTGATTCAAGGATTTGTGTAAAGTGTAGACCAAAAGTAGCTAATAATTGTATTCTTGTTTTGTGGAAAAATAGTAGTATTATCTGTGGCTGTTCTTGTTTTGTTCTTTGGTGTAAAACAGCCTTTATATGACAAGGCTTTAATGTGAGTTTGATATAAAACACAGAATTTGTATAACGAGGCCTTGATATGAGATTGATGTACAAACAGGCTATAATGAATAACAAGCTCTTAGTGAGATTAGTGTAAATTAATGCTTTTGTATAACAAACCCTTACTATGAAATTAGTGTAAAACACAGCCTTTGTATAACAAGGTCCTAATATGAGATTGATGTAAATACAGCCTTTGTCTAACAATGTCTTAATATGAGATTGATGTAAATACAGCCTTTGTATAACAAGGCCTTATAGGACATTGACATAAAACAGCCTTTTTATTAACAAGCCCTCATTATGAGATTAATGTAAAAAACTGCCTTTGCATGACAAGATCTAAAACTTGGATTCATGTAAAACAAAGCCTATTTGCCTTCTTGTCAACTCATTGACAGAAAGTACATGTTACAAGATTTGTGGTAAGTCTAAATAATGGTCAGAACAAAGAAACTGACTGTTTGTTAATTTGGCAAGTACCAAATAAAGCATACAACAAATTCTTTCATATTTATATATCTATACTTTTAGATGTTAGATAATACAAACTATAAAAAGAACTTTCCATCTACTACTGTCTTATATATTTAAAAAAAAAACTATAGCACACAGTGAGTGATGTGTGCACTGCAATAGTCCTGCATGGAAGGGCATTCAAATACAGTCTTAAAGTGATTGGTAGGGCCTTGAACTGAGGTCCCAACATCCTTAGTGAGGCATTAAACATATACCTTAAAGTATGTAGCAGGACATAAAATATAGGCCTTAATATGTGTTCTTTGGCCTTAATATGAAGCCTTATAATGCTTGACAGGGCCTTAATCTAAGGATGTTGTTATGCAAACCAAAGTACAAAGAAGTAGGGGTATTTTGTTACATGTCTAGGCTCTTACAAAAAGTAACAAGAAAAGAGTAAAGACGAGCTTTGTAAAATTTAACAAATAATTTATTTACCTAGAAAATCAAGGTAAAAATGAGAAAAATAACCTACAGTTTTACAAATCAAACCCAAAATTAATCCAAGAATTATAAAATATAAGTCCTGTTTTTAAAAAGTCCTAAATGAATCTAAGTTTGAGTCCCAAAGAAATCAAAATGGAAGGCGATAATGTCTGTTGTGGTCAGCATCATACTGATGTGTCAACAGTTTCTTTGCTGAACCACAAAAAAATAATACTCCAGTTTGTTATTCTGAATAAATAACTTTTTCAAGAATTCTGTATGAACACTTATATTCCCAAGGAAAAGAATAAAAAACAAATCACCTTTAAGTGTCAATGGTTAGAACCAAAACTGGCTAATTCTTATGATAGCATGAGTTATAAGACTAACTAAAATACAAACAAGTTCCCATATAATGGCCACATGATCATCCTTCCTGAGCAGCCAACATCACATACTCCCAGTATGGCCTTAACTGAAATTAATGGTTCTTACTCTGGGACTTTTTGAAAAGTTGTTTACCAGAACCCTTACTGGTTCTGAATCAAGGTCAGTAACTATATATAGTGTTTCTACTACTGGTTGTTTATAAGTAAAATAAAAAAGTCAGGTCAAACTGAATTGAACTGAATTTCTATTAAACAAATGTCAAATCCAGTAGACAAAGTTACAATAAAAAGTTGCCCAATAAATTTAGCTGCAATCCAGCATTCCTTCATGAATTTATGCTGTGTAAACCAAAGTTAGGACAGGCAATCAGAGGTATAAGATTTCCACATGATTGCTGAATGATGAAAACATCAATCAGTCTTTCATCAATATGAATGGCATTCAGTATTTCTGGTTAAAATGCAGCACTTCTTGATAACTTACTACTTGTCACTTTGCTAAACCCCAGCTTTAAAGTCATGTATAAGTGATGACCTAGTTTTTCTGCACTATACACAATAATTCCAAGATGTACAAGCTGGCTGAGTAAGTTTGATCTCAGTATTAATATAGGAGTTGATGCCTAAAGATTGCCAGGAGTTAATGTTGAACTCTTATGCAAGGTTACCATGACCAGCTAGAGACCAGACATTTGAGTCAGAACATCGACCGATCACACCACTTAAAAAAGGCTTACCATTATCACACATATATGATAAATGCTAATTCCAGGATCAAAAGGAAGTCTATGAGGTGAACAAGGCATGTTTTTATCTATTCCCACATTCACAGACAGTGAGAGGGACATTGTCTGTTAATTTTGATTGGACTGGTTTGCAGTGCTATCCAATAAAAATTGTGATAGAATGTGATTACCATTTAGACCCGAATGATACTTTCCAACTCATAAGAGAAAATTTAGGATTTGCCTGGAAGGACTGCAGATCAATAGGGTTTACTCTGAGAAAAGAAGCCACTCATAATTTGATGGCAAAACTTAGTGGCAGGTTCTAATTAAAGACAAAGCTTCAAAAAGGTTAGTAAGTTATTTGCTTGATTTTTGCGGAATATTACAGCATCATAATTGTAATTATTTGTAGTTAATTATTAGGGTTGTATGTAGAATTACCTTTGTAGTGTTTCCTTTACATGTGTGTTTGAGAAATGGGTTTGAGCTTGCATAAAGAATTATTAGATGTGAGGCAGAATTATGTAAATTGTTAGTTTGTGGTCAGAATTAATTTTGTAATTTACTATTAGGCTTCTTCATAGTAAACCAGGCATTTATTAATGCATCATGTTAGAATTTATATATGCTTGAATTGTGGATTTGAAACATGGCTGAAGTATGTAAGATTAGTTACAATGAATGTATGTATATATCAGAGCATCTTTATTTGAATAATTGAATACTTTGCATGAGATGTAAGTTAAGGAAATGCATCTGATTATTGTGATATTGTGTAGTATAATGGGATTAGGAATATGTACTGATGTGATGGAATTTATTGATGTATGTATAAAAATCAATTAGTGCCATGCTGTATTATAATGTTTGTTTTACCATACAAGAACGTATGGGTATCTTGATTTGAACAAATGTGTGACCGAAGAAATTTAGAGGCCATTATCTGATGATAGGCTGTGTGTAGTGTGAGATGAGAGGGATAGCTTTATAGGGGACAGAGAACCTCTAGTTCCATTGTGTCCCAAGTCTTCAAGAGTTGGAGATGGAATTGAGACTTTAGCTGACACAGTCAAAGGTGACAGAAGTGTAGTCATGGTAGAAGTGGAGGAGGAGAAGGAGTCTAGAGAAAGTTGTGGAGGAGAAGGAAAAGGATTTGAAGAATATAGAGAGAAAGGATACAACAGATGAGTAGAAATACAAGGACAGATAGAAACCAATCTAACATTGCTAATCAAGTGATGTAATAGGTTTATTAAAGAGTCAAGTGGAAGGAGAGTAATTGGAAATTTGAATAATTTGATTACTGAATTGTTATTCATTGAATATCAACCTATTTTGTATATTTAAACAATCTAACTGTTGGCATTGCTGACAGTTGGAGCTTTACATCTTTCACTAAATTTTACTTCCAGCCAAACTGAGCCTTGGTGGGATTTCTATAATAGCTTAAATAAAATATTGGGAGTACCCGACCCCAGCCATATACTTCGTCAGACTACTGCTTGTTATATTTGGTTAAAATCCAACAATTCTTGGCAAATTATTGCTGCATTATATACATAGTTGACATTCAACAATTCTTGGTAAAAATTATTGCTGCAGAAGTCATTATATATGATCTATTGAAAAGTTATTTCACTTCACATTTTTCATATAAAAAATGTTTAGTTCACCTTATATTAATTATATTTTCTAATTATTTTGTGGGGGGGGGTTTAAATACAATTAAAGACAACAAATAATAGCTTCACTTTGGCAAGAGAACTATTTCAATGTAATTACTGACATTATTAAACAAAATACATTAAAAGAAAGATTCAACATTATCTAATATACCAGAGTAACATACAATCTGGAAAAAAGGTCAAATTTAGAAGTAATTAGTGCCATTTTGATGTCATACAAATGTCACTACCAATAATAAGGAACAGAAAGCTTCATTTAATTACCAATAATAAGGAACAGCAAGCTTTATTTAATTACCAATAATAAAGAACAACCAACCTTCATTTAATTAACAATAATAAAGAACATCAAGCTTTATTTGATTACCAATAATAAGTAACAACAAGCTTTATTTAATTACCAATAATAAGGAACATCAAGCTTCATTTAATTACCAATACTAAGGAACAGCAAGCTTTATTTAATTACCAATAATAAGGAACAATAAGCTTTATTTAATTACCAATAATAAGTAACAACAAGCTTTATTTAATTACCAATAATAAGGAACAACAAGCTTTATTTAATTACCAATAATAAGGAACATCAAGCTTTATTTAATTACCAATAATAAAGAACAACCAAGCTTCATTTATTTACCAATAATAAAGAACAACCAAGCTTTATTTAATTAACAATAATAAGGAACTTATTTAATTACCAATAATAAGGAAAAACAAGCTTCATTTAATTACCAATAATAAGGAACAACAAGCTTCATTTAATTACCAATACTAAGGAACAACAAGCTTCATTTAATTACCAATAATAAGGAACAGCAAGTTTTTTTTAATTACCAATAATAAGGAATTTATTTAATTGCCAATAATAAGGATCATCAAGCTTTATTTAATTGCCAATAATAAGGAATTTATTTAATTACCAATAATAAGGAACAGCAAGCTTTATTTAATTACCAATAATAAGGAATTTATTTAATTACCAATAATAAGGAACAGCAAGCTTCATTTAATTACCAATAATAAGGAACAACCAGCTTTATTTAATTACCAATAATAAGGAACAGCAAGCTTCAATTAATTACCAATAATAAGGAACAACAAGCTTTATTTAATTACCAATAATAAAGAACAGCAAGCTTTATTTAATTACCAATAATAAGGAATATATTTAATTGCCAAAAATAAGAAACAACAAGCTTCATTTAATTACCAATTAAAAGGAACAGCAAGCTTGTTTTAATTACCAATAATAAGGAATTTATTTAATTTCCAATAATAAGGAACATCAAGCTTTATTTAATTACGAATAATAAGGAATTTATTTAATTACCAATAATAAGGAACAGCAAGCTTTATTTAATTACCAATAATAAGGAACAGCAAGCTTCATTTAATTACCAATAATAAGGAATTTATTTAATTACCAATAATAAGGAACAGCAAGCGTTATTTAATTACCAATAATAAGGAACAGCAAGCTTCATTTAATTACCAATAATAAGGAACAACAAGCTTTATTTAATTACCAATAATAAGGAACAGCAAGCTTTATTTAATTACCAAAAAAAAGGAACTGCAAGCTTCATTTAATTACCAATATTAAGGAACAACAAGCTTTATTTAATTACCAACAATAAGGAACAGCAAGCTTTATTTAATTACCAATAATAAGGACTTTATTTAATTACCACTAATAAGGAACAACCAAGCTTCATTTAATTACCAATAATAAAGAACAACCAAGCTTCTTTTAATTACCAATAATAAAAAACAACCAAGCTTCATTAAATTAACAATAATAAAGAACAGCAAGCTTTATTTAATTAACAATAATAAGGAACAGCAAGCTTTATTTAATTACCAATAATAAGGAATTTATTTAATTGCCAATAATAAGAAACAACAAGCTTCATTTAATTACCAATTATAAGGAACAGCAAGCTTTATTTGATTACCAATAATAAGGAATTTATTTAATTGCCAATAATAAGGAACATCAAGCTTTATTTAATTACCAAAATAATAAGGAATTTATTTAATTACCAATAATAAGGAACAGCAAGCTTTATTTAATTACCAATAATAAGGAACAGCAAGCTTCATTTAATTACCAATAATAAGGAACAACAAGCTTTATTTAATTACCAATAATAAGGAACAGCAAGCTTTTTTTAATTACCAATAATAAGGAACAGCAAGCTTCATTTAATTACCAATAATAAGGAACAACAAGCTTTATTTAATTACCAATAATAAGGAACAGCAAGCTTCATTTAATTACCAATAATAAGGAACAACAAGTCTCATTTAATTACCAATAATAAGGAACAACAAGTCTCATTTAATTACCAATAATAAGGAACAACAAGCTTCATTTAATTACCAATAATAAGGAACAGCAAGCTTCATTTAATTACCAATAATAAAGAATTTATTTAATTACCAATAATAAGGAACAACAAGCTTCATTTAATTACCAATAATAAGGAACAACAAGTCTCATTTAATTAACAATAATAAAGAACATCAAGCTTTATTTAATTACCAATAATAAGGAACAACAAGTCTCATTTAATTACCAATAATAAGGAACAACAAGTCTCATTTAATTACCAATAATAAGGAACAACAAGCTTCATTTAATTAGCAATAATAAGGAACAGCAAGCTTCATTTAATTACCAATAATAAAGAATTTATTTAATTACCAATAATAAGGAACAACAAGCTTCATTTAATTACCAATAATAAGGAACAACAAGTCTCATTTAATTAACAATAATAAAGAACATCAAGCTTTATTTAATTACCAATAATAAGGAACAACAAGTCTCATTTAATTACCAATAATAAAGAACAACAAGTCTCATTTAATTACCAATAATAAGGAACAACAAGCTTCATTTAATTACCAATAATAAGGAACAACAAGTCTCATTTAATTACCAATAATAAGGAACAACAAGTCTCATTTAATTACCAATACTAAGGAACAACAAGCTTCATTTAATTACCAATAATAAAGAACAGCAAGCTTCATTTAATTACAAATAATAAAGAATTTATTTAATTGCCAATAATAAGGAACAAAAAGCTTTATTTAATTACCAATAATAGGGAACAACAAGCTTAATTTAATTACCAAAAATATGGAACAGTAAGTTTTATTTAATTAATGATAATAAGGAAATGCAAGCTTTATTTAATTACCAATAATAAGAAACAGCAAGGTTTATTTAAATGTTTTAGCATAAAACATGATGTACTCTTTCAATCAGAAAGGATAATGTTTCAGTTTGCCAAATTATGACTCATACAGTCTCTAGACTTTAAGCAGCTGAAAATATAAATTTTCCATGTAGCTTTAAATGCAGCCATTTTATTTATAAATTTAAGCAGTCAGCTGTCATTGGAATTGCTCAATAATTGATATACAATGCATATAAAAGATTTCATAGTTAGGCACTAAAAAGTTTCAAAACAATGCCTAATTAGATAAAAGTGTGATTTTAAAATAGTGAGAGTCCTCCTGAGCATGCTTGGTATTTGGACTGGACTCCATTACACCCATTTCTCATAACTGGCCCCATTTTGCCTTCCCTGGACTCCAGGACACCTATTTCTCATAACCTGCCCCATTTTGCCTTCTCTGGACTCCAGGACACCTATTTCTCATAACCTGACCCATTTTGCCTTCCCTGGACTCCAGGACACCCATTTCTCATAACCTGCCCCGTTTTGCCTTCTCTGGACTCCAAGACACCTATTTCTCATAACCTGCCCCATTTTGCCTTCCCTGGACTCCAAGACACCTATTTCTCATAACCTGACCCATTTTGCCTTCTCTGGACTCCAAGACACCTATTTCTCATAACCTGCTCCATTTTGCCTTCCCTGGACTCCAAGACACCTATTTCTCATAATCTGCCCCATACCCATTCTACAGCTTGCATAACTGAGTTAATGCAATTAAAATCACATCAAAAAAGTTTCAAGGACAGTAAATTTTCACATCAAAAGTTTCAAGCACAGTAAATTGTCATAGCAGAAGTTTCAAGGGCATTCAAGTTTCACAGCAAAAGTTTCAAGGGTATTCAATTATCATAGCAACAGTTTCAAGGGCATTCAATTTTAACAGCTAAATTTTCAAGAGCAGTCAATTTTCATAGCAAAATTTTCAAAGAGCAGTCATTTTTCACATTACACACAATATTTTTTTGTCTAGTAAGAGTTATAATTTTGCCACTATGTAAATTCATGGATTGGAAAATGAATCCTAAGGTATTTACATATAGATGATTGTTTGTTGGGTCTTTCAATTTATGGTTTAGTAGCAACCACAACATCCACTCCTTGGTCTTTAAGTCTGATGTCATTATCAGGTCACAGCTAAATCCACTCCTTGGTCTTGAAGTCTGATGTCATTATCAGGTCATGGCTAAATCCACTCCTTGGAAAATATACAATCAGAAAGTCTGATAACATTATAATGTCATATGTATCCAAGTTTTATTGAAATTTTTAGACAAATTTTTATGAAGTTTATTTGAATGGAAGAGATAATTTTGTGTCTGATGATTTTGAGGATGACTGTTGTGGTTTTACAGTTAATCTGCTGTTGTGTAGAATTACCAATGTCATCAAAGCCTTGAATACAAGACTGTAATTCCCTGATTTTACAGACTGGTCAAGCAATAAAATAATGCTACCACAAATTAAGAAAAGAGCTTGAGTTTTTACCTTTGATCCCCAAATATATTGTGCTGATACACTCTGCAGCTTATCTCTACTCATGGTATATTCTTCACTAAAGTTCAGTAACACTGTCCTCACAAACCTGGAAAGAAAACATAAATATCTTGTTTACTATGTATTTTTAAAACTATCTATAAGTGGTATAAAAGTTTACTATCAGTTTTCTATATTAAAATTTAGTCTTGATCAGCATAAGTTCATTAAAATATATACTGAATACAAGTTAAGTACGTACCTGTATAGGCACTCACAGATACAATTTACATAGAGAAAATGGCCATAATAAATTATGGAAAGCAAGTCACATTAACCCATATTCAGTGATTGATACACAATTAATCCTACAATATACACTGAGTGTAAGTTTCACAGCGATAGGTAAAAATGTATTGGGGTTAGGGATAAAACACCAATTGTTTTTCATATTTAGATAAACCATGTCATATAACTCACAATGACCTAGTTTTTCTGCACTATACACAATAATTCCAAGATGTACAAGCTAGTAAGTTTGATCTCAGACAGTGTAGTAATATAGGAATTACAGCCAAAACAAAACATGGATGAATGTACAGAAAGATAAAAATACAGTAAATGTGCAGACAGTCCATTAACTTTCCATTAGCTTAATTCTAAATTAAACCTGTTTCTTTAAGCAATGTTAAAAAAATACTGTGTATTGTAAATGGTTTATCATCCAAATCTCTGTTGATGGACTCTCTTTGGATGAAGCTATGAACAAGCTGTAGTTACCAATCTTTGACACAAACAGATAAAAAAAATTAACAAAGCCACCACCACCACCCCATTTTCAAAAGTGTCTTCTTTTAACTTGTAAGTATGCATGCTGCTCTTACCGATTTGTTGATCCATTGAAACAGTACATAGGCAGGAAATCTCCTTTAATCTCTGAGAGGATATGTAGAGTTATCCGTCCACATGGAATATTGACATTAATGTCTGCTTCTTTGAGCATGGCATCAAATTCATCAAGTATGAGGTGCTTGCTAAGTAGTTTATGAGCCAGCCGGTTGCACTGAATTAGACCCTCTAACTCCTGTAAAATAAGACTGTCAATTTTCACCACACTGAATTAGACTCTCTAACTCCTGTAAAATAAGACTCAATTTTCTCCACACCGAATTAGACTCTCTAACTCCTGTAAAATAAGACAGTCAATTTGCACCACACTGAATTAGACTCTCTAACTCCTGTAAAATAAGACTGTCAATTTGCACCTCACTGAATTAGACTCTCTAACTCCTGTAAAATAAGACAGTCAATTTTCACCACACTGAATTAGACTCTCTAACTCCTTTAAAATAAGACTGTCAATTTTCACAACACTGACTCTCTAATACCCAGAATTATTACAATACCCTCACAAAAGCATTGGAATAATAATCCCAGAATTATTACAATACCCCCACAATAGCATTGGAATAATAAGCCCAGAATTATTACAATACCCTCACAAAAGCATGGGAATAATAATCCCAGAATTATTACAATACCCCCACAATAGCATTGGAATAATAATCCCAGAATTATTACAATACCCCCACAAAAGCATGGGAATAATAAGCCCAGAATTATTACAATACTCTGACAAAAGCATGGGAATAATATTCCCAGAATTATTACAATACCCTCACAAAAGCATGGGAATAATAATCCCAGAATTATTACAATACCCCCACAATAGCATTGGAATAATAATCCCAGAATTATTACAATACCCCCACAATAGCATTGGAATAATAATCCCAGAATTATTACAATACCCCCACAAAAGCATGGGAATAATAGTCCCAGAATTATTACAATAAAAAAATGATAATTTCCCTACTCCAATTATGCATGGGAATAATAATCCCACAAACATTACATTACCTCCATCAAAGCAAGGAAAAAATCCTACAAATATTACAATACTCTCACTAATGCAGGGAAATAATAATGATACTATACCCCCAAAGCATATAAATAATAATCCCACAAAATTCCCCTAATTTGTGCTATAAAGACATAATGTTTTTCTAATGTTAAATCCTAGCATGTGTTAAAACTATATAAAATTATAACATAAGAAATGTTTAATCCTTGCCATTTTCCTCCTTTGAAGCACACCTATGATACAGAATAAAAAGCATGATGAAAAAAAAGCTGTACTCACAATGATGCGAGTTAAATCCCCTGTCTCAAATCTAGAGATGGCTATATCTAATGAATTCTTCAGGGCTGTATTAACCCTCTGACTCACCAAGCTCCTCAAATTTACTGATCGACCCAATATCTGTTCAGAAAAAAAATTGAAATGTATTTATCTGTTGATATTTAAGGATGATCAATTGTGAAATTCCAAAGTATGTAACTTTCTGAAAAATGTACAATGTATAGTTAAATGTCCAAGCAATCTGAAATCACTTATAAATGAATATGATACAGCTAAGTGTTCAACCAATGCAAGATGTCTTAAAAATGTATATTAAACAACTAAGTGTCTAAGCAATCCAAAATAAATATGTATATTATATAGCTAAGTGTTCAAGCAATCCCAAAATTACTTAAAAATTTAAATTATACAGATAGGTATCCAAACAATCCAAAATGACTTTAAAATTTATACAGTATTATTTAACTAAGTGCCCAATCAACAAAAAAAATCAATTAAAAATATATATAATATAACTATGTGTCCAAATCAATCCAAAGCTCAATTCAAAATACATATATATTATAACTATGTGTCCAAATCAATCCAAAAATCAATTAAAGATATATATTATACATGTCCAAACAATCCAAAACTTAATTCAATATATATATTATACAACATGTCCAAAAAATCCAAAAATCAATTCAAAATATATATGATATAACTACATGTCTAATTAATCAAAAATCTATTCAAAATATGTATTATATAACTATGTACTCAAGCAATCAAAAACATCAATTTAAAATATGTCATATAACTACATGTTCAAAGTAATCCAAAAATCACTTCAAAATTTATATTACACTATATAACTATGTGTCCAATTAATCCAAAATTCTATTCAAAATACGTATTATATAACAACATGCTCAAGTAACCCAAAAATCACTTCAAAATGTATATTATATACTTAAGTGTTCAAACAATCCAAAATCACATAAATATATGTATTATATAGGTAAGCTTCCAAACAATCCAAAACCATATAAACATATATAGACATTTTATTATGCTACCACAATCAAGGGTCATTACATCATAAAGTATAAGAAAAGGTAATCCATTACTAATTGTCATTACATAGAAAAGTATAAGAAAAGGTTTCCATTATTAATTGTCATTACATAGAAAAGTATAAGAAAAGGTAATCCATTACTAATTGTCATTACATAGAAAAGTATAAGAAAAGGTAATCCATTACTAATTGTCATTACATAGAAAAGTATAAGAAAAGGTTTCCATTATTAATTGTCATTACATAGAAAAGTATAAGAAAAGGTAATCCATTATTAATTGTCATTACATAGAAAAGTATAAGAAAAGGTAATCCATTACTAATTGTCATTACATAGAAAAGTATAAGAAAAGGTTTCCATTATTAATTGTCATTACATAGAAAAATATAAGAAAAGGTAATCCATTACTAATTGTCATTACATAGAAAAGTATAAGAAAAGGTAATCCATTACTAATTGTCATTACATAGAAAAGTATAAGAAAAGGTAATCCATTATTAATTGTCATTACATAGAAAAGTATAAGAAAAGGTAATCCATTACTAATTGTCATTACATAGAAAAGTATAAGAAAAGGTTTCCATTATTAATTGTCATTACATAGAAAAGTATAAGAAAAGGTAATCCATTACTAATTATCATTACATAGAAAAGTATAAGAAAAGGTAATCAGTTACTAATTGTCATTACATAGAAAAGTATAAGAAAAGGTATTCCATTATTAATTGTCATTACATAGAAAAGTATAAGAAAAGGTAATCCATTACTAATTTTCTATAAAGTAACAGTTGAAAGAGAATTTAAAATGTATTAAATTTGTGGTGGTCAATGATCATAGACTTGTTTTTCCAAACATCCAAAGAAAAGTGTATGCAGGTGAGTGAATTTGCTTTTCACTGTGACTCGTTCATTGATACCATTTAGTGTAGATACATAGTTGGTGAAATTGTTTTCCATAGATGTCATCTGAAAAGTGCCCATCTTCCTCCAGGTGGTGGGGCAGCAGAGATCAAGTACTGTCTGTCTCTGATGGCTGTCATATCTTGTCTTCATGTCTGATCCAGAGCTAAATAGACACTTTCTCTGCAGCCCTGCCCAGTGCTTGCACAGCTGTGCCTGCATGCCCTTTTTTTTTATTGCTAGTACACTGAGCATCCTCCAAACTGACTAGGCTGGAAATCCTTAACTTCAACAGGAAATAACCATGTTTTCAATCCTTTGCCCCTGCAAGACTGTACTAACTCTTGGTACTTCATACTTGTCCTCTCATGAGCCTCTTCTCTCCTCTCTTCCCAGGGCACAGTTCCACCTTGATCATTTTCTTTGCAACTGGTGACCAGATGACAATGTAAGAGCGGAGGGATGTCTGAGCGACATCAGGAAATACGTTTCCTGCCCATGCCAACCAAAAACTCCCATGACTTTGCTTCCTGCAACAGTCAAGCATTCTCAGCCATTGCAGTCTTTTGCTGTTGTACAACTTTAAAAACTTTATAAACTAGGAACCTGTTTTCATTGGGATTCTCTCTTTCCATCTTCATATTTCAAGGATCCATCAGTACTTTGTCATGTCTCCATCTGTGGTGACCTTGGGCCAGTGCGACCTGACATCCTGGCAATATGTAACCTATTGTTTCTCTTCCTTAAATCAGTTGACATAATGGGTCTTTAAAAAGCTCCCACCTCTCTCAGTTGGCTGGTGATCGTTACAGGAGGTCATGCACCAAACAAAGCAGAAACTGCAGCTCCAATAGAATATAGACCATGACCTCCTGTTGCATAATGGAATAGTAGGTCATGATTTACAGTCTGCTATGAGGTGTTTCTTATCCACTAGTTTTACAGTTTTAATTTTTTTGTAACACATGACAACCCGACACATTCAGCAATCTCACTAAATAACATGATTCCTGATGTAACACTGGTATAGTCATGGGTCTCTCTATAAAGCATTTCCATTTGACATAGTCCCTGATAAAACACAGGTATAGTCATGATTCTCACTACAAACTATCACCATATAATAATAATAATAATAATAATAATAATAATAATAATAATAATAATAATAATAATAATAATAATAATAATAATAATAATAATAATAATAATAATAGTAATAATAATAATAACAATAATAATAATAATAATAACAATAATAATAATAATAATAATAATGTGGACTTAGTAAAGTGTCTAATCTTTAGAAGCTTTAAGTGCTTTACAAAATTAGATAACACATAAATGCATATACAACAAGACTACAAACACAAATACCATAAAATTACAAAATAAAAGCATGCTAAAAATAATTAAGGCAGTAAACATTATTAACATGCAGTCAAAATAGATGAGAGCATTCTTGAATGAGATCACAGTGTCCTTATGTCTAAGATCAATGGGTAATTTTTTCCACACAGCTGGTCCCTGATAAGCATTAGAACATTTTAACTGTGGGAACAATGAGTGTTGGAATAGGAGCATAAGTTTCTACATGGGGTGTACACATGGGTGAGTTCAGATAACTAGATTGGATTGGAGCCAGTCAACAAAATGTAGCATAATGAGCAGATTTTGTGTTTGATTTTGGATCTGGTAGCTAGTGAAGGTTACATGGCAGGGGTAAGGGAAGTGCAGGGTCATAGAGAATGATCACGGGCTCTGGGGTAAGAAACAACTAAGCTTCTCCTAGTTTTTGTTCAAACTAAAATTTTGTTTTATAAAATTAAAAAGAGTTGTTTGGCCAGACTGTAAATCATGTTATGTCCTGGTTGCCCTCCATCTTGTTGGTCCTGGGAAGGTGTGCTCAGTTTTTCATACTATAACATCAGTATAGTCTTGGAGCTCACGATAAAGCACCTTAATATATCACTTTCCATCATATAACACAGGTATAATCTTGGATATTCCTATAAAACACTTCCATACAAAACAGCCCCTGATATAACAGGTAAAGTCATGGATCTCACTACAAAGAACCTCAATATAACACTGTCACTGATATAACACAGGTATAGTCATGGATCTTTCAATAAGTACCTCCATATGGCTCACATACAGTCATGGATCTCACTATAAAGCACCACAATGTAACACAATTCCTGACATAACACAGGTATGGTCATGAATTTTATTGCAAATTACATCCATATAACACAGTTCCTGTACATCATGGATCCAGTTACACTGGCTGAATTATGTTTTTCCATCCAATGTACCCCAGGATAAGGTGACCTGGCCTATAACACTACTCCCTTGAGCAACATTAAACTGACAACTAATGTGATATGAAGTACTTTCAAGGATGGCAAGGGATTATATGATATGGTCTTTAATTTGAGAAAATTATACCTAGTATAAACCAGTGACCTTAAATAGATAGTTACTAAATAAAGCACATGCTACAGATGGAGATCAAATTCCAAATGAAAAAAAAATGCAAAGAAAATGTGGAATGACTGCACTAACCAGAACCCATGATTATAAAAATTCTTACAATGAACATCTCCTTATAGTTTTACTTATGATTATATTTCTTACATCTGATTGGCCTATGTACTATCCAATCAGATGTCAGATTGATGAGTTCTGTCTGAGTGTGTAATCTCTAGGCCAGGTCTTATTACCCAACTGTTTTACATTCTTATACAATCAAAAAGACTCAGTACACTTATTAAAGTGTCAACCCCTTTAAAGTTAACATCTTAAAAGAAACGCAAGCAAAAGAAAATTATACTACCCTGATTACAAATATGGTATGACTGCATGATAAACATCTTTCATTCTTCTAATGCACACTGAAATGAATGTTATATTTAAATTTGGACTTTTGGCTAATTATCATTTTGTTCCTTTATTCTCTTCTGGTCTTACTGACTCAAAGGATGAAATATATTGCCATAATGCTAATGTTATGAATAATATACTAATTGTGTGTGTGTATATATATATATATATATATATATATATATATATATATATATATATATATATATATATATATATATATATATATATATATATATATATATATATATATATGTATGTATATATATATATATATATATATATATATATATATATATATATATATATATATTTATGTGTATGTATGTATATATATATATATATATATATATATATATATATATATATATATATATATATATATATATATATATATATATATATATATATATATATATATAAACATGGATATAATACCAGAATGAAATATGCTATATTGTCTTTATAAATATGTTATGCATCCATTTCTAAAATATTCTATGAGTAAAATCATGTATATTATCTAACAAACATAATATTTTTCAAGACATGCACAATCTATACACACATAATCTAGTCTCTCTTACCTATATAACATGTAATCTAGTCATTTTGATCAAATAACATGTAATCTAGTCTTTTGCCTTCATACAATGTAATCTAGTCTCTCTTACATATACACCATTTAATCTAGTCTCACTTGCATATATAACATGTAATCTAGTCTTTCTTACCTATAAAACTTTGAAATATAGTCTCTCTTGCCCACATAATATTTAAATACAGTCTCTCTTGCCCATATAACATTGAAATCTAATCTCTCTCTTGCCCATATAACATTGAAATCTAATCTATCTTGCCCATATAACATTGAAATACGCTCTCTTTTGCCCATATAACACTAAAATACAGTCTCTCTTGCCCATATAATATTAAAATTTATTCTCTCTTGTCCATATAACATTTAAAATCTAGTCTCTCTTGCCCATTTAACATTGAAATCTAGTCTCTTGCCAAAAAAAACATTGAAATCTAGTCTTGCTTGCCAATATTACATTGAAATCTAGTCTCTCTTGCCCATATAACATTGAAATCTAGTCTCTCTTGCCCATATAACATTGAAATATGGTCTCTCTTGCCCATATAACATTGAAATCTAGTCTCTCTTGCCCATATAACATTGAACTGTATTCTCTCTTGTCCATATAACATTATAATCTAGTATCTCTAATCCAAACAGTAATGAAATCTATATATCACTCATATAATACAGAAGTTTAATCTCTCTCATCTAGGCAAGACAGATGTATAGTATCTCCCACCCAGTTCATACAAAATTCTAGTCTCTCATCCAGTTAATGGAGCAATCCAGTCTCTCACCCAGTAAATATACCAATCTAGTCTCTCACCCAGTTAATATAGGAATCAAGTCTCTCACCCAGTTAATATAGCAATCTAGTCTCTCACTCAGTTAATGTAGCAATCAAGTCTCTCACCCAGTTAATATAGCAATCTAGTCTCTCACTCAGTTAATGTAACAATCAAGTCTCTCACCCAGTTAATGTAGCAATCAAGTCTCTCACCCAGTTAATGTAGAAATCAAGTCTCTCACCCAGTTAATGTAGCAATCAAGTCTCTCACTCAGTTAATGTAACAATCAAGTCTCTCACCCAGTTAATGTAGCAATCAAGTCTCTCACCCAGTTAATGTAGCAATCAAGTCTCTCACCCAGTTAATGTAGCAATCAAGTCTCTCACCCAGTTAAAGTAACAATCAAGTCTCTCACCCAGTTAATGTAGCAATCAAGTCTCTCACCCAGTTAATGTAGCATCAAGTCTCTCACCCAGTTAATATAGCAATCGAGTCTCTCACCCAGTTAATGTAGCAATCAAGTCTCTCACTCAGTTAATGTAACAATCAAGTCTCTCACTCAGTTAATGTAACAATCAAGACTCTCACCCAGTTAATGTAGCAATCAAGTCTCTCACCCAGTTAATGTAGCAATCAAGTCTCTCACTCAGTTAATGTAACAATCAAGTCTCTCACCCAGTTAATGTAGCAATCAAGTCTCTCACCCAGTTAATGTAGCAATCTAGTAGCACTAATATAGATGATACAGGAATCTAAAACCTCTCACCTGGTTTATACAGAAATCTATTATTTCTCACACAATTAAAATATATATCTAGTGTCTCCCACCCAGTTCATACAAAAATCTTGTATCTCTCATCCTGTTACTACAGAAATTTAGAATCTCTCCACAGCAAATACAGAAATCTAGCATCTCACATCCAGTTAATACAGAAATCATATATCTTTCATGCAGATAATCTGGTGCCTTTGATCCAGTTTATAAAGAAATCTAGTGTCTTCCACACATGACTTCCAGTGTCTTTCACCCAGTTTCTACAAAATCCAAGTAACTCCCATACATTAATACAAAAATCTTGTACTGCTCTGGTGGCCTAGTGGTTAAAGCATCTGCTTCAAAAGCGGGAGGTCATGGGTTCAATCTCTAGCTGATACATACCAAAGACTTATAAAAATGGTACTGACAGCTGCTTTGCTTAGCAATCAGCATTAAGAGGTTAGTGTAAGGACTTGGTCAGCCTGGTGTCAGGATAATGTGACTGGGTGGGAAATCATGCTACATTTCTGCAGCATGATGCTCCAGTGCTAGACATCACTATAAAATGCCACACTGCAGACATCATAGCAGTAACAGTTAAAGCTATATTACAAATCTAAATCTCATAGACACTCACATATCTGCACTCACATATCACACACACACACACACACACACAATCTTGTTCACTCTCAAGACCATAATGCCTGATTATTTACAATTTCAAAAGTTTTCTTTACCTGGACATTTGTCTGCTGCATGAGGGTCTCATATCGGTTCACTGGTGGAAGAGTGACCTTAATTCCTGCCTGGGTACAGTCACTGCACAATTTCTTGTCTAACATAATGCTGAAATCAAATGACCCAAACTTTATTTACTCAATAGGCAAATGTTGTGTGTGTGTGTTTGTGATTTAGATTTTTATAATAGCTTTAACAATTTTTCAGTTATATTGCTATGATGTCTGCAGTTTGATAATTTATAGTGATGTCTAGCACTGGAGCATCATGAAGCAGACATGTGGCATGATGTCCCACCCAGTCACATTATCCTGACACCAGGTTGACCAGTTATATATGTAAAGTTTTTGTTTAACTTTTGGCTGATATAAAATGACATAAATATTACATGTAAATTTCTTGTCTAACTATTGGTTGAAACAAATAACACAAATATTACATGTCAATTTCCTCATTTGTGTGAATGTGAAACAAAATGTCTCTTTTTTGATTGGGAATTGGCATCAGGCAAAAATGAAATTATTTTACATTGGGATTCTTTATGGATTATTTTATACAGTCTCAATCTTAAAAATCTTTCATCAAAAGGCATGAATTTGAAATATACAATGGTGAAACTAAAAAAATGTTCATGCAGCATGAATGTCCCATCAGTGACTATGATACTGGCCTTAGCACACATGAATGTCCCACCAATGATGATGATATTGGCTTTAGCACACATGAATGTCCCATCAGTGACTATGATATTGGCCCTAGCACACATGAATGTCCCACGAATGATGATGATATTGGCCTTAGCACACATGAATGTCCCATCAGTGACTATGATATTGGCCCTAGCACACATGAATGTCCCACCAATGATGATGATATTGGCCTTAGCACACATGAATGTCCCATCAGTGACTATGATATTGGCCCTAGCACACATGAATGTCCCACCAATTATGATGATATTGGCCTTAGCACACATGAATGTCCCATCAGTGACTATGATATTGGCCCTAGCACACATGAATGTCCCACCAATGATGATGATACTGGCCTTAGCACACATGAATGTCCCATCAGTGATTATGATACTGGCCTAAGCACACATGAATGTCCCACCAGTGACTATGATACTTGTCTTAGCATACATGAATGTCCCACCAGTGACTATGATACTGGCCTTAGCACACAAATTAATTAGATAATCATATGGTCAAACATGCCCAAAATATTCATGAAGTGACAGCAAAACAGTGGTGTTATTTAGAGTAAGTCCTCTGAATTCCTCATGCAAGTCATAAGACATGACTAATGGAGTCAAACTCTTCTGTTATAAGACAAGACTAATGGAGTGTTATTGGCCTAGGGCCTACATTGTTATATAACTATAGTATTACTAGCCAATGGCATAAATTATCACTGTTACTGTATTATTATTGGCCTAGGGCTTACATTACCAATAAACAATTGTCTTTGTCATTGTCAGAAAGTCTGTATCCTTTATTTATATTCCATTAGATATCTACTGGAGCAATTTTAAAAGGCAGATATTTCAACACTTGCAATCCAAAAAAAAGGAAAATAAAATCAATAAATGGAATTCCTAATTAGACTAATGAATAGATCAGGATATCAATATTATGTTCCTTTCATAATCAAAGATGAATACACACAGTTTTTTCTTTTGAATCTTTTGCATTAAAGACATGAGTGTGGCTATGGCTGTTCTCCTTAACTCACCATGATGCCATCTGCTTGAAGCTGGTAAACAGCTGTTCACTCAATTTGAACACAAACTGGTCGAAACAAAGATTCACCTGAAACAGAAATACAGGATTTTTATTGTTTATTTCATATCAAATATATCAAATAAATTTAACATTATATTCCAGAAGCTGTTACTGAAATTGGCATGTGATATTATTCAATTAATTTCATAAATTGAGTACGAAATGAAGAAAATATGAGATTCCATCTATTAGATGATGATAAGGACTTAATGATATTGCAAATAATATCTAAGTGAGTGAGATGATATAATAGTGCAATGTCATCACAGCGTGGATGCCTATAGCTGAGTGAGATGGCATAACATTGCAATGTCATCACAGCAGGGATGTCTATAGTTGAGTGAGATGACGACAGTGCAATGTCATCACATCATGGATGCTTATAGCTGAGTGAGATGGCTTTAGCATTAGGTTAGGTGAATGCAATACACCATGAGTTCCCAGAACAAGGTGGACAGAGGCTTTATGTAGGTGATATATTTATCATCCATAGAATAAAAAAAAGTTGGCCACAGGTGCAAAACGCTTGAAACTATTATTATACACAACTTAAATTGTGTTTATATTTCATTTTAGAATCAAAATAATGACATCAAAAGAAATAACAATAGGAAAAAATAAATATCCATTTTTATTATTGCAATGCTATTAGAAATAATTTGAATTATGAGGAGTATGTTCTTCCAGTATTCAAGACCCGTTAAAGACATAAGGAAACATCACATTATCTGAGATTCAACATGCCCTAGCTAAACAAAAGCAGGGCAAATGTACAGGATCAGATTTTGTATATGTAGAACATGTTAAATTTCCAGATGGCAGATTTCAAGTTCTTTTAATAACATTATTGAATTGTATGTTTGTACATAAATTTGTTCCAGATGATTTCACAAAATTTACAATTATACTGCTACTGATAAGCAGAATTGGTGGCAGACAAAAATAATTGTAGACTTATAAGTCTTATGACAATCATTTCAAAGATATTTGAATGTATTGTAATAAAACAATGTGATAATCTGTTCAGTTTAAAAAAGAAACATTCAAAAGACTTATGCATATTTACCATTCAGGAAACAGGCAGCAATTATTTAGATATGCATATTTACCATTCAGGAAACAGGCAGCAATTATTTAGAACATGTTTGTAAACTAGGATGTATTCAGTTTTGAAGAAATAATAAGTAAGTGTGTTTTCAATGATGACAAGAATATCTAATAGCAAGAATGTTGTCTTAACTAAGATTTTTCTTTAAATTCCTGTATTATACATATATTGAACAAATCAATCTTAAAATTCCTTATGTATATGTGTTTGTATATTTGACCCTAATACACCCATGTTCTTTTAAATTTAATTTATCATCATCTAGTGCTTGCATAGTTTGGGGATTGTTTAAAACTGCAAGACTGAAAACAGGTGTTTTGCTTGGAAAAGATACCTCTTTAATTCTAAACTGAGAAAATAATGTGCAAAATGAAACGTTTATCTTGCTTAATAAATACCTCTATTGGAGACCAATACATGTGACCAAGAATGCCAGATAATTTGAAGCCAAATATGTCACCAACAGTGATAGATACCTCTGGAAGTCCATACATGATACCAACAGTGATAGATACCTCTGGAAGTTCATACATGACACCAACAGTGATAGATACCTCTGGAAGTCCACACATGACACCAACAGTAATACCTCAAGAAGTCCATGCATGACACTAACAGTGATAGATACCTCTGGAAGTCCATACATGGCACCAACAGTGATAGATACCTCTGGAAGTCCATATGTGACACCAACAGTGATTGATACCTCTGGAAGTCCACATATGACACCAACAGTGATAGATACCTCTGGAAGTCCACAAATGACACCAATAGTGATAAATACCTCTGGAAGTCAACACAAGACACCAACAGTGATATATACCTCTGGAAGTCCACACATGACACCAACAGTGATAGATACCTCTGGAAGTCCACACATGACACCAACAGTGATTAATACCTCTGGAAGTCCACATATGACACCAACAGTGATAGATACCTCTGGAAGTCTACAAATGACACCAACAGTGATAAATACCTCTGGAAGTCCACACATGACACCAACAGTGATAGATACCTCTGGAAGTCCACACATGACACCAACAGTGATAGATACCTCTGGAGGTCCACACATGACAAAAACAGTAACATATACCTTTGGAACCATGCATAACTCAAACAGTAACATATATCTTTTGAGGTATACACGTAGCACCAACAATAATAGATAACTCTGGAGGTATACACTGCCACAATATTTAATGAATAATTGACATTACTTGTATCACCCTGTAGAGCCTTGCTATCCTAACTTGCAAGATAAAGAACTTGATGCGTTGAATGCAGGACTTATTTTCCATAAATTTTAAAAACAGGAAAGAAAGATCATGCGTAATAAAAATAGCCCAGAAATCCTATAATATGCATAGAAATAAGACTAATCAAGACATATTTACATTTGTTATGTAATATCTTTGGATAAAATCAAAAACAAAAATGTAATTAATTTACTCTTACACAAAGAAAAATCTAACCTCTGCTTCCACTTCATCATACAGGAACTGTTGTCGGAATTTGGTGAGAGCATAGTGCGCAGAGTCATTGTACAGGTCAAGTGGATACAGAATGTACCTAGAAAAAGGTGTGTGATAAGACGTTAGCTCTATTTACCTATACCTTCTGTCAAAATTAATACTATTTATTAATACTGTTTATTTTGGTCAGGTTTTATGTCCAAAAATAATACTTTTTATTGATTATGTGTTAGGTTTTTCTGTCCAAATATAATACAACTTATGAGTATGGATCAGGTGTTTCTGTCAAGCTGATCATACCTTCAATAAATGATGTTGCTTAGACTAAATAAATGTAGCTATCTTAAAATAAATATCATCCAAACTAATGGAATCCAAGATCATACCTATGGAATTGAATATATTGATAACAGGAAACTGCTAATGGATGATCCCTACCCCCAAAACGAGATAATGGAGGGTGTTTTTGTCAAACTCTCCCTTTTCTAGTTATAATAATAATACTTACTTTATATTTACTGAGGGTGATTGTGTTAGTACAAAGCTATTCTCTCTTAAGGATATTTTTTCATTCACTTAACTTACAATACAACATAAGCTGAAAAAGAATACTTAATACTTATTTAACATGTAGTGGCATTTGTATTTAAAAGCACTGAGAAAATTTATTTTATTATTAAAAGGGAATCTGTTCAAGGCAAGAACGCCAGAAAATCAAAAGACAATCTGGTCTGGGCAAGAACTTGGAAAATCAAAAGCTATTTTTAAAGTACACATATTTTATCAATAACATTTTAGTTTGACAGAGTGTAGTGCATAACCAGATGCATCGGACCAAACATATTGTGTAAATCTTATTATGCAGTTTAGTTTAGACTTAAGTAAACTAAATTAGCGTTACTGTAATAAGTCCTTTTCTTAATTTTCATCCAACTTGATATTTCAAAACAGGGCTATCATGGTGATTCATTATTTTTCTAGAAGTAAACATGCATGCATTGCTATGTTTTGAAATTTTATGTCAAGGCCTTGGAGCAGTTTTTTCTATTCATTAAGGTAACACTGTACATTGGTTGAAGGGTGTATTCTCAAATTTTGGTTGTAGCGCACTTTCAGTGAAAAATTCATAAATTTTGCCATTTTCAGCTATTGAACTACACCTTCTCAAAACAAACCCCTTGTAAAACACATCATTTATCCATTTTGGGAAAATTTGATGTTCCCTTTCCAACACAAAACATTTCTAAGAATAATAGTGACTTAGAGGATTACTCATTGTGTGTGTGTGTGCATGTGTGTTTGTGTCTGTGTGTGTGGGTTGGTGGGTGGGTGTTGGTGACAATCTTACTCCATCATAGAACTTTCTTTGGTTTCCAGGACGTGGTCAGTCAAAATCCATGGCATTGACATTTCAATGGGAAACTGAAATTGAGAAAACAAAACTATCATGAGACCATGGTAGAAATATCAATTATCTCCTCTTAAATTTGTGTTAAATTGATCCTTACAAATAGTTTTAATAACCTTTTTAAGAATGGCAAAATTATTTGAAGTGTTCAATGGGCATCTTTTTTTCTTCAAGAGAAAGAAAACTGTTGACCAAAAAATATTGAAAGAATGGGCCAAATGTTAACAAAAACCAGGAAGTATTTCATGGATTAGTGGGCCAAATGTTGACAAAAATCAGCAAGGATTCACTGGATTGGTGTCTCACACACACATCTCAGGCCACAATGTAACCCCATAATATTAACACACCTTGAACACAACACTTTAATTCAGTAGAGTAATGCCAATACTGAAAAAAACTGGTTTCTAATGACACAAGAAAACAATACCACTGCCTGCACTGACACTTTTATCCCTGGAGGCGTAGGATCATTTTTTTTACTTTGTACCTCAATTATTTTTACATTTAATTTTGCTAAAAGGATAAAATGTTGACAATAATGGTGCTAGATTTGTTGGCTGAGGAAATGCAACTTTTATATTCACTGCATTTGCTACAGTTACGGAATTGGCCACAACTTTTACTGTCTGAAATGTTCACCACCTACAAAATGAAGTTTAACTTTCTATTCGTTTATGCATTGATAACATACCTTGTATCAAACATGGCCCACACTTTCTCATAGAACATGAACAGTTCCTTTATACTTTGAGCATTGATAATATACCTTGTATCAATAGTAGCTTTGCCCACATTTTCTTATATGATACAAACAAATAAGGAACAGGTTGAGAGAAAATGTGAATTCATTCTTTTTTATGTGGTATCAATTTTTTTGATTATTAGTTGCCTCTGTAAAATCTGCAACATCTATTGGTAAAACTAAATCTACAATGTGAACATATATGAAAAAAGGGCAAGATGCAACAACATTTCCTTTCACATCAAGATATCTTCAAATGGCTCAGACATGTAATGCCCCAAGAACAACACCCAAAGTAGCCCTCAAATGGACACCTGCTGGTAGGTGTGGATGCCAACAGATGATCTTGTAAAGGACAGTGGTGATCAAGTTGTAAGAAATGGTACTTTCCTGGGGCAAGGCACAAGCCATCGCTAAAGACCAACCAAGATGGCAGAGGATTAGTTGCAGCCTTATGTCCCAGATAAGAAGAAGAGGACTAGCTAACTAGCTAGTTTTTGTGAATTTCATACTTAACACAAATTAATAAATTTAAAACATCCAAAAACATTGATTAGTCTGTGTAAATGATAGGAATAACTCCCATACCCATGAAATTAAGTATCAATAAAAATGCCATTTGTCTCAGTGCCACAAACTATAAATCCATGTAAATTAATTCATTCACCAAAGTACATTTTTTTGCCTGTACTCCAGCTAACCAGGAACAATCAAAGTCATCACTTCTATACAAAAGATTTGCGACATAATAAACATATCACATCCTGAACTGAAGAGCCTCCAATTAAATTCTTGCGGACATAATAAACATGTTGAATCCTGAAATGAAGGGCCCACACAATAAACATGTCATATCCTGAACTAAATTGCCTCTAATTAAATTGGAAAGATCTGATTTACATATTTTGACAGAGGTATTGTCATTCATTTGTTCTTCATTTCAAAGGTCTAGATAAGATTTTGATAGGTGGAGATTTTATTTCCTGGTTTTAAACTAACTAGGAAATTTCACTAGTGTGTATTCAGTGAATATTATTGCAAACTTACAAAATCAGACAGACTTTCCATCAGCAAGATCTATATTGTGGCTTTATGGATGCATCACATAGCTTAATGACCAAGACTAACAGGAGGTGTGCTCAATTATAATAGTTCTGTTTGATTAGTAATATCATCATGATCATTAAATGTGCATGGAACATCCAGAACTTGTAAAGAATGTGCCATATGAAAAAAGTAATGCTTAAACAAGTGCAGCTTAAGACTGTACATAATGACTGAAATATACATGTACTGAATGAATGCTGCTCATTACTGAAATGGAGGATCTTACAAGAACAACAACTCTATTGTGTGACATGAAAATGTGTGCATAACATTACATCCATGCTCTTCAACTGTACAAGTAAAGTGTTTCTTCACTATTAATTTCTTCAATGAATATTGAACATACAGGTATAAGTTTTGGATTTATTTTAAAATTTATATTATATGAAGTGAATAATAAAAGAAGACAGAAACAAAGCGTTTTACCTGGACAAGCATGCAGTTGATATGCATTAACATACCAGCATGCAGTTGATATGCATTAACATACCAGAATGCAGTTGATATGCATTAACATATCAGCATACAGTTGATATGCATTAACATACCAGAATGCAGTTGATATGCATTAACATACCAGCATGCAGTTGATATGCATTAACATACCAGCATGCAGTTGATATGCATTAACATACCAGCATGCAGTTGATATGCATTAACATACCAGAATGCAGTTGATATGCATTAACATACCAGAATGCAGTTGATATGCATTAACATACCAGAATGCAGTTGATATGCATTAACATACCAGCATGCAACTGATGTGCATTACCATACCAGATTGTCTTGCTACATTTTGCTGTGCCTATTATAACCCAAGAAGAATTAAATAAATCTGGACTTTATTTATGGGTGGAAATATATTCTGACAAGTTGGAAGAAATGAACAAAATTAAAGTGTTTTGAGTATCCTGAATCTGTTAAAAAATTCTTTAGCATTTTCTGCTGTTTAGTTCCATAAAATATTCTAATACATTGCTTCTCTTTTTCCATCTTGCAATTGGGAGAATACTGTATCCTCAATGGGCAGACAAAAAAAGCAAATTATGTGAATAAATATGAATTTAAAGTGTCTCCTAAATGACTAGAATTTTAAAAAAGATACGAGTTGACAGTGTTATTGTACAGTATTTCTCTCATCATTAGACCATGGAGTGGCCAAAACATTTATAAAAAAGTCGGATTATCCCTAATTACAATATGCCATAGATTTTCTTTTTGAAATGAGAATGGGCATATCAATAAGAATGGACTTATCACTGGATAGATACAGCAAATAATACAATTAGGAATGGACATATCACCAGATAGATACAGTGCCAGATTAAGGTCTTCCAGGACCCTAAGCACTGAAAATAGTATGGACCCCCTTTCTACAAAATGTAAAACTATATTTAAAAAATAAACAATAATAAAAGTTAAAAAGGTGAGAAAATGCCAGTGTTGACATCATTCCAAAATTAAAATACCTTTATATGCATAGTGAAATGGTCATATATATATATATATATATATATATATATATATATATATATATATATATATATATATATATATATATATATATATATATATATATATATATATATATATATATATATATATAAATATATATATATATATATATATATATATATATATATATATATATATATATACATATATATATATATATATATATATATATATATATATATATATATATATATATATATATATAAAAATATATATATAAATATATATAAATATATATATATATATATATATATATATATATATATATATATATATATTCATTCAGTTTTATCATCAACAATTAATATGAAATTGTATCCTGCTCCTAGGCTGGTGCCCTATGCATGTGCTTAGCATACTTAATGGGTATTAAAGCACTGATCATCAAGAATAGACGTATCTGATTATCATCAGGAATAGACTTATCACTGGATAGATACAGCAATGATTATCATCAGGAATAGACTTAACACTGGATAGATACAGCAATGATTATCATCAGGAATAGACTTATCACTGGATAGATACAGCAATGATTATCATCAGGAATAGACTTATCACTGGATAGTTACAGCAATGATTATCATCAGGAATAGACTTATCACTGGATAGATACAGCAATGATTATCATCAGGAATAGACTTATCACTGGATAGATACAGCAATGATTATCATCAGGAATAGACTTATCACTGGATAGTTACAGCAAGGATTATCATCAGGAATAGACTTATCACTGGATAGATACAGCAATGATTATCATCAGGAATAGACTTATCACTGGATAGATACAGCAAAGATTATCATCAGGAATAGACGTATCACTGGATAGATACAGCAATGATTATCATCAGGAATAGACTTATCACTGGATAGACACAGCAATGATTATCATCAGGAATAGACATATCACTGGATAGACACAGCAATGATTATCATCAGAAATAGACTTATCACTGGATAGATACAGCAATGATTATCATCAGGAACAGACTTATCACTGGATAGACACAGCAATGATTATCATCAGGAATAGACTTATCACTGGATAGATACAGCAATGATTATCATCAGGAATAGAGTGATCACTGGATAGATACAGCAATGATTATCATCAGGAATAGACTTATCACTGGATAGATACAGCAATGATTATCATCAGGAATAGACTTATCACTGGATAGATACAGCAATGATTATCATCAGGAATAGACTTATCACTGGATAGATACAGCAATGATTATCATCAGGAATAGACTTATCACTGGATAGATACAGCAATGATTATCATCAGGAATAGACTTATCACTGGATAGATACAGCAATGATTATCATCAGGAATAGACATATCAATGGATAGACAAAGCAATGATTATCATCAGGAATAGACTTATCACTGGATAGATACAGCAATGAATATCATCAGGAATAGACTTATCACTGGATAGATACAGCAATGATTATCATCAGGAATAGACATATCACTGGATAGACACAGCAATGATTATCATCAGAAATAGACTTATCACTGGATAGATACAGCAATGATTATCATCAGGAACAGACATATCAATGGATAGACACAGCAATGATTATCATCAGGAATACACTTATCACTGGATAGATACAGCAATGATTATCATCAGGAATAGACTTATCACTGGATAGTTACAGCAATGATTATCATCAGGAATAGACTTATCACTGGATAGATACAGCAATGATTATCATCAGGAATAGACTTATCACTGGATAGATACAGCAATGATTATCATCAGGAATAGACTTATCACTGGATAGTTACAGCAAGGATTATCATCAGGAATAGACTTATCACTGGATAGATACAGCAATGATTATCATCAGAAATAGACTTATCACTGGATAGATACAGCAATGATTATCATCAGGAATAGACTTATCACTGGATAGATACAGCAATGATTAACATCAGGAATAGACTTATCACTGGATAGATACAGCAATGATTATCATCAGGAATAGAATTATCACTGGATAGATACAGCAAAGATTATCATCAGGAATAGACTTATCACTGGATAGATACAGCAATGATTATCATCAGGAATAGACTTATCACTGGATAGATACAGCAATGATTATCATCAGGAATAGACTTATCACTGGATAGTTACAGCAAGGCTTATCATCAGGAAAAGACTTATCACTGGATAGATACAGCAATGATTATCATCAGGAATAGACCTATCACTGGATAGACACAACAATGATTATCATCAGGAATAGACATATCACTGGATAGACAGCAATGTTTATCATCAGGAATAGACTTATCACTGGATAGACACAGCAAAGATTATCATCAGGAATAGACTTATCACTGGATAGATACAGCAGTGATTATCATCAGGAATAGACTTATCACTGGATAGATACAGCAATGATTATCATCAGAAATAGACTTATCACTGGATAGATACAGCAATGAATATCATCAGGAATAGACATATGACTGGATAGATACAGCAATGATTATCATCAGGAATAGACTTATCACTGGATAGATACAGCAATGATTATCATCAGGAATAGACATAACACGGGATAGACACAGCAATGATTATCATCAGGAATAGACTTATCACTGGATAGATACAGCAATGATTATCATCAGGAATAGACTTATCACTGGATAGTTACAGCAAGGATTATCATCAGGAATAGATTTATCACTGGATAGATACAGCAATGATTATCATCAGGAATAAACTTATCACTGGATAGATACAGCAATGATTATCATCAGGAATAGACTTATCACTGGATAGTTACAGCAAGGATTATCATCAGGAATAGACTTATCACTGGATAGATACAGCAATGATTATCATCAGGAATAGACTTATCACTGGATAGATACAGCAATGATTGTCATCAGGAATAGACTTATCACTGGATAGATACAGCAATGATTATCATCAGGAATAGACTTATCACTGGATAGACACAGCAATGATTATCATAAGGAATAGACATACCACTGGATAGAAAGCAATGATTATCATCAGGAATAGACTTATCACTGGATAGATACAGCAATGATTATCATCAGGAATAGACTTATCACTGGATAGACACAGCAATGATTATCATCAGGAATAGACTTATGACTGGATAGATACAGCAATGATTATCATCAGGAATAGAGTTATCACTGGATAGATACAGCAATGATTATCATCAGGAATAGACTTATCACTGGATAGATACAGCAATGATTATCATCAGGAATAGACATATCAATGGATAGACACAGCAATGATTATCATCAGGAATAGACTTATCACTGGATAGATACAGCAATGAATATCATCAGGAATAGACTTATCACTGGATAGATACAGCAATGATTATCATCAGGAATAGACATATCAATGGATAGACACAGCAGTGATTGTCATCAGGAATACACTTATCACTGGATAGATACAACAATGATTATCATCAGGAATAGACTTATCACTGGATAGTTACAGCAATGATTATCATCAGGAATAGACTTATCACTGGATAGATACAGCAATGATTATCATCAGGAATAGACTTATCACTGGATAGACACAGCAATGATTATCATCAGGAATAGACTTATGACTGGATAGATACAGCAATGATTATCATCAGGAATAGAGTTATCACTGGATAGATACAGCAATGATTATCATCAGGAATAGACTTATCACTGGATAGATACAGCAATGATTATCATCAGGAATAGACATATCAATGGATAGACACAGCAATGATTATCATCAGGAATAGACTTATCACTGGATAGATACAGCAATGAATATCATCAGGAATAGACTTATCACTGGATAGATACAGCAATGATTATCATCAGGAATAGACATATCAATGGATAGACACAGCAGTGATTGTCATCAGGAATACACTTATCACTGGATAGATACAACAATGATTATCATCAGGAATAGACTTATCACTGGATAGTTACAGCAATGATTATCATCAGGAATAGACTTATCACTGGATAGATACAGCAATGATTATCATCAGGAATAGACTTATCACTGGATAGTTACAGCAAGGATTATCATCAGGAATAGACTTATCACTGGATAGATACAGCAATGATTATCATCAGAAATAGACTTATCACTGGATAGATACAGCAATGATTATCATCAGGAATAGACTTATCACTGGATAGATACAGCAATGATTAACATCAGGAATAGACTTATCACTGGATAGATACAGCAATGATTATCATCAGGAATAGAATTATCACTGGATAGATACAGCAAAGATTATCATCAGGAATAGACTTGTCACTGAATAGATACAGCAATGATTATCATCAGGAATAGACTTATCACTGGATAGATACAGCAATGATTATCATCAGGAATAGACTTATCACTGGATAGTTACAGCAAGGCTTATCATCAGGAAAAGACTTATCACTGGATAGATACAGCAATGATTATCATCAGGAATAGACCTATCACTGGATAGACACAGCAATGATTATCATCAGGAATAGACATATCACTGGATAGACAGCAATGATTATCATCAGGAATAGACTTATCACTGGATAGACACAGCAAAGATTATCATCAGGAATAGACTTATCACTGGATATATACAGCAGTGATTATCATCAGGAATAGACTTATCACTGGATAGATACAGCAATGATTATCATCAGGAATAGACTTATCACTGGATAGATACAGCAATGAATATCATCAGGAATAGACATATCACTGGATAGATACAGCAATGATTATCATCAGGAATAGACTTATCACTGGATAGATACAGCAATGATTATCATCAGGAATAGACATATCACTGGATAGACACAGCAATGATTATCATCAGGAATAGACTTATCACTGGATAGATACAGCAATGATTATCATCAGGAATAGACTTATCACTGGATAGTTACAGCAAGGATTATCATCAGGAATCGATTTATCACTGGATAGATACAGCAATGATTATCATCAGGAATAAACTTATGACTGGATAGATACAGCAATGATTATCATCAGGAATAGACTTATCACTGGATAGATACAGCAATGATTATCATCAGGAATAGACTTATCACTGGATAGTTACAGCAAGGATTATCATCAGGAATAGACTTATCACTGGATAGATACAGCAATGATTATTATCAGGAATAGACTTATCACTGGATAGATACAGCAATGATTATCATCAGGAATAGACTTATCACTGGATAGATACAGCAATGATTATCATCAGGAATAGACTTATCACTGGATAGATACAGCAATGATTATCATCAGGAATAGACATACCACTGGATAGAAAGCAATGATTATCATCAGGAATAGACTTATCACCAGATAGATACAGCAATGATTATCATCAGGAATAGACTTATCACTGGATAGACACAGCAATGATTATCATCAGGAATAGACTTATGACTGGATAGATACAGCAATGATTATCATCAGGAATAGACTTATCACTGGATAGATACAGCAATGATTATCATTTGGAATGGACATATCACTGGATAGATACAGCAAGTATTTTCAGCAGGAATGGACTTATCACTGGATAGATACAGCAATGATTATCATCAGGAATGGACTTATCACTGGATAGATACAGCAATGATTATCATTTGGAATGGAGGTAACACTGGTTAGATACACCAAGTATTATCATCAGGGATGGACTTATCACTGGATAGATACAGCAAGTATTATCATCAGGGATGGACTTATCTCTGGATAGACACAGCAATGATTATCATCAGGAAAAGACTTATCACTTGATAGATACAGCAATGATTATCATCAGGAATAGACTTATCACTGGATAGTTACAGCAATGATTATCATCAGGAATGGACTTATCACTGGATAGATACTGCAATGATTATCATCAGGAATAGACTTATCACTGGATAGATACAGCAATGATTATCATCAGGAATGGACTTATCACTGGATAGTTACAGCAATGATTATCATCAGGAATGGACTTATCACTGGATAGATACTGCAATGATTATCATTAGGAATAGACTTATCACTGGATAGATACAGCAATGATTATCATTTGGAATGGACTTATCACTGGATAGATACAGCAAGTATTATCATCAGGAATGGACTTATCACTGGATAGATACAGCAAGTATTATCATCAGGAATGGACTTATCACTGGATAGATACAGCAATGATTATCATTTGGAATGGACTTAACACTGGTTAGATACACCAAGTATTATCATCAGGGATGGACTTATCACTGGATAGATACAGCAAGTATTATCATCAGGGATGGACTTATCTCTGGATAGACACAGCAATGATTATCATAAGGAAAAGACTTATCACTTGATAGATACAGCAATGATTATCATCAGGAATGGACTTATCACTGGATAGATACACCAAGTATTATCATCAGGGATGGACATATCACCAGAGATATTCACCAGATAGATACAGCAAGTATTATCATCAGTGTTGCATATATGTAATTTAATTGCTTGTGTGTTAGTTTTAAATTCTTTTTTATTTTATTTTTATTTCATTACTTTTTATTGTAATTACTTTATTCACTGGATTTGCCATTTTTCTAGAAAATTTAGTACAGTTCCAGAAAATAATCACTATTGCTACATTTTATTTTTAGCTGACCTAGTTCCTAACCTTGGTTCAAAATTGGTAAACACAGAGTGAAAATTATTGGTCATAATCAAGGACATTCTTAGCTTGCATCAGCTCTGTTGTAAATAACATTTTTTATATATTTTTTATTATTAAATCTTATAGTAAGATTCATTCAGTACAATCCAACCTGTAAAAAGCCTTCATGCTAATTGACATATTACTTTACTGCATTGTTCCAACTAATTGACCACATGACCCACCATGTGATCTAAACTTGAGGGTTAAAACAGATATTTTGTTTTGGATTTAGTCAGTTGTAAATTGATACCTTTGGAGTGCAGAGGAATTTTGTGTTGTGACCAGTTCAAGTTAAATTTTTTATTTAAAATAATTTATTCACCCTGGAAAATACTTGGTTTCATCAAAATTTTTGGACAAAGACAATTAGTGAAAATTATTCAGAATTATAAAGCTTGAATATTTTCTTTGTGATTCAACAAGGAACTGTTGACACAATAACACAAACAGAACATAGAAGAAGTCTTCACCTTCCATAATGGAACTTCATCGGGATTCAAACTTTAATTCATTTAGAACTTTTTAGTGATAGGATTTACATTTGTAAATTTTATGATTAATTTTTGGATTATACTCGCAAACTGTAAGTCCTTTTTCATCTTTTTACCTTGTTTTCTAGGTAAATAAATTATTCTGTTAAAATTTATAAAGCTTGTTGGCTTCACTCTTTTTTTTTTTACTTTTGAATGAACCTAGACATGTTACATCAGGAATGGACTTATCACTGGATAGATAATGCAAGTATTATCATTAGAAATGGGCTTATCTCTGGATAGATACAGCAAAAAACACAGATTCAATTTACCTGAACTCTTCCACCATTTGTCATCTCCAGAAAAAATTCTCTGAACCACAGCTGTGATAAGTCACAGCAGTTTTGAAGGGACTCTAAAAAGTAAAGAAAAAAAACCCATAGTTATTTGGTACAGTATCTAAATATTTTTAACAAACTGTTTTCTGTTAGTCACTAATGGTATGTAGAACTGACAATAATTTACAATTCTATACTGTGAGAATGATAACTATTATGGATAAATTTGAGGTTCTATAAACCATTAGTGACACAAGTCTACCAAAGACAGTCTACCAGTGCAGTAATTAGGAATCTCATACAGCCATTAGGCATATTTATAAATGCAAGTATTGGCAAAATTAACACCTTTATCTAAATCATCAAACACTGATATATACAAAATTAAATAAATTCCAATTTCAAACAAAAATGTCTCTTAATAAAAGATGGAGATGAATCTCAAAAAAGTACAAAACTTCAAAAGGTCCAGAATGCAGAAAAAGGAAAACTCTAAAAAGATCCAGAAAAAAGTTTTCATAGTTAATTTTAACTGTATGACAGTTTCCTCTCACAACTGACAAAATTATATAAACAGATCTATATCATTAAATTTCCATAGGCAATGTGGTTCCTCTAACCAATGCCATTTGTATATAAACTGACCTATATCATCAAATTTCCTAAGGCCATGTGGTTCCTCTGACCAATGATTGAGTATATAAACTGGCCTATATCATACAAAGAGACTGTTATTAATTTTTATGGCTGTACAATAAGTGACATTATTTACAGAATGGATCTTAACAGGACCAAAAGCAGGTAACTGTGACCATGATTAGAGTTCTTCAAGATGAATCAGCTCCTAAAGTCTGATGACAGTAAATATAGAAAGAAGAACTTTGTTTTCATTTAGCGGATTGGATATCAGCTAGCATATATATATACATTTGTTACAAACATTGATGGTGACAAGTTTACTTACTGGCATTACAAATTTTCAATAAATATTACAGGTATATAAATATATATACTTATGTATACATCCCTACATTGTCATGCACACTCATTATTCATATAGACACATGAACAATATATTTGTATATGTATATACCCATACATGCTTACATAGATGTATGCATAGACACATACATACTTAGATAAATGTAAGCATATACCCATACATGCTTACATAGATGTATGCATAGACCCATACATGCTTACATAAATGTATGCATCTAATTACATATACCCATACATACTTACATAGATCTATGCATATACCCATACATGCTTACATAGATGTATGCATAGATCCATACATACTTAGATAAAAATAAGCATATACCCATACATGCTTACATAGATGTATGCATCTAATTACATATACCCATACATGCTTACATAGATGTATGTATATACCCATACATGCTTACATAGATGTATGCATAGACCCATAGATACTTAGATAAATGTAAGCATATACCCATACATGCTTACATAGATGTATGCATAGACCCATACATACTTAGATAGATGTATGCATATACCCATACATGCTTACATAGATGTATGCATCTAATTACATATACCCATACATGTTTACATAGATATATGTATATACCCATACATGCTTATAAAGATCTATGCATATACCCATACATGCTTACATAGATGTATGCATAGACCCATAGATACTTAGATAAATGTAAGCATATACCCATACATTCTTACATAGATGTATGCATAGACCCATACATACTTAGATAGATGTATGCATATACCCATACATGCTTACATAGATGTATGCATCTAATTACATATACCCATACATGTTTACATAGATATATGTATATACCCATACATGCTTATATAGATCTATGCATACACCCATACATGCTTAAATAAGCATATGTATATACCCATACATGTTTACATAGATGTATGCATATACCTATACAAGCTTACATAGATGTATGCATATAATTACATATACCCATACATGCTTACAAAGATGTATGTATATACCCATACATGCTTACATAGATGAATGTATATACCCATACATGCTTACATAGATGTATGTATATACCCATACATGCTTACATAGATGTATGTATATGCCCATACATGCTTACATAGATGTATGTATATACCAATACATGCTTACATAGATGTATGCATATAATTACATATACCCATACCTATACATAGATCCAATACTTGGTTTCATAGATGTATGCATATAATTACATATACCCATACATATACATAGATCCAATACATGGTTACATAGATGTATGCATATAATTACATATACCCATACATATACATAGATCCAATACATGGTTACATAGATGTATGCATATAATTACATATACCCATATTTTCTTACATAGATGTATGCATATAATTACATATACCCATACATGCTACATAGATGTATCCATATACCAATACATGCTTATATATATATATATATATATATATATATATATATATATATATATATATATATATATATATATATATATATATATATATATATATATATATATATATATATATATATATATATATAATTGCATATACCCTGAGATAGTGTGATAAGCACTCACATGCAATTAAACATCAATACATGCATTAATTGTATGCATAGTGTATGATAAAAAGTAAGAATATAACACATTAATTTGGAACCTTTAAATTACTCCAGAATGTACTTGGTAAATCATGTGTGAGAGCTAAATTACATGCTCCTTGATGAAGAGATGTGTCATCAATTTGTATACAGTATCCAACATAATAGTATCATTAGCCAGTTATACTTGAAGTATGACACAGTATAGTGCATGTATTACAAAATGAAACTTAAGATTGTATTTGTCATTTTATTATGTTCAAGTCGTGCTCTGTGAATATAATTGCCCAGATTTCTAATACCATTAGATTTAGCAGAATTGAGTAATAAGATACATTTCAACATATTGAAACCTCTCAAAAAATAAGAATTTATATACTTCCTTCTTAGAGGCAAATAACATTCTAAAATCTAAGTGACACTCATCTTCCAGCAATGATTATAAATTCTATGATTTAGTGGGGTGCTGTGTGGTCACTATGTATTAGAGTTAAATACCAAACAGTAATTGTGTGTGACAAGATGTTAACTATGACTTCCTGTTGCTTTGGTGACGGAATAACATCAAGCCAAAAACAAATTCAATTTTCTTTACTGCTTATGCAATGGTGAATGAGAAACAATAATCCAGTGAATGGAATGATGTATATCTAATATCCAAAAGAATTTCCAGAAATTCAAGATAAGACCATTTCTTCTCTTTAATTGCTGAGTGCTGTAGCCAGCACTAGTAATCTTTAAGTGATAGTTTGCTCAAATTAGCCACTGTGACAGCCAAAGACAATTAGAAGAGTTTCTGTGCAAATGCCATGTTGACATGGAGAATTAATGCCAAGGACACCATGACATGGAGAATTAATGCCAAGGACACCATGACATGGAGAAATAATGTCAAGGACACCATGATATGGAGAATTAATGCTAAGGACACCAAAACAGATACAAGGTCAGTGTCGTTTTTACGTAGGATCAACTAGACATAGTAAGAAGTCTTCTACTGAAACCAATGTTGATATGACCATCCAAATTTGGAGAATTAATACCAAGATTCTCAAGATGACCACTGATGGCACTTTTTAAGATGGCCATATGGAACGTCTGGGCATCAACGTCTTCATTTAGGAACAACATAAAAACATAATAAGTCTTTTCATTAAAAAAAATCATGCTGATATAGCAATTTATTCACAAGGAATAGCAATATTAAGATTCTCAAGATGGCAGCAGTGTCAGCCATAATGTATGTTTGAGAAGCACCATTTTCTTTAGGAAAAAAAAGATGTCTTTTGATGAAAACTCCATGTCAATATGACTGTCTTTTGGATGAGTAACACTAACAAGATTTTCATGATGGATACTCTGTGGGAGATACTGAACAAGAGATTGGCACCATTTTTATTTAGGATTGACTAGACATCATAAATAAAACCATGCTGATATCAACTTCCATTAAAGATTAATAGTAACTGCAAAATCAAGATGGCTGCTGTGATGGCCACATTAGACATCAGATTAGCACCATTTTCATTTCAAAATTTAACAAACATCACAAGAAGTCTTCTGGCGAAGATCCCATTTTAATTTAAATTTCTATTTAGAATGAGTAGTGATAATAAGATTTTCAAAATGGCTGCTGTGGTAACCATACTAGATGTCTGAGCAGGTCAATTTACATTTAGGACTGATGACTGATGTAAAGCCATGCTGGATGTTTCAGCAGTACAATTTACATTTAGGACCAATTAAACCATAGCATGAATCTGTGTTTAAAGTTTTATGGCAATCCTTCAATTAGTTTAGATGGAGTAGTAGTAACAAATGTTTGCTATTGAAAAGATGGACAAATAGTAATTCCATAAGTTCTCCTGGTCTATGACCAGTAGTGCTAAAAACAAAACATCCATGAATACACTGAAAACTACAATTTCAACAACAACAACACTAGCAACAACACCACTGGAAACACAATACCCATGGTATGCATGTAAGACACTATGTGCAAAAGCTGGATAAAACAAAATGTTCAACTGATGATGAAATCTAATTGGTTCACATATCAGCAGATTTCACCAGGTCAATCAGATTCCGAATAATGGTACTAACAAGGTTGGCACTAAATTTCTTCCTTAAAAATTAACCAGCCCCCACCATATAATAAAAAGGCCAGGATGTACAATACACAGTCCATGATCAAATCAAGATCAAAAGGATGAGCACAAATGTCACATTACTGCTTTAATTTCATAATGAATCATCCAATGAATTAACAAAATCAGTTATGAGGTTTAGGAAATACAAATCAATGAAAAGACTGGCCTTGACCTTACATAAAATTTTCAATGACCTTAAACTTGGCCATAATATGAAATTTGTATCACTGAATGAATAAAGTTAGCTTCATAATGATTTAATACCCAAGTGTGAATAAAATCCATCATGGGGTTTAGAAAATAGCAGTGTAATAAATAATTACATATCTTAGCTATAATTTGACTTTGTTTCTAGTTGCCACTGCAATGATTATCATGCAGAAAATTAATTCAAACTGAAGTGGTCATTGCCTCTTTCCTAACTAAAAAAATCTCTGTGATCCTTGATCTTCACATCAGAACTGTTAATAATTTTAAAATTTAGAATTGTTGACTTTTAATCAGCACTATATAGCCAGTATATACAGACATAATGTTAACCAGACAGACATAAAGTCAAAGCACTTTAACCCACCTACTATCAACAAAAATGATGGGAAAAATTAATTCAGTGACAAGTGTCTTTCATATAATTACCATAATATTTACCAAGTATCATGGTAATCCATGAAAATCTGCAAGATTAGTTGCACTAACAAGATTGTCACCTAGCTAGACCATTTTTCATCATATGAAAGTACAGAATGATGGAGGCTCTCCACTTGTCATGAAGGGAACAACAAAGAAAGTGGTTGTCTAAATTCATTGTAAACACTGGTCATGAAATCATAGAGTGATTTGTATCATATCAAGGTTGATTGCAATGCTAACAAATCATTTAAATACATGTATTTGGTCTGAAATCCATTTTTAATTTTCTTGTCAAACTTTTCATACATATCTACATATAGACAGTTACTCGCCTGTAAGATACAAGATCAAAATGCCAAGAACTCTAACAGATATAAAGAAAGCAAAGTGATTTGTCATCTTTAAGTGATAACTGTATTATTTATCAAGTGTAATGGCAATCCATAAACAAAGTAGAAATAACTGCACTTTGAAATTGTGCCAGCTGGCAGGTCAGATAAATGGATGGATGGATGGATGGATGGATGGATAGATGGATGGATGGATGGATGGATGGATGGATGAATGGATGGCCAGACTAATAAAAGCATAACTATATGACCCCACTTCATAATAGAGGCTGGAGTGTAATAGAAAGAGATAATTTTCTTACCACCAAAATTTAGGAGATAGTTCCAATAGAATGATTTCTGATGGAAAGATTCCATACTTGCAACACTCTGAGAATCAAAGTCTTTCCTGGAACTTTTCTTTGCCAGACCTTTGTTGGAGATTATAGACTCAAGCATTGTTCTCACCATATATAGCTGCAATAGATAGAAATATGGAATTTATTTTCATCAGGAGGCCCATGTGGATCTGATTTAGCCCACATGGAATTAGTCAAAAATGCCATTGTAGTAATAGAGCAGTGTGAAAAATTTCAGGATAATTTCCAGCCATGTACTAGAATTTGGTGGTATTTGACATGATTAATAATTTTTTCATTAAGTAACTACATCTGTACAAGATGGTACATTAGCATCTTTTGAATGAATGCAAAATGTGTTCATGCCAGAACTCCATCAATCATACCTGGATGTTTTGAAGAGAAAGTCATTCATTGATAGTATCAGTATACTATTAACAGCTGGATACTATGCCTGATGGGGTATAAGTATCATTAGCAAGTTTTCTATCAAAGTCACAACACTCTTTGGCAAGCTACCTAGGACACAACCAAGTCTGAGCAAAGTTTGCTAGACTGTTCTGTGGAATAAACTGAAAATCAATTTGCAATTTATTTAAGTCAAACCATTGCTTAGGGAATCATTTGATCATGAGAAACATTCCAAGTTTGACTGAAATTAGCTCAGTCATTTAATGAAAGTAAAAACGGATTTTATGCCTATTAGTTACTATGAAAGTAAATCTGTTGCCATGACAATGCATATTTTGATAGCACATGTTCAAACAAATATTTAGATAAAGCTTTTACAAGAATGGCAAATCTATTCTGAAGAAGTTCAAAAATGTCAAACTTGGCTTAGTTATTTTTGGTAAGGTTGCTATTGAAGGTACACCATCACACATGGAACAAATTAAGATAACAAATATCTCATAAACATTACCATCAAGTTTGATGAAAATAAGCTCTACCAAACAAGACAAGAAGTCAAAACAGCCACATCATTGCAAACAGATCCACTCCAAATAGAATTTTGATACAGTATGTCTTTGGAAACTATCCTGTAAGACTTATTCAAAACTTGCTGGTCCATTCTAGAGAAAAGCTGAAAACAGGTTTATCATGTGTTTGCTGAAAAAGATATACCACTGTATGGGGAACTAAACTGGGTATAATTTTAAAAAACATGTCCTCAGAACAGTCATACCAAATTTGATCAAAACTGACTCAGACATTATAGAGAAGAAGTAGATAATAGGTTTTCCAATTGGTTGCAAAGGATACCATTCATAGTTCCTACAAGGAGTGATACTAAACAATTTTTTTATAAATATGTCCTAAAAAAATATTCCTAATGGGTTTGATGTAAAGCATCTTAGCAAGTTGAAATAGGTTTTCCATTTGGTTGCTATGGAAGCTTCATCATTCATTGGGGAGCCACTTCAAACAAAAATTTGGTAGAACATATACTAAGGAACACACCAACCAAGTTTGATTGAATCTGGCAGTTTTTGGGAAGTTGAAAATAGCATCATGAATGGATAATACACAAAAGCTGCAGGGCCAGAGGTGATAAACATGTTTGAGTTAATAAACAGTTCAGCTAAAAATCTCACCCAATCATAAACATGTATAGGTCTTTCTCATATTAAAAAGCATCAAACATAGCAATGAATTAGCCCATTAACCAAGTTTTATTAAAATTGGGTCAAAAATACAGTCCCTCAAGTGGTGAGAATCTCTGCCTAAATAATTATGGTCTCCACATGAATATGCATAGATCTTCATGAATTCAGTAATGCATGGGATATATGCAGATCCACATGGTGATCTTGCATTTAACTGGCATGCTATCAAGTGATCTTGCATGTGATTGGCATGCTAAGAGTTGATTTTGCATGTGATTGGCATGCTATTTGGTGATCTTGCATGTGATTGGCATGCTATGAGTTGATCTTGCATGTGATTGGCATGCTATGAGTTGATCTTGCATGTGATTGGCATGCTATGAGTTGATTTTGCATGTGATTGGCATGCTATTTGGTGATCTTGCATGTGATTGGCATGCTATGAGTTGATCTTGCATGTGATTGGCATGCTATCAAGTGATCTTGCATGTGACTGGTATGCTACCTGTTGATTTTGCATGTAACTAGCATTGTTACCTGGTGACTGTGCATGTAACTGGCATGTTATAAGGTGATCTTGTATGTGACAGTGTTACATGGTGATTCTGCATGTGACTGGCATGTTACAAGATAATCATCAGTACAATTTCTAGTTTTGCACAGAAGATTAAAACCATTACCTCATCAATTATTTGTGTGGATCTTGCTCATAATTGTAATCCTCAGGATATAAGCCAATTTACCAAGTTTGATCAAAATTTGATTAGAGATACAGACTCTAGAGTGGCAACATCCAATCCCATGAAGGGCATACATTATCAGTCTCATTTAAAATCTTTATTATAGAAGCTAATATTTAAACTTTGTTTAAAACTGGATCAAAAATATGTTTTTTAGAGTGTTTACAAACTCAGTCTATCAGGTGCAAGGTCCCCTCATAAACATGTATGGATCTAGTTTCATTGTCAAGCAATTCTAAAATCTTTTAAGATATATGTATATAATTGAGTTTGATCAAACAAGATCAAAAATATGGCTACCAGAGTAGTAAATAACTAAGCTAATGAAAGCAAAATCAACTCATTTCTGGGCAGGATCATGCTCATTACTGAACCTATATTCCAAGTTTGATCAAATCAGATCAAAACCATGGCCGCCAGTCTGGTTATAAGCAATGTTGAATGATATATAATGGCTGCTGCAGGACCATACCATAAGCCCACCTGACCTTAATGCCAGTGAACTAACAACTAGGTGGTCAGCATGTATATGATTGCATGACTTTAGCAAATCTCATCTTCATTCAAGCTGGTGAAAGAAGATGACAAGATTTGGGTATATCAAATAAAGACACACTGCTAAGAAAGTCAAATAGATACATTGCATATAATAAGCAAATTCCCCCACTTACCAAGTTTCATTCTTTAACCTCAAATGATTTTAAAGTTATAGAGTTGAAAGGACAGTGATAGACAGATGGACAGATGAATACACAGCAGAGCATCGATACTTTGGAAAAAAGGAAGGGGGCAATCTGTTGACTTGTATTTAAGACTACAAAGCAGGGTCAAAGGCATTATTGAAACTGATCTTATTCTCTACAGACAACTAATTTACACTAGTCTGAAATCTCCACAGACAACTCATTTACACTCGTCTGAAACCTCCACAGACAACTCATTTACACTAGGCTTATCCTCAACCTACAACTCATTTACACTAGTCTTATCCTCTACAGACAACTCATTTATACTGGTCTATGGATAACTCTTTTATGCTTGTCTTATTCTCATCAGGCAACTTATTTACACCAGCCTTGTTCTCTTTGGACTACTTATTTATGGTAGTTTTACCCTCTATGTATATACCCATATATGCTTACATAGATGTATGAATATACCCATACATGCTTACATAGGTCTATGTATATACCCATACATGCTTACATAGATGTATGCATATACCCATACATGCTTACATAGATCTATGTATATACCCATACATGCTTACATAGATGTATGCATATACCCATACATGCTTACATAGATGTATGTATATACCCATACATGCTTACATAGATGTATGTATATACCCATACATGCTTACATAGATGTATGTATTTACCCATACATGCTTACATAGATGTATGTATTTACCCATACATGCTTACATAGATATATGTATATACCCATATATGCTTACATAGATGTATGTATATACCCATATATGCTTACATAGATGTATGTATATACCCATACATGCTTACATAGATGTATGCATATACCCATACATGCTTACATAGATGTATGTATATACCCATACATGCTAACATAGATGTATGCATATACCCATACATGCTAAAATAGATGTATGCATATACCCATACATGCTTATATAGATGTATGCATATACCCATACATGCTTATATAGATGTATGCATATAATTACATATACCCATGCATGCTTACATAGATGTATGCATATACCCATACATGCTACACAGATGTATGTATATACCCATACATGCTTACATAGATGTATGCATCTAATTACATATGCCCATACATGCTTACATAGATGTATGTATATACCCATACATGCTAACATAGATGTATGCATATACCCATACATGCTTATATAGGTGTATGCATATACCCATACATGCTTACATAGATGTATGCATATACCCATACATGCTTACATAGATGTATGTATATACCCATACATGCTAGCATAGATGTATGTATATACCCATACATGCTTGTATAGATGTATGCATATACCCATTCATGCTTACATAGATGTATGCATATACCCATACATGCTTACACAGATGTATGTATATACCCATACATGCTAGCATAGATGTATGTATATACCAATACATGCTAACATAGATGTATTCATATACCCATACATGCTTGTATAGATGTATGCATATACCCATACATGCTTATATAGATGCATGCATATAATTACATATAACCCAACATGCTTACATAGATGTATGTATATAACCATACATGCTAACATAGATGTATGTATATACCCATACATGCTAACATAGATGTATGCATATACCCATACATGCTTATATAGATGTATGCATATACCCATACATGCTTATATAGATGTATGCATATAATTACATATACCCCAACATGCTTACATAGATGTATGTATATACCCATACATGCTTACATGGATATATGTATATACCCATACATGCTTACATAGATGTATGTATATACCCATACATGCTTACAGAGATGTATATATATACCCATACATGCTTACATAGATGCATGCATATACCCATTCATGCTTACATAGATCTATGCATATACCCATATATGCTTACATAGATGTATGCATATACCCATACATGATTACATAGATGTATGTATATACCCATACATGCTAACATAGATGTATGTATATACCCATACATGCTAACATAGATATATGCATATACCCATAGATGCTTATATAGATGTATGCATATACCCATACATGCTTATATAGATGTATGCATATAATTACATATACCCATACATGCTTACATAGATGTATGCATATACCCATACATGCTTACATAGATGTATGCATATACCCATACATGCTTACATAGATGTATGTATATACCCATACATGCTAACATAGATGTATGTATATACCCATACATGCTTACATAGATGTATGCATATACCCATACATGCTTATCTAGATGTATATATATACCCATATACTCAATTATGCTAATCTTACCTTCTATGGACAACTCATTTGTGCCAGTCTTATTCTCTATGGACAACTAATTTATAATTTTCTTATCATTTATGGACAACTGAATTGAACTAGTCTTAATCTCTATGGACAACTCATTTACACTAGTCTTATCTTCTTTGGACAACTCATTTGTGTTATTCTTATCCTATATGGTCAACTCTTTTATGCTAATCTTATCCTCTATGGACAGTTACTAATTTATGCAAGCCTTATCCCCTTTGAACAACTAATTTATGCTATTCTTATCCTCTACTAACAATGCATTTACACTAGTCTTATCCTCTATGAACAATTTAATTGAACTTAGTCTTATCCTCTATCAACAACTCATTTATGCAAGGCCTATCCTCTACATACAACTCATTTATACAAGTCCTATCATCTACATAGAACTCATGTATGAAAGTCCTATCCTCTACATACAACTCATTTATGCAAGGCCTATCCTCTACATACAACTCATTTATGCAAGGCCTATCATCTACATACAACTCATTTATGCAAGGCCTATCCTCTACATACAACTCATTTATGCAAGGCCTATCCTCTACATACAACTCATTTATGCAAGGCCTATCCTCTACATACAAATCATTTATGAAAGTCCTATCCTCTACATACAACTCATTTATGCAAGGCCTATCCTCTACATACAACTCATTTATGCAAGTTTATCCTCTACAAACAACTCATTTATGCAAGGCCTATTGTCTACATACAACTCATTTATGCAAGGCCTATCCTCTACATACAACTCATTTATGAAAGGCCTATCCTCTACATACAACTCATTTTTGCAAGTTTATCCTCTACAAACAACTCATTTATGCAAGGCCTATCGTCTACATATAACTCATTTATGCAAGGCCTATCCTCTATATACAACTCATTTATGCAAGGCCTATCCTCTACACACAACTCATTTATGCAAGGCCTATCATCTACATACAACTCATTTATGCAAGTCTTATCCTCTACATACAACTCATTTATGCAAGGCCTATCGTCTACATACAACTCATTTATGCAAGTCCTATCCTCTACATACAACTCATTTATGCAAGGCCTATCCTCTACATACAACTCATTTATGCAAGTCTTATCCTCTACATACAACTCATTTATGCAAGGCCTATCCTCTACATACAACTCATTTATGCAAGGCCTATCCTCTACATACAACTCATTTATGCAAGTTTAATCCTCTACATACAACTCATTTATGCAAGGCCTATCCTCTACATACAAATCATTTATGCAAGGCCTATTGTCTACATACAACTCATTTATGCAAGTCCTATCCTCTACATACATTTCATTTATGCAAGGCCTATCGTCTACATACAACTCATTTATGCAAGTCCTATCCTCTACATACAACTCATTTATGCATGTCTTATCCTCTACATGCAACTCATTTATGCAAGGCCTATCCTCTACATCCAACTCATTTATGCAAGTCCTATCCTCTTTATACAACTCATTTATGCAAGTCCTATCCTCTACATTCAACTCATTTATGCAAGGCCTATCGTCTACATACAACTCATTTATGCAAGGCCTATCCTCTACATACAACTCATTTATGCAAGGCCTATCCTCTACATACAACTCATTTATGCAAGTCCTATCCTCTACATACAACTCATTTATGCAAGGCCTATTGTCTACATACAACTCATTTATGCAAGGCCTATCCTCTACATACAACTCATTTATGCAAGGCCTATCCTCTACATACAACTCATTTATGCAAGGCCTATCATCTACATACAACTCATTTATGCAAGGCCTATTGTCTACATACAACTCATTTATGCAAGGCCTATCCACTACATACAACTCATTTACACTAGGCTTTTTATGTACAGACATCTTATTTACACTTTTACACTAGTCTTAATCCTTTATAACAACTCATCTACTCTTTTCTTATCCTCTACAGACAACTCATTTACACTAGTTTTATCTTCTATGGATAACTCTTTTATGCTAGTTTATCCTCTATGGACAACACATTTATTGTAGTCTAATCCTCCTGAGGCAACTCATTTACACTAGTCTTATCCACTTTGGACTACACATTTATGATTGTTATATCCTTTATGGGCAACTCTTTTATGCTAGTCTTATCCTCTAGAGCCAACTCTTTTATACAAGTCTTATCCTCTATGGACAACTCATTTATGCAATTCTTATTCTCTATGAACAACTAATATCCTCTATGGACAACTCATTTACACTAGTCATATCCTCTATGTGGAACTCATTTACACTAGTCTTATCCTCTTTGAACAACTAATTTATGCTAGTCTTATCTACTAGAGACAACTCATTTATGCTAGTCTTATCTACTAGAGACAACTCTTTTATGCTAGTATTATCCTCTACAGACAACTTATGTACTCTAGTCTAATTCTCTATGGATAACTATTTTATGCTAGTCTAATTCTCTATGGATAACCCTTTTATGCTAGTCTAATTCTCTATGTATAACTCATTTATGGTAGTCTTATACTCCTGAGGCAACTCAGTTACACCAGTCTTATCCTCTTTGTACTACACAATTATGATTGTTATATCCTCTATGGGCAACTCTTTTATGCTAGTCTTCTAGAGACAACTCTTTTATGCAAGTCTTATCCTCTATGGACAACTCTTGTATGCTAGTCTTATCCTCTATGGACAACTCTTGTATGCTAGTCTTATCCTCTATGGACAACTCTTGTATGCTAGTCTTATCCTCTATGGACAACTCTTGTATGCTAGTCTTATCCTCTATGGACAACTCTTGTATGCTAGTCTTATCCTCTATGGACAACTCTTGTATGCTAGTCTTATTGTCTATGGACAACTCTTGTATGCTAGTCTTATCATCTATGGACAACTCTTGCATGCTAGTCTTATTGTCTATGGACAACTCTTGTATGCTAGTCTTATTGTCTATGGACAACTCTTGTATGCTAGTCTTATCCTCTATGGACAACTCTTGTATGCTAGTCTTATTGTCTATGGACAACTCTTGTATGCTAGTCTTATTGTCTATGGACAACTCTTGTATGCTAGTCTTATCCTCTATGGACAACTCTTGTATGCTAGTCTTATTGTCTATGGACAACTCTTGTATGCTAGTCTTATTGTCTATGGACAACTCATTTATGCTAATCTTATCCTCATCAGACAACTCATTTACATCAGTCTTATCCTCTTTGGACCACTCATTTATGTCAGTTTTAACCTCTACATACAACTCATTTACTCTTTTCTTATCCTCTAAAGACAACTCATTTATGCTAGTCTTATTCTCTATTGATAAATAATTTATAATAGTCTTATCCTCTATGGACAACTGAATTGAACTAGTCATATCCTCTATGGGCAACCCATTTACACTAGCTTTATCCTCTTTGGACAACTGATTTATGGTAGTCTTATCCTCTACAGACAACTCATTTATGCAAGCCTAATCTTTTATGGACAACTCCTTTACACTAGTCTTATCCTCTATGGATAACTGAATTAAACTTAGTCTAATCCTATATGAACAACTGAATTTAACTAGTAATATATAAAAAACAACTTAACTCAGTTTATCAATGCTTGCCTTTATATGAATTAGATTAGCCTTGTTATATATGAACAATTCAATTTAACTAGTTTTAACCTCTATGGACATCTCACTGGAACTCACTATGGACAACTCAATTTAACTAGTTTTATCACCCATGAACAACTCATACTTACCTGTACATTCAAATGATATCACAGTTTCTTACTGTCTCCTTTGAAAAAGAAAAAAAAAAACCATACCAATTACAAACCCACAAGACTAAATTCAGATGTTAGGTCATGAAAAGTTTTAATGTAGCCTTACCTGGGTACCTGAAGGGCCAACTTGTTTCCTTGGGACTTGAATGGGAAACCCTTCATTAGAATCCTTCTTGCCCTTCAGAGCTGGGTCATCAGGGGGCTCAATTCCATTCAGCCAATCAACACAAGAATCCCTTATGGAAAGCAGTACCCTGAAAATTCATAATGAAATGAAAAGAAAAGAGGTGTAGTTGCAGATTAGAAAGGAAAATCACAAGATGCATACAGTTTTAGTATGCACTGGGACTAAGCTGAAAGGTGTGTGATGAACATTAATGACAATTTTTGACAACAATGTTGAAAATGATGATGATGATGGTTGTGGTGGTGACTGGTGATGATGATGTTTATAGTAATTACAATGATAATGATGATGATGATGCACAAATGATGACATGCATAGTAACAGTGAATTTGCTATGATGACATGCATATTAACAGTGAATTTGATACAATGATGACATGCATATTAACAGTGAATTTGCTACAATGATGACATGCATAGTAACAGTGAATTTGCTACAATGATGACATGCATAGTAACAGTGAATTTGCTACAATAATAACATGCATAGTAACAGTGAATTTGCTACAATGATGACATGCATAGTAACAGTGAATTTGCTACAATAATAACATGCATAGTAATAGTGAATTTGCTACTATAATGACATGCATAGTAACAGTGAATTTGCTATGATGACATGCATATTAACAATCAATTTGCTACAATGATGACATGCATAGTAACAGTGAATTTGCTACAATAATAACATGCATAGTAACAGTGAATTTGCTATGATGACATGCATATTAACAGTGAATTTGCTATGATGACATGCATATTAACAATCAATTTGCTGCAATGATGACATGCATAGTAACAGTGAATTTGCTACAATGATGACATGCATAGTAACAGTGAATTTGCTACAATAATGACATGCATAGTAACAGTGAATTTGCTACAATAATGACATGCATATTAACAGTGAATTTGCTACAATGATGACATGCATATTAACAGTGAATTTGCTACTATAAAAACATACATATTAACAGTGAATTTGCTACAATGATGACATGCATATCAACAGTGAATTTGCTACAATAATGACATGCATATCAACAGTGAATTTGCTACAATAATGACATGCATATTAACAGTGAATTTGCTACAATGATGACATGCATAGTAACAGTGAATTTGCTATGATGACATGCATAGTAACAGTGAATTTGCTACAATGATGACATGCATAGTAACAGTGAATTTGCTACAATGATGACATGCATAGTAACAGTGAATTTGCTATGATGACATGCATATTAACAATCAATTTGCTACTATAATGACATGCATGTTAACAGTGAATTTGATACAATGATGACATGCATATTAACAGTGAATTTGCTACAATGATGACATGCATAATAACAGTGAATTTGCTATGATGACATGCATATTAACAGTGAATTTGATACAATGATGACATGCATATTAACAGTGAATTTGCTACTATAAAAACATACATATTAACAGTGAATTTGCTACAATGATGACATGCATAATAACAGTGAATTTGCTATGATGACATGCATAGTAACAGTGAATTTGCTACAATGATGACATGCATAGTAACAGTGAATTTGCTACTATAATAACATGCATAGTAACAGTGAATTTGCTACTATAATGACATGCATATTAACAGTGAATTTGCTACTATAATAACATGCATATTAACAATGAATTTGCTACTATAATAACATGCATATTAACAATGAATTTGCTACTATAATGACATGCATATTAACAGTGAATTTGCTATGATGACATGCATATTAACAATCAATTTGCTACTATAATGACATGCATGTTAACAGTGAATTTGTTACGATGATGGTGTGCATATTAACAGTGAATTTGCTACAATAATAACATGCATAGTAATAGTGAATTTGCAATCAAAATAAATTAATGATCAATTGTGGACCTAAAATATTACAATGCTGCTTTTTATTGCACATTCATCTCCAAAGAGGTACAGTATGGAACCCAAAAATTAGATGTTGCAAAGACAAAAGTTGGGGGTAATTTTGTATAAATTTTCTCTGAAAATACAAAAGGTCATGGTTTAGTTTGATATTAGCAGGAAGGAAGCTTCAGTAAGTCAATTTTTGAATTTTATATTATAACAGGTTTTCCTGACATTAGAAACATAATTCCCATTACAGCTCAATAGAGTACACTTGTAAATTAATCTACAAAGAGTTTCACAATAAACTCTTGAATTCCAAATGATATATTACATGTACTAGGCTGTGTATGACACACACAAAAAAACAAATTACAGATACTAGGTGGTGACTCACAAGAAAAGACAAATGACAGGTACATGACAATGCATTATGCCAAAAGACAAATTAAATGTACTGGACTGTGTATCATGCAAAATTGACAAAATACAAGTATTATGCACTGTGTTATGGTCATTAGCCCAGTGGTAAGAGTGATTGAACACTGTAACAGAGGTATCAAAATTTACACCCATGGAACACACTTTTCTCTGATGTATTTTTTTACTGTTACAATCACATTTTCTCATTAAATGTATCTTTTCTTTACATATTAATTGCTACTGGTTATTACAGTTTCTGGAATGTTGATATTTAAACAAAAAGTTGTAGAAAAAGATTGCAGCATAGTACAGTAGTATCTTTGTACTAATATGAACTTATCACAGAATGATATGTGACTCCCCATTAATACAACTCATATGTACGTATAACAGACTGATTTGTACTCCCCAGTAATACAACATAGTTGGACTTATCACAGACTAATATGTGACTCCCCATTAATACAACTCACATATACTTATCTCAGACTGATATGTGACTAGCTACTAACTTCACACTAATACAGCACATGTGGACTTGTCACAGACTAATATGCCAATACCCACTAACTCCACACTAATACAACACATGTTACCTTATCACAGACTTATGGGTGACTCCCAGCATGGGTAAAAGAGCTATAAAATAGGTCATACAAATCAGATTGCAATGACCCAAGCAAGGATCTTTGTCATGGATGAATTCTTATCAAACTAGGCCTTATTATATGGCACTAGGCTGTGTATCATATCAAACCAGGCCTTATTATGTAACACTAGGCTGTGTATCACATCAAACCAGGCATATTTATACAATACTAGACTGTGTATCACATTAAATCAGGCCTTATTATATAACACTAGGCTGTGTATCATATCAAACCTGGCCTTATTATAACACTAGGCTGTGTATCACATGAAACCAGGCCCTATTATGTAGCACTAGGCTGTGTATCACATTAAACCAGGCATATTTATACAATACTAGACTGTGTATCACATTAAATCAGGCCTTTTTATATAACACTAGGCTGTGTATCATATCAAACCTGGCCTTATTATAACACACTAGGCTGTGTATCACATCAAACCAGGCCTTATATGATACAAGGCTGTGTATCACATCAAACCAGGCCTTATTATATGGCACTAGGCTGTGTATCACATCAAACCAGGCCTTGTTATATAACACTAGGCTGTGTATCACATCAAACCAGGCCTTATTATATAACACTAGGCTGTGTATCACATCAAACCAGGCCCTATTATGTAACACTAGGCTGTGCATCACATCAAACCAGGCCTTATTATATGATACAAGGCTGTGTATCACATCAAACCAGGCCTTATTATATGGCATTGGGGTGTGTATCACATCAAACCAGGCCTTATTATATGATATTAGGCCTTATTATATGATATTAGGCTGTGTATCACTTCAAACCAAAGTAGGGCCAAATACCTGAATATTGTTATTATTAATACTTCTGTGCTAATTACTTGGGATGGTTTTTTACAGGTTGATTATCCCTGGACTTTTAATGTGCTTTTCTTTGACAATCTAAGCATTGCTATAATGTAAAATGAAAAGCTTGATCATGCATCTATTGTAAATCAAGAAATTCAGCAGGGCTAAATATCTAAGTTATCCCTGATAAAGTAGTTCTTGTTTCATTCTATCTAGATCTGGACCAAATTTAGACCAGCCAATATTCAAATCTTAAAACAATGATCATAGTTTCATATTTTATTGCTTTTGTTTCTCTAGTCTAAAGTTTAAAAGGATTATCTGAGTAAGCCTTATGGTAAAATCATAAGGGTTTTCAGGTGATTATTGATGTCAATAACCACATTTTAAAAGGAAGGAGTATATGTAGTGCAAAGTAGCATTATTTGGTTGACAGTGAATCATCCTAGGTACTCATGATGAGCTTAATTAAATATATTGACAAAAATGACAAGAGATATTGTTCAGCTGTCTGTCATCTTGACATATGACTAACAGGCCAATGCAGGACTATTTGGCCATGTACTCAAATTGTATGCTACTTGTAGAAATTCCCTCCAATGCTGTTGATTGAAATTGTTATTAAAACAATTCTTTAGTGTTCTCAATTTTGTATATATATATATATATATATATATATATATATATATATATATATATATATATATATATATATATATATATATATATATATACTTTTTGTGCCAGGGTCAGTCAAAGTTGTACCAATTTTGATGAACAATTTTTGAAGGATGTCCTTTAAATGTTTTTCTAGTTATAAAATAATGGTGGCTAAATATTATGGTGGATCTGCATCAGTTTAAAAAAAAACTGAAACATGTTAAAGCCTGGATGTTATTAAAGCCTGGATGCTCTTAAAATCTGGTAATGGTATCTATATTTGATGGTGGATTGGCATTATTTGTACAAATATGAAAGCATTTAATGCAAGGATGTTTTCTTTCAAATGCTGAGTAGTCATAAAAGAAATGTTTAAAGGTTTGTCTATTTTTAGTAGCAGTGGCCATATTTGAGTTCACACTGGCATTGCATGTGTAAACATGAAAGACCTTCATGCCAGGATGATTTTGACCAAATCTGGCTGATATTGACCTGAACTTTTTTATGGTTGAAAATAGTAATTGTTGAAAGAAATTCAAAATGATCATCATTGCTTAACAGGCTTAAGGCAGCTACTCTGAAATACTTTTTTTTGCCATTTCTCAAGTCATATATGTTTATTTATTATGTTTATCATGCATTGGTTGTTCTGTTGGAGAGTGGTTCTTCATTTGCTATTTTTAGGGGGAAAAAACTGTTAGACTTTTTCTCATTGATTTTGCCCCACTTCTACTACAACCGTCTTTGATTTGAACATGATGTCATTACCTTATAATTGCAAGTCAACCCATTTATGCTCTCATTGACCCTCATTAATTGCATTAAATAAACCTTTTTGGTGCTCAATACTACATTGTGCACTAGACATAACAACCTAGGACTTAATTCATCTTTAATTAAATGTAAATGGCAGTGAAAAAGAAATATTGTCAGGCAATGACCCAAAGTGTGCAAATCTAATACCATTTGAATACTCCATCAAGGCATTACCATGCCACTGCCATGGAGGTGGAATTATTGTTGCTGCAAAGAACTCCATAACTCACTGTCTTACCTATACTACAACTCTCAATTTCAAACATACATTGTTTGAACTGGTCCAAACCTCACTCCCAATGCCTTCAACACCCACAGAAAACAAGCTGACCGAATACTTCTTTTAGTGGCAGTTAACCTCCTGGAGGGTGGGAATTCAATAGTTTGTAAACTAATTATTCTTGTACATTTCAGTTTCACCACACATCAAGCTCTATTGACATTTTTAACCTCAGTCAGTCAGTCAGCCAATCCATCATAAACATGGTCATACTGTATATTGGATTCTTAATAGACCTGATGCTAATATTCTAAAATCTTCATTGGTATTCCACAAACTTGCAAATTTGCTAATAAAACTTAAATAAAATCTTAATAAAACAATTGTCAACAAAGCCACTGATAAGTGACTGTTATCGTACCTTTCCACTAATGAGTTCAAAAGAAACCACCACATTTTAAAGTCAGAAAACTGTAAACCAATTGAGAAACTTACATCTTGTTAATGGTCTTGTTATTTTTAACAGATCTTCTCAAGGGTTCCCGAAGCTCAATTTGAACTAAGTTTTGTAACTCTGCATACATGTGACTGTGAATGGCATCTGTCAACATGGATTCCATTCTGGACATTTTCACCTGAAGACCTTTCACCATGGCAATGACCTCCACAAGGGCAAACTTCTCTTCATTGCTGTAGTTGTACTTGGTAGACTATTAATTAAAACATGTAATAATGAATTAAATATGCATATGATATATATATGAATATAGATAGAAACATTCATGGAAAGAAAACATTTTTTATGCAAGTTTGTACACTGCATGCATACATACATAACCCATATATATATTTCTCCATTACTGAAAATAAATTGTGTACATCATCATTGGGAGCTCAGTCTCAGAAGACCATCTGTGTAGCACCTTTGGAGTGTTTTCTATCTCTGGGGTTTTGGCATCATCTGTTATGGCTATTTAGGCCAATGCATGAGTGACAATCCCTATTGCAGTTGGAGCAGACAGGGGAATGAGCTGCTTGGTTTGCTGCTGCATGCTTTTTGTCTCACATTTCTCTGTGGCCTGCTGCACTCTCCTCCCATCAGCAACCACAATGTCCTTGCTAACTGTCAGTCTCCAGGTACTATGATAATCGGCCTGTACTTCCCAGCTGTCTGGTGAAATACTGCATGCCGTCATGTCTCTCTTGCACACATCTCTCACAATCTGTGATCTAGACTCACCAGTCAGAGATTTGAGGGGGGAACTGTACATGCCTTGGATGTTTCCTGACTCCCACTGTGCTGGATTGCTTCACACAATTGCTGCCAGTATTAGTTTGCTGATTGTCTAGTGATGATTTTGGTGGAGCTTTGGACTCTTCTGAGAGCAGCAAGTGTACGTTCATTGGGGCATTTTTTGTAAGCTATGAAGGCTTCTTGTTTGATCTCAATTATTGGTTCCATCCTTGAAGGGTGTGTATTGAACCAGTCCTGGCTGGGCTGTTCCTTCTTGCCAGACGTCAACATGGCTGTGTTATAGATGGCGTCCTTAATGGCATTCCACTTGGCTGTGGTTTTGTGCTCTGGCAGGTCCTGGAGACCATGATCAGGGTGGACCCATACTCCTCCACCATGGAGTGGATAGACTTCTGTAAAGTGTTGATGTGAGGGTGACCTTTTGGTTTGGAGCAGTGTAGTCTTCATGACTGTAGGTGCACCCTGCTGCACACAAGGCCATGGTTGATCTGCACTATGGTAGCTTTCAATGGAAAGGATGCTGTTCAGGGCAGAGTGCCTGGTGATGACTAAGTAGAGTTGGTTCCAGCGATGAGACCTGGGATGTTTCCATGATACTTTTAGTTGTGGCTTACACTTGAAGAAGGTGTTTGTAATGCACAGGTCATGAAAATAAATTGTGTACATGTGTTTGTAAAATGTAGGTGGGAATGGTTGAAAAACTCCAAGAGGTTCCCACATGAAAGTGTGCATCTAGATTGGTCCAATAATCTTATGCATAAAATAAAGATAAGCTATATTAATCTTTGCATTCTTTCTTAAATTTATACTAGTTATGTACCAAGTATGTTTATGTCTTAAATTTATACTAGTTATGTATTATGTATGTTTATGTCTTAGGAACAACTTATTTAAAAAAAAACACCTTAGTTAATATTCAATATTATTAGGCCAGGTGAAAAAGTCTGTAAGGCTGATATTGACATCTGTAAGGTTGATATTGACATCTGTAAGGTTGATATTGACATCTGCAAGGTTGATATTAACCTCTGTAAGGTTGATATTGACTAAGAAGTGACTCTTATTACCTACATTAATACAAATACACCAAACAGTGCTTAAAGTGCATTCCCTGGATCCAACAAAAGAATGTTTGATAACATTAACATCATTTTTAAATAGGATTAAATGACACTATTAAAATAGGTTAGAGAATTTTTAATGATATTCTGCATAGAGTCAAACTTGTTTTCATGGGTAACAGCACCCATCACCTTGTCTACATAAACCAACCCCTATACCATTCTGACTATGCACACATCACCATAAAGTCATTAGTATAAGCATTCATGCATGGCAGACAAACCAGCATATTACACAAAAATTAATTCTCATCATTTCGACAGATTCTTGCAATATAAATCAATGTAATAAGAGGTCATTATAGAGAAAGCAAATAAAAATTCTCTAACCTGTATGATAATATTTATTCATAAATAAAATTATGTTAAATTATAATCAAGAACTGTAGGATCCATCAATAGGTCGAGTCATACCAAAGACTTACAAAAATGGTACTAACAGCTGCTTCGCTTAATGCTCAGCATTAAGAGGTTAGTGTTAGGATTGGTCAGCCTGGTGTCAGGATAATGTGACTGGGTGGGACATCATGTTACATGTATGTCTGAGGCATGATGCCCCAGTGCTAGACATTACTATAAACTGCCACACTGCAAACATTGTAGCAATATGACTGAAAAATTGTTAAAGCTATGTTAAAAAATGTAATCACATCACATAATCACATAAATAGCACTTTCAGCTCAGTTTGATCTGTCTGTCTGTTTCTTTCAGTGTGTGTGTGTGTGTGTGTGTGTGTGTTTGTGTATTTGTGTGTGTGCTCTTTTTCATCGAATAAATTAGACCAGTTACATGAGGTCACACTTATATCAAGATTTAGAATATGGTGTGTATATCTAACACTCTTTCATCTCATAAATAAATTTACCTACAGAGTAAAGTGAACCTATTAAATAATAAGTAACAATTTTAAAAATTAGTAGTGTATGTAAGAGTGCCTACCCTTTCATAATGCTCTGCTGTTGCAGGACAGTTCTCGGTTGTTGGATTAAGTAGTTTCCAAGAATACTGCAAGAAAAAAGAAAGACTTTACAAAGCAAAGTGTGTTTTTTTATTATTATGACTTTATTTAAAGAGGGCAACTCAATTAGCTAAGAACTAATCTACCTTGAGGCCCTCATTCAAAGGAATTTATTTATTTTTGCTGCATTTCTGAAGCCATTGTATATACTGCATTTGGAAAGAGGAAATAGAGTGGGCATTAAAATTGACATTTTCAGGTGCAAAAATTTGGCATCTAACAGTAACTATATCAATACCAAACCTCAGCTACCATGTCACACCCCTATTATTTAAGTCCTGCTGCCAGGAGGCAGGTTACAATTTTGAAACTAAAGATGTCCTCTCTAGAGTCTACCAATGTCATGACAAGGTTGACAAATTTTCCAGGAAAATAGATTTTGCAATAAAAATATACTATCACTACATGAGATCCAAAATGCCAATCTATGAACACTACACCCCGTTCAAAAGTCCTGCATATGAGGGTCAAGAAAGACATGCAGTCACTGTCATCCTTTTTTAGTATTATTATGACTTATACAGATCTAGAAATGAGTGACACCCATCAACAAGTTTCCTCTTAGGTAGGTCCCCTTGGGTAAGAACTACCCCAGAAGATAATGTCAGCTGAGCATGTGAATTTGTCATTTCATTTCTAATATGTAGGTACAAGGCCATTAAGAAGGTGAATCTTGATGGTATCAATGTCCTGACCTTGTAACCAAGGCCCTGATGTAGCATTGGACAGTATCCATGTCCTGACCTGGTAACCAAGGCCTTGATATAGCATTGGACGTTATCCATGTCCTGACCTGGTAACCAAGGCCTTGATGTAGCATTGGACAGAATCCATGTCCTGACCTGGTAACCAAGGCCCTGATGTAGCATTGGACAGTATCCATGTCCTAACCTGGTAACCAAGGCCCTGATGTAGCATTGGACAGTATCCATGTCCTGACCTGGTAACCAAGGCCTTGATGTAGCATTGGACAGTATCCATGTCCTGACCTGGTAACCAAGGCCTTGATGTAGCATTGGACAGTATCCATGTCCTGACCTGGTAACCAAGGCCTTGATGTAGCATTGGACAGTATCCATGTCCTGACCTGGTAACCAAGGCATTGATGTAGCATTGGACAGTATCCATGTCCTGACCTAGTAACCAAGGCCTTGATGTAGCATTGGACAGTATCCATGTCCTGACCTGGTAACCAAGGCCTTGATGTAGCATTGGACAGTATCCAAATTCTGACCTGGGGACCAAAGCCCTGATGTAGCATTGGATCCTGAGGTTAAATAATGTCAGCTGCATGACTTTAAATTCATGTTCAATAAGTGTGTATGATGTTACAGGGTGGGGATCTCAATAGTCTATTTTAAAGTTATGGGACCTTTAGACAGGAGGGTAGGAAGACAATGAGGGACTACTAAAAAGTCTCAGTATTACATGTGTCATTTGTTCATTAAACATACATAGCAGAATGCTCTATAGTTCATTCAACACAAATACCACAGTGCTCCTTAGTTCATTCAACACACATACCACAGTGCTCCTTAGTTCATTCAACACACATACCACAATGCTCCATAGTTCATTCAACACACAATGCTCTATAGTTCATTCAAAACACATACCACAATGCTCCTTAGTTCATTCAACACACATACCACAATGCTCTATAGTTCATTCAAAACACATACCACAATGCTCCTTAGTTCATTCAACACACATACCACAGTGCTCATAATTCATTCAACACACATACCACAATGCTCCTTAGTTCATTCAACACACATACCACAGTGCTCATAGTTCATTCAATACACATACCACAATACTCCTAAGTTCATTCAACACACATAATACAATGCTCCAAGTTTAAAAAAAATTGATCATATTTTTTAGTAAAAATTCAGAACAGTGACTGAGAACTCTCCACTGGTTGCTATCTCATGAAGCTACAAAACCATAATTTGGCAACTTTTTAAATACATGTATATGCTACATTTCACACTTCAGTAAATAAATTCATAACATAATCTGTTTGATTTTGAGTCTCGCAATCCCTATATTAAGTTGTCATTTCTACAGATGACTAGTCTAACTCAAAGTAAAAATTGACCAGTATAATAAATGACATTTTATATTTTTTTAAATTTGTAATTTTTGTTTTTTCTCAATGATTTTATATAAATTTGTAATTTGGACCTGACCTTGTTGAAAATCAAGTTCATTGTGTACCTGACCAGAAACTTTAATTTTGTAAAAGAAATAATACATAGTTAATATTTCTCTATGAGTGTGGGTTAAATATTAAGATCATCATAAATAAAGGTAAATATATTTATTTGGTATTCCACCTGAATACACCTATTGTTCTTGATGTTTAAGATATTCTTTATAATAATTTTAGTAACATTTAATCTTGTTGACAACTTAGAATATTCTAGAAATGAACTTTTAACCCTCATCCTGGTACTTCTTTTGTGTCTTAGTTTTTGTGATATAATCTTGTTTACTTGAGAAATTAGTCATTCTTACATTTAACATCTGAGGTAGACCTGGTTTTATTGTTGTGTCCAGTTTTTCATTGGGTGGAATTATTTATTCAAATTATGATTCACTGGAAACTGCTCATTGATAATATTCTTAGACTGGAATTTGGAATTATAATGATTTCTGACAAAAACATTTCTGGATCATAATATTTGTGAATTGGGAAAAACAGCAACACAATACCAATAATTCTTTGCAACTAGTTTTGCATTTAATGAATGCTTCTTCAGGCATAAAATGTCTGAATGACTGAAAAACATTTTGTGCCTGAAGAAGCATATATTAAATGCAAAACTAGGTGCACAGAATTATTAGTGTTTGTGGGTTTTTTTAATTCTAATTCTGAAATTTTTAAACAACATAATGGCATCAAATTATGATCCGCAGAGAGCAATGATGTCTTTGAAATATGAAATACCAAAACTATCTGAAAAAACAAATATAAAGCAGCCTTCACAGCAATTTCTTGAACAAATGTGTTGAGAAGCAGATCGTACCATATATCACCTCCCAAAAAGTCATTAAACTATAGCACATATATAGTACCTCCCAAAATATAAGTAAACCAAAGAGTGGACATAAATAGGAATTTTGTAAATTCCTAACAAGAATCAACATGTTGAACAGCAGCAAAAACACTTGACACCTCAGGGCACAACAATGAATACATATGCCGAAGCTGTAAATTGGGGGGAATCAGAAACAGTGACCCTCTAATATTTCAACAAATTTTAATATCAATAATCACTCTGTACTCGATTGTTCTTTCATGCCAATAGACAATGAGCATGGAGACATGAATAAACTATGAAAGAAACTTATTGGATTCATAAATTAGATACTTGTATCCTAATGATCCTAATACCAATGCACTATATAATTTGTATAAAACATTTTTTTATAAATTTAAAAACTGATAAACTGTATATTCTTTTAAAACAATATAATTATATGTATCACTGTTTGTCTCTATTTTATTTTATTATTTTACTGGATCTTAATATTGACTGTTAGCACATCATTACAATTCAGGTCATTGGCACATTACCACATTTAAGGCTAGAGGCATATCACCAAATTTGATGCTGGAATTTATTTGGAATACCACTGGAATTCAGCTGGATCATTGTATATTTGGACTTGTGATAAAAACATAAGGTCTATTTGGGATTTATTTCACAATACTGTCAGGGTTTTTATATTTACTTTGTATTCCAGGGAAATAAATTATTTATTGAATTTTACAATTTTGTTCTTATTTGCTACTTAGTTTAAGACCATAGAGTTGCAACACTATTCAATTTAACTCACAGCCAACAACGACCAGTATAAAAAATGATAATTCACTACTCTTCCACCTCAATAGAAGGAAATAAAATGCCCCTAAAATGTCATATGTATAAATTGACTACAGTGTGGCCAGATCTCTAGACATATGTATAGTTTAACAGTCAACCAACCATAGTACAGTACCATGTCCTTGACATCTAGATATATACTGTCCTAACTATGATCTGATCCCCATCATTGCATAACACTATGATCATCCATCATTGCATAGCACTATGATCTCCATCATTGCATAACACTATGATCATCCATCAATGCATAAAACTATGATCATCCATCAATGCATAAAACTATAATCATCCATCATTGCATAACACTATGATCATCCATCATTGCATAGCACCATGATCTCCATCATTGCATAACACTATGATCATCCATCAATGCATAAAACTATGATCATCCATCATTGCATAAAACTATAATCATCCATCATTGCATAACACTATGATCATCCATCATTGCATAACACTATGATCATCCATCAATACATAAAACTATGATCATCCATCAATGCATAAAACTATAATCATCCATCATTGCATAACACTATGATCATCCATCATTGCATAACACTATGATCATCCATCATTGCATAAAACTATGATCATCCATCATTGCATAAAACTATGATCATCCATCAATGCATAAAACTATATTCATCCATCATTGCATAACACTATGATTTCCATCATTGCATAACACTATGATCATCCATCATTGCATAACACTATGATCATCCATCATTGCATAATACTATGATCTCCATCATTGCATAAAACTATAATCATCCATCATTGCATAACACTATGATCACCCATCATTGCATAAAACTATAATCATCCATCATTGCATAACACTATGATCATCCATCATTGCATAACTCTATGATCATACATCATTGCATAACACTATGTTCATCCATCATTGCATAACTCTATGATCATACATCATTGCATAACATTATGATCATCCATCATTGCATAATTCTATGATCATACATCATTGCATAACACTATGTTCATCCATCATTGCATAATTCTATGATCATACATCATTGTATAACACTATGATCCCATCATTGCATAACACTATGATCATACATCCTTGCATAATTCTATGATCATACATCCTTGCATAACACTGTTAATCCATCATTACATAACTCTATGATCAAACATCATTGTATAACACTATGATCCCATCATTGCATAACACTATGATCATACATCCTTGCATAATTCTATGATCATACATCCTTGCATAACACTGTTAATCCATCATTACATAACTCTATGATCATACATCATTGTATAACACTATGATCTCCATCATTGCATAACTTTATGATCATACATCATTGTATAACACTATGATCAGACATAATTGTATAACACTATGATCTCAATCATTGCATAACACTATGATCTCCATCATTGCATAACACTAAACTACACTAAAAAATTAGATACACTGTGGGATAATAAAGAGGTTCCTGAAGAAAAACTATTTTTTTATTTTTAATGATATGTTTTCTGGAATAATATGACACACATGGTATGATGTGACTTCTTCAAGCTGAAGGCAAAAGTTTATTGGAGAGGTGGGGTGGGAGTGGGGGTGGGGATAGGTGCAGCCAGCAACATCCTGTATCCTGTGAGGTCTATATTTTATCAGCATTGTATACTAAGGAGAATTTCACATGATATAACATATTATGAAAGCTTCAAAAGTTCCTGTATTTATGGACTACTTATAAATGAGAAAAGTCTTTATCAAAAATATAAGCAGACTTCAGATATTAATTGTGGCAAATTATATATATATATATATATATATATATATATATATATATATATATATATATATATATATATATATATATATATATATATATATATATATATATATCTTACAAATTCCATTATTTTCTGAGTCCATGATGACAGCAGTTGTAGACCTTGCAAAGCCAAGTTGTATAGTTCTCTATTCCTAGCATTTGCTTCATTCTTCTTGACACCTTTATCATGTGGAGCACATATTAGCTGTAAGAGCAAGGTATGAGGCAGATATAAAATACATCAACAATATTGCATTCTGATCAGCAGATGTCAGATTTATAACAGTCTTTTTACCTATGTGACAGAGAAATGAACCACTCTGGTGGCCTAGTGGTTAGAGTGTCTGTCTCAGATGTGGGAGGTTGTGAACCCCAGCCAAGTCATTCAAGACTTTGAAAAATGGTACTAACAGCTGCCTTGCTTGGTGCTCAGCATTAAGAGGTTAGTGTTAGGACTGGTTGACCTGGTGTCAGGATAATGTGACTGGGTGGAACATCATGCCACATGTCTGTGGCATGATGCCCCAATGCTAGACATCTCTATAAAATGTCACACTGCAGACATCATAGCAATATGACTGAAAAATTGTTAAATCTACATTAAAAATCTAAATCACACACACACATCACACACAGAGACATGTAAAAAATGAATGACTCTTCATTTTTTATCTTGGTTCAGTTGTAAGATAAGAGTTGCCTTGAATCATTTGCTATATAACAGTTTACTGATGTCATGCTAGGTGCAAGACCGTTTAGACAGTTTGGTGATATCATTTGTATGACACTGTTTAGACAGTATGCTGATATCAATTATATGACACAGTTTAGACAGTTTGGTGGAATCATTAGGGCACAGTTTAGACTGCTTTCTGATATTATTTGTATGACACAGTTTAGACTTCTTTCTCATATCATTTGTATGACACATATTACACAGGTTGATGACATGATTTGTAACAGTGAAATTTTCAGAGTATAAAATTTATATCTTCTCTCTTTCCCAATCAAGATTATGTGCCATACTTATTTGCCTTACTTGATTTCAGCTATTTTCAAATATTTAAATATTAAAATATGAATACTTTTTACATATGTTATGAACTGTGTCTTTTTTTCAAGATAAATTTTCATGTTTATTAAGCAACTGAATTTTCTTTTAATTTATATACTTGTTTACTGTCATTTGTCAAAGCAACATGGATAAAATTCCTATCACATTGTACTGTTATTTGCTCTCCAGTTTTTGTACTGCAGAAAATAATGTAACTTCTCTTCGATTTTCTTATAGACATGCTTGACTTTGTAATTACAGGTTCTAATTACTAATATATTCTTTTTCTTGAAATAACAATAGTAAAGATTATATCTGAAATAGCTGTTTCTGTAAATATTTTACAAAATAATCAATGCAAAAATGTGTTGAGTATATTGACTAATAAATTTAGTTCATCTACCTGTTAGGTCTGAATGTGTAATTGTTATGGTAACATCTAACATTCATGAAAACATGACACTAAACTACACTCAAATTACCTTACACCAGTGCAAGTGTATTGGTGATTACACCGTATCTGAAGAGTAAATCAGTATTTACTGATCTTTCATTCTGTTTAGAAAGCTAAATTATATATGGCAAATGGTCTCTTGACTTGTTCAACAGGTTTGGAAATCTATAAAGCAGTGCACATTATTACATGACACTAAAAAGTATTTGTGTATGATTTATCACGCTAAACTGATCTCAATTCAGCTGCTAGAGAGCTAGCTATGGGTTGCTCAGAATGGCCTATAGGATGACTAAACCTACATCAACATACTACACTGTATTGCACTCAACAGTACAATACACAGCAAAAGTGTAACTTAGCAGACTAGATTGCATAGTGTGTTGAACTCCACACACTACCTTCATTTGTCTTGAGAGAATATATAATCTTCAAACACACAACACTGAACTACACTTAGTAATACCATTCAAAGAAAATTTAATACTGGACATCAGCTGTGTATTTAAAAAAATATATTTACTGATCTAATTGTTGCATTGAAGAGACAGCTGTTATGAGACATGTTCTTCACCTGGATAATAAGTAGACTAGACTGGTAAAATCCTACACTGCTTTACAAAATTAGATTACAGTCTGAAACACTCAACTACACTGATATTTCTAAAAACACTCAGCAACACTGATATTGTTGAAAAGGTTCAGCACATTAGTTGCTAAGTATCTCACCTCAGTGCTGTATCTAGAAAGTTGGCTAATGTAGGACAGATGATCTTCTCGGATGGCAGGAAGGTTGACTAAAAGATTGGACTGTGGACATGGGTGACTTGATTCACAGCTGGACCATTTGGATATGTCAAAGCAAGGGCTATCCTTAATGTATTTGTAGATGGCAACTTGCATGTCTCCATACAAGGGAACTATTTCAACTTCCTGAAAAAAGAGTTGTTGTAATCCACTGACAATTAAATATGACATAATTTAACTCTTTCAGCATTTCTGGATGAAAGATAGTCAAGTTAAAATAGCTATAAAGGAAACCTGCATTGAAATCATACTGTATAAGGTCCTGTTTAAAAATATTCAAGTATATCTAATTTTTCTAATGAAGGATTTGCTATGTATATTTAATTTGTATTGTGTGGTTCACCTTGGTCTGTAATTGAGAGTAGAGGTCTACCTGACTACTCACATCAATTTGTCATGCTTTTAAGTTATTAATAAGTTGCTAAAAAGATGTTGAGTTTAATGTCTATTTTCTAGATACAAGTTGTTTATAAATTTTATTGGATAATGACCCTTATACAGGTCCTGTTATTGTGTCTTACCTTTTTATATAAATGTTATTTACTTCAGAACTACTTATTCCTTTCTTAAAGTCAGTTTTTAGAGGAATAAAATTTAGTCATGTTTTGGTTACTATTTGAGAAGAGTTATTTGGACTAAATCACTTTTGGAAATTATTTTGAATTCATTTAGGAACAATTAAGGATTGTATCATTATGATAATCAAAACTGTTACGAACTCTACCATTCTAAGCTATTGGTACATCAGGACTTTCAAAAACTGGAATTCATTTGGAAAACCACTGGAATTAATTAAGAAGTCTGGACATTTGGACTTGTGATAGAATTTTTAGAACCATTTTGGGGGATCATTTCACAATACTTAAGTTTTTTTAATTTTTTACTTTGTATTCTGGTGAAATAAAGATTTTGTTGTAGTTTACAAACCTTCTTGGTTTTCACTCTTTAATGTAAGTTAGTTTAAAACTATAGCCATCAAAAGAGTAATGTAAGTTAGTTTAAAACTATAGCCATCAAAAGAGTCATGTTGATCATTTAATCTACTTAAATAAAGATCCCAGGCTTTAACTTCAAACATTTTGAACTGTTGAGAATATAACATAGGTTTCTTTCATTTGCATACCTGACTTAAAACTCTGAAAATTTATTAACTTACTTTGGAATTTCTCTTTTTCCAATTCAGGCACTTTGCCCAGTTTGGAAATACTAGCAAAATCAACCAATCTAATTTACATGAAACTAATTCAATAACTGTAAGTATGTGAGTTAGACCCATCAGACTAATACCAGTCAACAATGAGCACTTGAGTTAGCCTCATTAGACTATAACCAGTCAACTGTGAGCACTTGAGTTAGACCCATAAAACTAATGCCAGTCAACTGTGGTACTTGAGTTAGCACCATTAAACTAATACCAGTCAACTGTGAGTACTTTAGCTACCCCCATCAGATTAATACCAGTCAACTGTGGGTACTTGACATAGCTCCATCAGACTAATACCAGTCAACAGTGAGTACTTGAGTTAGACCCATCAGAATAAAACCAGTCAACTGTGAGCACTTGAGTTAGCCCCATTAAACAAATACCATGCAACTGCATGTACTTGAGTTAGCCCATTAAACTAATATCAGTTGACTGTGCCAGTCAACTGTGAGTACTTTAGTTACCCCCATCAGACTAATACCAGTCAACTGTGGGTACTTTAGTTACAACCATCAGACTAATACCAGTCAACTGTGAGTACTTTAGTTACCCCCATCAGACTAATACCAGTCAACTGCAAGTACTTTAGTTACCCCCATCAGACTAATGACAGTCAACTGTGGGTACTTTAGTTACCCACATCAGACTAATACCAGTCAACTGTGGGTACTTTAGTTACCCCCATCAGACTAATACCAGTCAACTGTGAGTATTTGAGTTAGACCCATCAGACTAATGACAGTCAATTGTGAGTACTTGCATTAGACCCATCAGACTTAAATGCCACTCAACTGTGAGTACTTTGTGTTAGACCCATCAGACTAATGCCAGCCAATGTGAGTACTTGAGTTAGACCCATCAGAATAATGACAGTCAATTGTGAGTACTTGCATTAGACCCATCAGACTAATACCAGTCAACTGTGAGTACTTTGTGTTAGACCCATCAGACTAATGCCAGCCAATGTGAGTACTTGTGTTAGACCCATCAGACTAATACCAGTCAACTGTGAGTACTTGTGTTAGACCCATCAGACTAATGACAGTCAATTGTGAGTACTTGTATTAGACCCATCAGACTAATGCCACTCAACTGTGAGTACTTTGTGCTAGACCCATCAGACTAATGCCAGCCAATGTGAGTACTTTGTGTTAGACCCATCAGACTAATGCCAGCCAATGTGAGTACTTTGTGTTAGACCCATCAGACTAATGCCAGCCAATGTGAGTACTTGTATTAGACCCATCAGACTAATGACAGTCAATTGTGAGTTCTTGCATTAGACCCATCAGACTAATGCCACTCAACTGTGAGTACTTTGTGTTAGACCCATCAGACTAATGCCAGCCAATGTGAGTACTTGTATTAGACCCATCAGAACAATGCCTGTCAACTGCACCAGTTCATGAGTTGGTGCATAATAGAAATACATATTTTATCCATTTATACACCTATTTACATATTTATCTATTTACCTCATGAAAATTTATTACATCAGCTTTAACCTAAAAGTGTTGCATTTAGATACAGATCTGCCACCCCTAAAAAGACCTTGTAAGCAAGACAGTTGATATTTTTCTGTAAATTAGAACAATTGTTAATAAAGTCTAACAAAATATTATAGACTAATATTCTTGACATGGAAAACATGCATTTTAAAAGTTTATCAGTGTGATCTGATTCAGTGAAGGTAACAATGTATAAAATGAAAATTGCCTAATGATTTCAGAATATGCAGTTTCAAACAGCATTCGGGTTAATGAATTCATGTGAGATCTCTCAGCTTAATGCTTTTGTGACTTTAATTCTAGTGGCAAGGACTTCCATCTCTTCCACCATGAACAATACTCAAATAGACATGACATTACATCCAACAAAAGTAATGCTTACCTTGCCATTGACAATGCTCAAATAGACATGACATTACATACAACAAAAGTAATGCTTACCTTGCCATTGACAAAACTCAAATAGACATGACATTACATACAACAAAAGTAATACTTATCTTGCCATTGACACAGTATTGTGTATAACAAAAGTAATAGTGACCTTTCCCACTTTGTTCCCAAGACTGACCAAATATCTTGATTTTTTTTATTTTGTGATGAATGTCATGACCTATTAGAGGCTGATTATCCAATAAAGGTTCAACATATTTTCATTTGCTGGACATTTCCACACTATGTAAATTCTTTGGTATAATTAAGTGTCTCATGTACCACTGTAACTATTTTGGTTATTTGGTCTAGTTAAATACATATATAAATACAAATATTGTTAAATTTTCATATATGTAATGTATACATATATATAACAGAGAGAAGCAATAAACACATAAATAACAGTATACACATATATTTATTTGTTGCATAACTTGCAAGGAAAATTTAGCTGGTAAGTTAAAAATACTGCCTATTAAAGACCGAATCTGTTTAAGAAAAGCCAAATTAATGTACAGGATAGCCAATAATAATGCTCCTGAATATTTACAATCACTATTCAAGTATAGGCTACCTGGAAATACTCCCCACCTGCGATCAATGTCTACCAAACATTATATAATTCCCAAACCAAATAAGGAATTATTTTAGAAAAGTTTCCAATACTCTGGAACTTTGCTCTGGAATAATATTCAAGTTGATATTAGAAATGCCCACTCTATTTCCTCTTTCCAAACCCAGTATATACAATGGCTTCAGAGATGCAGCAAAAATAAATAAATTCCTTTGAATAAGGGCCTCAAGGTAGATTAGTTCTTAGCTAATTGAGTTACACTCATTAAGTAAAGTAATAATAATAATAATAATAATAATAATAATAATAATAATAATAATAATAATAATAATAATAATAATAACAATAATAATAACAACAACAACAACAACAATAATAATAATAATAATAATAATAATAATAATAATAATAATAATAATAATAATAATAATAATAATAATAATAATAATAATAATAATAACTAATTAATGAATAGCTATCAGTGGTGTCTTAATCTTTTGCCATGTTTCTCTTTTTTTTCTGCCTTTGCAGAGATGTACAAGTACATAGAATATGATTCTAGAGGAGTACAAGTACATAGAATATGATTCTAGAGGAGTACAAGTACATAGAATATGATTCTAGAGGAGTACAAGTAAATAGAATATGATTCTAGAGGAGTACAAGCATGTAAAATATGATTCTAGAGGAGTACAAGTAAATAGAATATGATTCTAGAGGAGTACAAGCATGTAAAATATGATTCTAGAGGAGTACAAGTATGTATGATATAATTCCAGAGAAGTACTGGTGATAAAATATGATTCCAGAGGAGTACAAGTATGTAGAATATGATTCCAGAGGAGTACAAGTATGTAGAATATGATTCCAGAGGAGTACAAGTATGTAGAATATGATTCCAGAGGAGTACAAGTATGTTGAATATGATTCCAGAGTAGTACAAGTATGTATGATATGATTCCAGAGGAGTACAAGTTAATATGATTCCAGAGTAGTACAAGTATGTATGATATAATTCCAGAGAAGTACAAGTATGCAAAATATGATTCCAGAGGAGTACAAGTATGTAGGTTATGATTCCACAAGTTTATCAAGTTTAATTTGTCCTAAAATTTGGAATGCAATTTTTAATTCTACAAGTATCTATGTGCTTTCTATATCAGGATTAAGCATACATAAATAATTTCCAATTCCGGTGCATTTCAAGTTCCATATATGATTTTCTTCTGTTAAATGCAAGCCAATATGACATTTGTCTGTAAGAATGAACCTAAACTGTATCAATACTGTTTTCACAAAATGACTTTCAAAATTAAATGAAACAGATTCTCTTCAGCTTTGTTACAAAATGTACTGAGTTAGCACAATCTGCTATTGTGTGGCAAGAATTATTGATGAGAAACTTGTAGCTTTATAAAATGTCATAGTAATTTTCTTTTTACAAAGTTACTTTTTGTAGGGAAAGTGTTAACACAGTCCATGTCTTCAAAATGTACATCAAAAACACTTGATAAGACTCCATTTAAAAACAGAGCACATGGAAATCCAGGGATAAGAGTCACATGCAAAACAGGCATTTAATGATCACTAAATCAGCTCATTAAAAATTAAAAAAAAACATTTTTAATATATAGTGGTCTGACAGTAGCATGGGTGTGAGTTTGTGTGTGTGTCTCTCTCTCTCTGATGGAGATGACCGTCTCTTTGTAATCATACAACATTTGCATTAGATAATGTCAGCAATATTTTTCTGTATTCCACCATATATATCCACCATATATATATATATATATATATATATATATATATATATATATATATATATATATATATATATATATAAATGACAAATACAGACAATCCCCATCCTGATTTCCTTTACTAATGTCAAATGGCTGATAATTCTCCCAAGTACACTACACTTTGATAGTTTCTGCCATGCATGGAACAAATTCATGAACTTGAATTGCTAAATACAATAACAAAACTTCTCTATTTAAGTTCATGCAATAAAATCAACTGAACATGCAAGGATCATGCATCATTTTTGCAAGCTTTTCTTTGTTTATCTTATTAAATCTCCCCATATTTAGAAATGCCCCCCTCCCAATTTTATAAATAAATGGGTACCATTTCCCTGTGAATTTCAGTTTCAGCATAGACCCTAACGATAGCTTAATGAAAACAACACAATCCTTTCCCAAAATGCAAATGTGCATACTACTGAAAATAGAATTCAAAAACAAAAAAATAAAAAAAAATAAACAATGTCCATAGAAATAACAATATACATAGATATCACTCAGGTATGTAAGCCATTACCTTTAATATTCTGTCAAGTTTTGAAAAGCTGATTTTCTTGAATGCAACAGTTTTCTTCTTGTCAATAAGTGCCACAGAGAATGCCATTACCTGCATGGAAACAGAAAATTGTATTGGATTAAGTAAATAAACAGATCTGGATTATTAGCATGACATAAACAAGATGACATATGAGCTCATGATATCACTCACCTGGCTTATGTAACAGTTAACCATTTCACTAATAAGCCTTATTTTAACTGTCATACAAAAGCACAGATTCTATGTAAACTGTCTACATGTACTACACTTTACTTCATTTTGATTTTAGCTATTCTAATATATCCTAATGCAAATTTTGTTTAAAGATGAAGGCATAATTAATATACACTGTCTCTTGCTTATAATCAAAGTCACCTAAGATCTTCATGGTAAACACAACAGATAAAAAATATAGCTAGAAGAATGGTGATAAACCCAACCACATGCAAATTCCCATCATTAATACTGCATGCACTTATCTCACTCATTATTGAAATAGTCCAAAATCTTACAATACAATCATATTTTAAAAATTTGATCAAAATCAGATCACAAAAATTGATTGTTGAGTGGTAACTAACTCTGCCAAACAGATACAAGATTATATAATTAATATTTACTTCATTAATAAGCACATATCTGCTCATTATCAAACAACAAGGAGCTTAATAATATAAGCATATATTCCATATTTTATAAAAATCAGATGAGAACTCCATAGTGATAACAAGGTTAGACATTCAGATATAAAAAATCTCATTAATATCTGTGGATCTCAACAATTATTGAACTCATCCAGAACCTCTATGAGTTTATATTCCAGGTTTGATCAAAAATTGATCAGAAATAAATGTATAGCTTAACAAGATCAGCCAATCAGATGCGAGATCACACTAATAATATACATGGATCTCACTCATTATTGAACTCAGTCAAGATCTTAAAAGATGTAAGCATATTTTTTAGATGTGATTAAAACTGGAGCAGCAATATAGCCTCACAACAACTGAATTATCTCATTAATATGCAAGATTATCTCATTAATATGCAAGATTATCTCATGAATATGCAAGATTATCTCATGAATATGCAAGATTATCTCATTAATATGCAAGATTATCTCATGAATATGCAAGATTATCTCATTAATATACAAGATTATCTCATTAATATGCAAGATTATCTCATGAATATGCATGAATGTTGCTCATTATCAAATCCATCCATGAGCTTTATGATATATTAATCCAAATTTTTATTTTTGCAACTTTAACCCAAACTGGATCAGAAATATGGCTCAGAGTGGTAACAAGCACGTCAAATCAGATGCAAGATCACCTCATTATCAGACTCATCTGAGGCTTTAATCTTAGTGATGTATGCATACACATGTATTGTGAGTTTTATTCAACTCAGATAAAAAATGTGTTCTCCAAAATGTAAACAAACTCATACAATATGATGCAAGATCACACTATTAATATGTTATTGAATCTACTCGTTAGCAAACTAATCTGAGATTTTAGCGGCATATGCATATATTGTATCAGAAATATGACCTCTGAGTGGTAACAAGTTTAGCCAATCAGGTGCAAGATAACTGAATTAATATGCACAGGTCTTGTTCATTATCTAATTTGCTTGAGATTTTGATGATATAAACCCAAATCCCAAAATTGACTGAAATGAAATCAAAAATATAAATCCATAGCAGTAACAATCAATTGGTGCTGAATGGATGAATGTCCTCATATGTGGTACCCAATGTACAAGTACTCAGTTATACTGCTATACACAAAAACAAGAATGTCCTCATATGTGGTACCCAATGTACAAGTACTCAGTTATACTGCTATACACAAAAACAAGAATGTCCTCATATGTGGTACCCAATATACAAGTACTCAGTTATACTGCTATACACAAAAACAAGAATGTCCTCATATGTGGTACCTTATCTACCAGTACTCAGTTATACTTCTATACACAAAAACAAGAATGTCCTCATATGTGGTACCCAATGTACAAGTACTCAGTTATACTGCTATGCACAAAAACAAGAATGTCCTCATATGTGGTACCTTATCTACCAGTACTCAGTTATACTTCTATACACAAAAACAAGAATGTCCTCATATGTGGTACCCAATGTACAAGTACTCAGTTATACTGCTATACACAAAAACAAGAATGTCCTCATATGTGGTACCCAATGTACAAGTACTCAGTTATACTGCTATACACAAAAACAAGAATGTCCTCATATGTGGTACCTTATCTACCAGTACTCAGTTATACTGCTATACACAAAAACAAGAATGTCCTCATATGTGGTACCCAATGTACAAGTACTCAGTTATACTGCTATACACAAAAACAAGAATGTCCTCATATGTGGTACCCAATGTACAAGTACTCAGTTATACTGCTATACACAAAAACAAGAATGTCCTCATATGTGGTAACTTATCTACCAGTACTCAGTTGAACTTCTACACACAAAAACAAGAATATCCTCATATGTGGTATCCAATGTACAAGTACTCAGTTGTACTTCTATACACAAAAATAAGAATGACCTCCTATGTGGTACCATATGTGCAAGTACTCAGTTGTACTTCTATAAACAAAGACAGGAATGTCCTCATATGTGGTACCCAATGTACCAGTACTCAATGATACTTCTATACACAAAGACAACAAAATTGACTATATCTCCATAAAATTTTGCTTCGAAATTATCTAAATGTTATGACTGGTAGTGATAATGTAGATTTCATGTAGTTTTATGTGGTCATGTTTGGATGATAAACAGCCTGTCAAGTTTAAACATTGGCAAGAATAGGTCAGGCTTCTAAATTTAATGTCAAAGTCTGTAGGGCAAGGTCCTAAAAAAATGTTTGGCACAAAAAGATATTTTTGTTTCATCAGTTATCAAAAGCTAAATTGCATTTTTATTCATTGAGATTTGGTTTGATTTATTAGTTGCTGCCAACAGCAAATTACAAGTCCTATGCAAACTATGATTCATCTATGAATGCAGCAGTACCATGCAAACTATGATTCATCTATGAAGACAGCAGTACCATGCAAACTATGATTCATCTATGAAGACAGCAGTACCATGCAAACTATGATTCATCTATGAAGACAACAGCACCATGCAAACTATGATTCATCTATGAAGACAACAGTACCATGCAAACTATGATTCATCTTTGCAGACATCAGTACTTTGCAAAAAATGATTCATCAATGAAGACAGCAGTACCATGCAAACTATAAATCATCTATGAAGACAGCAGTACCATGCAAACAATGATTCATCTATGAAGGCAGCAGTACCATGCAAACTTTGATTCATCTATGAAGACATCAGTACAATGCAAACTATGATTCATCGATGAAGACAGCAGTACCATGCAAACTATGAGTCATCTATGAAGACATCAGTACAATGCAAACTATGATTCATCGATGAAGACAGCAGTACCATGCAAAGAATGACTCATCAATGAAGACAGCAGTACCATGCAAACTATGAGTCATCTATGAAGACAGCAGTACCATACAAACTATGATTCATCTTTGAAGACAGCAGTACCATGCAATGATTCATCTTTGAAGACAGCAGTACCCAGCAAACAATGATTCATCTATGAAGACAGCAGTACCATGCAAACTAAGATTCATCTATGAAGACAGCAGTACCATGCAAACAATGATTCATCTAAGACAGCAGTACCAAGCAAACAATGATTTATCTATGAAGACAGCAGTACCATATAAACTATGATTCATCTATAAGACAGCAGTACCATGCAAGGAATGATTCATCTATGAAGACAGCAGTACCATGCAAAGAATGATTCATCTTTGAAGACATCAGTACTTTGCAAACTATGATTCATCTATGAAGACAGCAGTACCATGCAAAGAATGATTCATCTTTGAAGACATCAGTACTTTGCAAACTATGATTCATCTATGAAGACAGCAGTACCATGCAAAGAATGATTCATCTAAGACAGCAGTACCATGCAAAGAATGATTCATCTTTGAAGACATCAGTACTTTGCAAAATATGATTCATCTATGAAGACAGCAGTACCATGCAAACTATGATTCATTTATGAAGACAGCAGTACCAATATTTCGATCCAAGTATAAAAGTTCTGAAACAAATTAAATATTTTCATAAACCATAAATATTGATAATCAATCCAAAGAAAATATATGAATTCATGCGATATTAATAAAAATTATACTAAAAAGCCTGCTAACTTATATATGAAATAATAGTATATTAAAAAAATATTTCTAAAAAACTGCTAATTGAAATAATGATATATTAATAACAAATTAAAAACAATGTTTACTTAGTGCATGCAAATCTGTTGTTTGTAACCAGATAATAACACTAAACTGCAACTAACAAATCAGCTGGAAGTGATCTAATGATAAAAGGATTAGCAATTAACTTTCTATTTATTATGTCACTGCCATGTCTAATGAGAGGAGCATATAATGTTATGAATGTCAATCCATTGCATCCTGTCTCATCACATCCCACCCTATCTACATAGTGGAGTGTTACACTGTGTTCCCATGCACATCCATTGCATCCTGAGCATTTATGTGTTACTAGAGTTGCCTCCATCTCATCCTGTCACATCACATCACAACATAACTATGGCACAGTGCATTTATGTGTTACTCAAGTTGCCTCCATCTCATCCTGTCCCATCACATCACAATACAACTATGGCAGAGAGCATTTATGTGTTACTCAAGTTGCCTCCATCTCATCCTGTCACATCACATCACAACATAACTATGGCAGAGAGATGTGTTAACTATGTATGTATTATCCTTCTCATTGCATCCTGTCCCATCACATCACAACATAATTATGGCACAGTGCATTTATGTGTTACTCAAGCTGTCTCCATTGCATCCTGTCCCATCACATCACAACATAACTATGGCAGAGAGCATTTATGTTTTACCCAAGCTGTCTCCATTGCATCCTGTCCCATCACATCACAACATAACTATGGCAGAGAGCATTTATGTGTTACCCAAGCTGTCTCCATTGCATCCTGTCACATCACATCACAACATAACTATGGCAGAGAGCATTTATGTGATACTCAAGTTGCCTCCATCTCATCCTGTCACATCACATCACAACATAACTATGACAGAGAGATGTGTAAACTATGTATGTATTATCCTTCTCATTGCATCCTGTCCCATCACATCCCAATATAACTATGGCAGAGAGATGTGTTACCTATGTATGTATTATCCTTCTCATTGCATCCTGTCTCATCACATCACAACATAACTATGGCAGAGAGATGTGTTACCTATGTATGTATCATCCTTCTCATTGCATCCTGCCCCATCACATCACAACATAACTATGGCACAGTGCATTTATGTGATACTCAAGCTGTCTCCATTGCATCCTGTCCCATCACATCACAACATAACTATGGCACAGTGCATTTATGTGTTCCTCAAGCTGTCTCCATTGCATCCTGTCCCATCACATCACAACATAACTATGGCAGAGAACATTTATGTGTTACTCAAGTTGTCTCCATCTCATCCTGTCACATCACATCACAACATAACTATGGCACAGTGCATTTATGTGTTACTAAAGTTGCCTCCATCTCATCCTGTCACATCACATCACAATATAACTATGGCAGAGAGATGTGTTACCTATGTATGTATTACCCTTCTCATTGCATCCTGTACCATCACATCACAACATAACTATGGCAGAGAGATGTGTTACCTATGTATGTATTATCCTTCTCATTGCATCCTGTCTCATCACATCCCAACATAACTATGGCAGAGAGATGTGTTATCTATGTATGTATTATCCTTCTCATTGCATCCTGCCCCATCACATCACAACATAACTATGGCACAGTGCATTTATGTGTTCCTCAAGCTGTCTCCATTGCATTCTGTCCCATCACATCACAACATAACTATGGCAGAGAGCATTTATGTGTTACTCAAGTTGTCTCCATCTCATCCTGTCACATCACATCACAACATAACTATGGCACAGTGCATTTATGTGTTACTCAAGTTGTCTCCATCTCATCCTGTCACATCACATCACAACATAACTATGGCACAGTGCATTTATGTGTTACTGAAGTTGCCTCCATCTCATCCTGTCACATCACATCACAACATAACTATGGCAGAGAGATCTGTTACCTATGTATGTATTATCCTTCTCATTGCATCCTGTCCCATCACATCCCAACATAACTATGGCAGAGAGATGTGTTACCTATGTATGTATTATCCTTCACATTGCATCCTGTCTCATCACATCTCAACATAACTATGGCAGAGAGATGTGTTTTCTATGTATGTATTATCCTTCTCATTGCATCCTGCCCCATCACATCACAACATAACTATGGCACAGTGCATTTATGTGTTACTCAAGCTGTCTCCATTGCATCCTGTCCCATCACATCACAACATAACTATGGCAAAGAGATGTGTTACCTATGTATGTATCATCCTTCTCATTGCATCCTGCCCCATCACATCACAACATAACTATGGCACAGTGCATTTATGTGTTCCTCAAGCTGTCTCCATTGCATCCTGTCCCATCACATCACAACATAACTATGGCAGAGAGCATTTATGTGTTACTCAAGTTGTCTCCATCTCATCCTGTCACATCACATCACAACATAACTATGGCACAGTGCATTTATGTGTTACTCAAGCTGTCTCCATTGCATCCTGCCCCATCACATCACAACATAACTATGGCACAGTGCATTTATGTGTTACTAAAGTTGCCTCCATCTCATCCTGTCACATCACATCACAACATAACTATGGCAGAGAGCATTTATGTGATACTCAAGTTGCCTCCATCTCATCCTGAGTGTCACATCACATCACAACATAACTATGGCAGAGAGATGTGTTACCTATGTATGTATTATCCTTCTCATTCAGTATCATCCATTACAAATTTAAAATCCATAATGTTTGGAAGGACCAAATAATGGAAACCAAATCTAGTACATTTAGAAGATATAGACTGAGTTCAATTTTCAGCATTTTCTAACCAGATTTAAGACAAATAAGGAGCTCACTTTACAATCAACTTTACAGGAAAGAAAAAGGCATAACAGCAACAACATAGATGGTTTTCACCAAACTATATCACAAATGGTGCTAAAAATATATACCTGTAAAATGAAAGAAATCTGATTTTGTAAAAGTTTTATACTAAACAAACATTTTAATGTTAGTTTGATACCTTTACTAGCATGTATTTCTCACTAGGTTCCAAATACATCTTGTTCTCATACATGTTCACAGAGATATTTATAACATCAGCCAACAGTTCATCATAACCATCAATCACCATTAAGGCAACCTTCAGCTTTCTTCTGATCTCATTCTTATTGGCAAGGAACATGCCCAGCATCTGAGATCTCTCTGTTACTTGTGCATCCTTCATCAGCCCTATAAAATTAGCACTCCTAAGAGAAAATTAGAAATAGATACAAGAATAAAATTATAAGTTTGCACAATATTTTTCAGTAGATGCAGTGCAAAATGAAATTCCCCCACATGTCTGTCTGGTCTGCCTTGTTGAAATAATGAGTAGATTAAACTTTACTAAAATTTGACTCACATTAATATTTTCTGATAATAAGATTGTTTGTGTATATTGTAGATATCATGTCTATAAGAATTGTATGCTATAAATGTCATGTCTACAAGAATGGATAACAGTATGTGTATACTATAAATGTCATGTCTAACAGAATGGATATTATTATGTGTATACTATAAAATGCATGTGTATCAGAATGGATATCATTATGTGTATACTATAAATGTCTTATATATCAGAATGGATATCATTAAGTGTATACTATAAATGTCATGTCTAACAGAATGGATAACATTATGTATATACTATAAATTGCATGTCTAACAGAATGGATAATATTATGTGTATACTATAAATTGCATGTGTATCAGAATGGATATCTTTAAGTGTACACTACAAATTGCATGTGTATCAGAATGGATATCATTAAGTGTACACTATAAATTGCATGTGTATCAGAATGGATATCATTAAGTGTATACTATGTGTATCAGAATGGATATCATTATATGTATACTATAAATGTCATGTATATCAGAAAGGATATCATTAAGTGTATACTATAAATTGCATGTGTATCAGAATGGATATCATTAAGTGTATACTATAAATGTCACATATATCGGAATGGATATTATTAAGTGTATACTATAAATGTCATGTCTAACAGAATGGATATCATTATATGTATACTATAAATGTCATGTCTAACAGAATGGATATTATTATGTGTATACTATAAATTGCATGTGTATCAGAATGGATATCATTATGTGTATATTATAAATGTCATATATATATATATATATATATATATATATATATATATATATATCAGAATGGATATCATTATGTGTATACTATAAATGTCATATATATCAGAATGTATATCATTATGTGTATACTATAAATGTCATATCTATCTGAATGGATATCATTAAGTAATACTATAAATGTCATGTGTATCAGAATGAATATCATTAAGTGTATACTATAAATTGCATGTGTATCAGAATGGATATCATTAAGTGTATACTATAAATGTCCTATCTATCTGAATGGATATCATTATATAATACAATAAATGTCATATATATCAGAATGGATATCATTATGTGTATAATATGTCATATCTATCAGAATGGATATCATTAGGTGTATACTATAAAGGTCATATCTATCCAAATGGATATCATTATGTGTATACTATAAATGTCATATCTATCATTATGGATATATTATGCATAATACTGTAAATGTCATATCTATCAGAATGGATATCATTATTTGTATACTATAAATGTCATGTCTAACAGAATGGATAACATTATGTGTATACTATAAATGTCATGTCTAACAGAATGGATAACATTATATGTATACTATAAATTGCATGTGTATCAGAATGGATATCAATATGTATATACTATAAATGTTATTTTTAACAGAATGGATATCATTATGTGTATACTATAAGTGTCATATCTATCTGAATGGATATCATTATGTAATGCTATAAATGGCATGTGTATCAGAATGGATATCATTATGCATATACTATAAATGTCATGTATATCAGAATGGATATCCTTATGTGTATAATATGCCATATCTATCAGAATGGATATCATTTTGTGTATACTACAAATGTCATATATATCAGAATGGATATCATTTTGTGTATACTATAAATGTCATGTATATCAGAATGGATATCATTATGTGTATACTACAAATGTCATGTATATCAGAATGGATTTCCTTATGTGCATGATATGTCATATTTATCAGAATGGATATCATTATGTGTATACTATAAATGTCATATCTATCGGAATGGATATCATTATGTGTATAATATGTCATATCTATCAGAATGGATATTATTATGTGTATACTATAAATTTCATATCTATCATTATGTGTAATACTGTTAATGTCACATCTATCAGAATGGATATCATTATTTGTATACTATAAATGTCATGTCTAACAGAATGGATAACATTATGTGTATACTATAAATGTCATTTCTAACAGAATGGATAACATTATGTGTATACTATAAATGTTTTGTCTAACAGAATGGATATTATTATGTGTATACTATAAATTGCATGTGTATCAGAATGGATATCAATATGTGTGTACTATAAATGTTTTTTACTAACAGAATGGATATCATTATGTGGATACTATAAATTGCATGTGTATCAGAATGGATATCAATATGTTTATACTATAAATGTCATCTATGAAAATGGATATCATTAATTATATACTATAAATGTCATGTCAATCAGAATGGATATCAATATGTGTATAGTATAGATCTCATGTATATGAAAATGGATATCATTATGTGTATACTATAAATTTAGGTTTGAGACTTAGATATTAGCATCAACAACACTATCAATTGTATATACTTGCTCATAAATTAAGTCCAACTACAAACAACATAGACACTGATGTACCATGCAAATTGTGCATGAAAATTAGTGTCTATGTTTTTTGTTCTACTTATTACTCCTACCAAACTGCACAAACCAAATTATGTGATGGCAGCTCAGGGTCTGTGCAGTTTGCAGTTGGGCAGGGCTTATTAGGAAGTGTATGCAATATGCATCTTGTCATACTAATGAGTCAACAGACAGATCTGTCAATTTTGTGTTATGCTAATGAGTCAGCAGACAGATCTGTGGATTTTGTATTATACCAATGAGTCAGCAGACAGATCTGTCAATTTTGTGTTAGACTAATGAGTCAACAGACAGATCTGTGGATTTTGTATTATACCAATGAGTCAGCAGACAGATCTGTCAATTTTGTGTTATGCTAATGAGTCAACAGACAGATCTGTGAATTTTGTGTCAGACTAATGAAACAGCAGACAGATCTGTGGATTTTGTGTTTTACCAATGAGTCAGCAGACAAATCTGTGAATTTTGTGTTATACTAATGAGTCAGCAGACAGATCTGTGGATTTTGTGTTATATTAATGATTTAGCAAATAGATCTGTGGATGCTGTGTTATACTAATGATATAGCAAATACATGTAGATCTGTGAATAGAGAAGGCATTGATTCATATTATTTATTGCATGTAAACTTCCCTCATTGAAGGCCTTGATTCATTTTACTTAGAACTTGTAAACATCCCCAATGAAGGCCCTGATTCATATTATTTAGTGCTTGTAGAATCCCTTACTAATGAAGGTCTTAACCTTTGTGCTTTAAGTCTTTTAAACATCCCTTATTGAAGGTTTTGATTGATGTTGTTTATGACTTGTAAACATATTTCACTGAAGGCCTTAATTAATTTTATTTAGGACTTGTAAACATCCCTCATTGATGGCCTTGATTAATGTTATTTAGGGTTTGTAAACATCCCTCAATGAAGGCCTTGATTCATATTAATTAGATCTTGTAGACATCTCTTTCTACTGAAGGCCTTACCCCATGTTCTTTAAGTCTTTTAAACATCCCTTATTGAAGGCCTCTATTCATGTTATCCATGATTTGAAACTTTTAACTTCCTCATGTCCAAAGATGATCATTGTTTACATGTTATTTTTTTACATTTGTGTGTTTAGCTTGCATTAAATATATGGAATGGTCATTATATGCATTGTATGGAATGGTCATTATATGCATTGTATGGAATGGTCATTATATGCATTGTATGGAATGGTCATTTTATGCATTGTATGGAATGGTCATTATATGCATTGTATGGATTGGTCATTATATGCATTGTATGGAATGGTCATTATATGCATTGTATGGAATGGTCATTATATGCATTGTATGGAATGGTCATTTTATGCATTGTATGGAATGGTCATTTTATGCATTGTATGGAATGGTCATTTTATGCATTGTATGGAATGGTCATTATATGCATTGTATGGAATGGTCATTATATACATTGTATGGAATGGTCATTATATGCATTGTATGGATTGGTCATTATATGCATTGTATGGAATGGTCATTATATGCATTGTATAGAATGGTCATTATATGCATTGTATGGAATGGTCATTTTATGCATTGTATGGAATGGTCATTTTATGCATTGTATGGAATGGTCATTATATGCATTGTATGGAATGGTCATTTTATGCATTGTATAGAATGGTCATTTTATGCATTGTATAGAATGGTCATTTTATGCATTGTATGGAATGGTCATTTTATGCATTGTATGGAATGGTCATTTTATGCATTGTATGGAATGGTCATTTTATGCATTGTATGGATTGGTCATTATTTGCATTGTATGGAATGGTCATTATATGCATTTTATTGCTTAAACATTAGTCTGTAGCTTAACTTTTATGGAACAGTCATTATTTTTGCATTTTATTGTTTAAACTTTCATGTTTGTAGCTTACCTTTTATATATGGAATGGTCATTACTTAGACCTGCCTTCATGTTCTTCAACTCATCTAGTTCAACAAACATGTTGATAAATTTGCCAAGAGTAAGCAGGTAAGCCTCAGATACAAAATCATTTTTCACTTCCTCATGACAAAGTCTCTTTACCTCCATACAAAACCTATCAATGGCTCGCTCCTAGAAACAAGAAACTTGAATTTGCATATCTGTACCATCATAAAATACATATACATGTAAATATTAGATCAATACACAATACAGATCAATATCTACAATCAAGACATCTTTATTCATTTTCTTCCTTGAATAAAATTTCAACCAAGATATCTGTAGCATGCATATACCAAATTGGTCCCCATTTTACAAAACATGTAGAGAAATTTGTTGTGGCAAAAGATATTGTTTTCCTGTGCTATATTTAATTCTTAGATATATATATATATATATATATATATATATATATATATATATATATATATATATATATATATATATATATATATGTGTGTGTGTGTGTGCGGTTGTTGGATCTGACACACAGACAATATCAAGAAAAAAATTATAAAAATCCCATTGTTTTTTAATAAATACATCTACTCTGACTTTGTTTTTGTGTACAATGATGGTGATAGTAATTCATGTATATTGTACAATATTTTGAAACTGAGTTCAGTTAATCCTATGCCACATGCTTACTTTATATAAGTGATTTTGTATTATCATATACATGTATTGTGTCATTTTTAGTTCAGGGTGTTAGATTATCTTCAGCTGATCAGAGTTGACAGGGCAAAAGCCATAGAGCTGACCATAGAGATCAGAACTGACAGGGTAGCAGCTGTAGAACTGACCATAGTGATGAGAGCTGACAGGATATCAGTTGTAGAGTTGACCCTAAAACTGACCATAGGGCTGATTGAACATTGTTTTTTGCTGGTTGAGTAGTAGGTGATGGACATTTGCTGACTGTTTGGTGGGCCTGACTGCCTGACTAACCAAGTGATTGAATGATGGATAATTATCACCTGTACAACTGATTGCTTGCTTGACCAGAGTGACTGGTAGCCAAGCATTAATCTAGTAACCAAGTGTTTTGTGTAACTCCAAACATTTTTTCTTTTAAATATGGAATTATTTGGGGGTTTGTTGTACCCAGTGTTTTGGGACTGTAAAGATATATTGTATAAAATCTGTCCTATTTTTTACATCATTTTGCTTTATAAGTTACCTACATCATTTTTACTTTTTGAGTTAAACACATCATTCTTTTTATTGTGTGAAATTACTGTGAATTATTCACCTTTTTTCTTGCTATGCAAAGTACTCAACTTGTATTTACACTTATGTTACATTTAATTTATTAGTTTTATGCAGATTGTGTTAATTTGTTCAATAATTGGATCTAAATATACATGCACATATAATTTATAACTCTTTTTATCATTGAATTCATTCGATAATAAACATTGTATTCATATCAAACATTACAAGAAAAAATGTGTTCTGTTGTAAATCTGAAGCCAACCCAGTTATCTGTTACAGTGGGGGGGTGTACCAGAATCTAATATTCTAATCCCATCAGATCATAAATGATAATGCATGTATGCAAAGTAAGGTAGTATAAATCATATACAATAACACATCCATGCAGAGTGGAGTGGTGTAACAAAATCCTAATCTCATCAAATCATATACAATAACACATCCATGCAGAATGAAGTGGTGAAATAAAATCCTAATCTCATCAAATCATATACAATAACACATCCATGCAGAGTGAAGTGGTGTAACAAAATCCTAATCTCATCAAATCATATACAATAACACATCCATGCAGAGTGAAGTGGTGTAACAAAATCCTAATCTCATCAAATCATATACAATAACACATCCATGCAGAGTGAAGTGGTGTAACAAAATCCTAATCTCATCAAATCATATACAATAATACATCCATGCAGAATGAAGTGGTGTAACAAAATCACAATCTCATCAATCATATACAATAGCACATCCATGCAAAGTGGGGTCATATTACAAAAATCTGCAACTCTGATCTTGTCAATTTATACACAGTGACAATAGCACATCCCTGCAAACTAGAGTGGTATAACAAAATCTACTTATCTAATGTCATCACTTTATACACAATAATACAACCATGCAAGGTGGGGTGGTATAACAAAATCTGTTACATTAATTTCATAAATCAAAAACAGTAACACATCCATGCAAAGTGGGGTGGTATAATAAAATCTGCTAATTTAATCTCATCAAATCATACACAATAACCCAAAGTGTCAAGGGGAGTTGTGTAATACCATTACCATGCCAAGGTGTACATACATAGACTAACAAATAGTGTCCTAATAATGCAAGAATCAGGCTATCTGATTATGTCTCAATGAAGCAAAATAATAGGAAAAAAGTTCCAAAATAATGGTGGAATCCTTAATGATTTAGAAGAAAGAGAAAGAAAGCACTATATTGTGGGACTCTGAAGTAAAGGACCAATGAATATATGAATGACCAATGTATAAATAAAAGACCAATGTATAAAAAGAACCAAGGAATATATGAAAGACCAATGTTTATGTAAAGGACTGAAGAATATATGAAAGAACAATGTATATATTTGAAAGACTGTGTTAATATGAAGGACCAATGTATATACAAATGACCAATGAATATATGAAGGACCAATGCATATATGAAAGATCAATGAATATATGAAAGACCAATGTACATATAAAGGACTGATGAATATATGAAAGAACAATGTATATATGAAAGACTGTGTTAATATGAAGGACCAATGTTTATACAAAAGACCAATGAAAAAAGGATCAATGTATATATGAAATATCAATGTATATATGAAAAACAAATGTATATATATGAAGGACTAGTATATGTATTTAAGACCAATGTATATCTAAAAGACAAATGTATATATGAAGGACGAATGTACATATAAAACACCAATGTATATATGAAAGATCAATTTATATATGAAGGACCAATGTATCTATCAAGGACCAATGAATATAGGAACTTTTGTTATGGTTGCGCTTATGTTTAGCATCCACTGTTCCCATTTGAGAGAAACCAGTTGGAACAAAACTGGGATTTGCCTTCATGTGCTAAAAAGACATCAAATGTAAATTATGGCCATTTTGTGGCTGTCATTATTTCCTAATAAATACATTGATGCTACAATGAATAAATTACATGTCATCAATAACAGCTACATTAGTAATTTTTTAGATTTTGAATGATTTCTTAAATTTTTCATCACTAAGTTGCAGGGCTAACATTAAAAAGCCTGTATTGCATTGATTGTAGTATAGTTTTATTTCAGTGATTGTAGTATAGTGGTATTTTAATACCTATCATTTTATCAACATCTTTTTTCACACATTAAACTGGATGTTTGTCCACTAAAAAGGCACAACGTTTTGATCATGTTGCTATGATTACCACCAAATCTCTTCCAGTCTAGAGTCAAAATTATACAACTCCCATTTGAATCTTTTCCAGTCTAGATTCAAAATTATACAACTCCCATTTGAATCTCTTCCAGTCTAGAGTCAAAATTATACAACTCCCATTTGAATCTCTTCCAGTCTGGATTCAAAATTATACAACTCCCATTCAAATCTCTTCCAGTCTAGATTCAAAATTATACAACTCCCATTTGAATCTCTTCCAGTCTAGAGTCAAAATTATACAACTCCCATTTGAATCTCTTTCAGTCTAGATTCAAAATTATACAACTCCCATTTGAATCTCTTCCAGTCTAGATTCAAAATTATACAACTCCCATTTGAATCTCTTCCAGTCTAGAGTCAAAATTATACAACTCATTTGAACCTCTTCCAGTCTGGAGTCAAAATTATATAACTCCCATTTGAATCTCTTCCAGTCTAGATTCAAAATTATACAACTCCCATTTGAATTTCTTCCAGTCTAGATTCAAAATTATACAACTCCCATTTGAATTTCTTCCAGTCTAGAGCCAAATTATACAACTCCCATTTGAATTTCTTCCAGTCTAGAGTCACAATTATGCAACTCCCATTTGAATTTCTTTTAGTCAAAAGTCAAAATTATTCAAATCCAATTTGAATCTCTTCCAGTCTAGAGTCAAAATTATTCAATTCCCATCTAAATCTCTTTCAGTCTAGAGTCAAAATTATTTGACTCCCATCTAAAAGATAAAAGGTTCTTTTATTTTACTAAAGGCATGTTGAACTGTAGGGGAATATGGAACAATAAGAATCCACTATTGGCATGTTGAACTGTAAGGGAATGTGAAACAATAAGAATCCACTATTGGCATGTTGAACTGTAAGGGAATGTGAAACAATAAGAATTCACTATTGGCATGTTGAACTGTAAGGGAATGTGAAACAATAAGAATCCACTATAGACATGTTGAACTGTAAGGGAATGTGGAACAATAAGAATCCACTATTGGCATGTTGAACTGTAGTGGAATGTGAAACAATAAGAATCCACTATTGGCATGTTGAACTGTAGGGGAATGTGGAACAATAAGAATCCACTATAGGCATGTTGAACTGTAGGGGAATGTGAAACAATAAGAATCCACTATAGGCATGTTGAACTATAAGGGAATGTGGAACAATAAGAATCCACTATAGGCATGTTGAACTGTAAGGGAATGTGGAACAATAAGAATCCACTATTGGCATGTTGAACTGTAGTGGAATTTGGAACAATAAGAATCCACTATTGGCATATTGAACTGTAAGGAAATGTGGAACAATAAGAATTCACTATAGGCATGTTGAACTGTAGGGGAATTTGGAACAATAAGAAGAGTACTGCATCTACGGTTGGGAAACTGGCCATATGACACAGGTATGCCATCATGGCAAACAGATTGAGTGCTTCAGATGTTATAAATTTGGACACAAACAAAGCCTCTGTCAATCAACATATTATACATACTAGGAACTTGGCAAAGAGGAGAATGCCAATGCTTCATCCATAACAAATCAAAATTTACCTAGAGAGACTCTTGACTCTAAATATCTAATGGACACTGTTGTAAATGTAAATGTCAATGGATTTTCAGGGTCTGTATGTGACTTTAAAGATGCTAATATATATGAACATTTAAGTATGGAAATAGAATCTAAGAATGATAAAAGTAATATGGAGACAATCTACGGGGGTAACCCATTGCATGACATACATATAATTAATATGAAACTAAATGCAAAAGGTTTTAATGTAAGTCACTTAAATGTACAGGGTATAGTGGGAAAAATAGACCAAAGTAAGTTAATGTTATCTTCCAAGAAAAATAATATAGCTGTTTCAGGACTCACTGAAACCAAACTAAATGCTAACCACAATGATGATCTATTTCATTGTCAAGGCTACAATAAACCATTACGCAGGGACAGAGAGAGACAGCAGGGAGAGGTCTTGTTGTATACATTAGGGAAGAGGTAAATGCAGAAAGGTGACTTGACTTGGAGTCACAAGAAATTGAGAGTATGTGGGTGGAAATTTATCAAAATAATGCAAAATCATTTCTAGTTGGTTTCATTTATAGGCCACCTTCCTCCAAAGCAATTTGGAATGATAACTTTTTGAAACAAATTGAAAATGTTCTTGCACAGGATAAAGAAACATATATACTTGGTGATATAAATAAGGACCTTCTCAATACTCAAATATCGAAGAACTGGACAGAATTTATTGAATCATTAGGCCTAGTACAGATGGTAAATGACCCCACTAGGGTAACAGAAACATCAAGCACTCTTATTGATCACATTTATACCAACCTACCAGACAATGTAACTTGTATTAACATACCAAAAGTTGGTCTTAGTGACCACTATCCTACTTTTTTGACAAGGAAGGTTAAATGCAAGAGAAATAAGAAAAATACACACAAAACTATCACTTTCAGATCATTCAAAAATTTTAATGAAGAACAATTTCTCAAAGACCTATATAAATCTCCATGCAAGATGATCCAAAATTTGGATGACATAGATGAAGCTCTGAGGGTGTGGACTGACTTATTTATGGATGTAGTCTCTAAGCATGCACCACTGAAAAAGTACATGGAGTAAAGAATGAAATCCAGCCTAATTGGCTTACAACTGAAATCCTTGATGCTATGAAAACAATAGACCAATTTTTGGCTATCGGAAACCATGCACAATATAAAGTATGGAGAAACAAAATAACAAATATGATCAAGAAAGCTAAACAAAATTATTATCAATCATTGCTTGAAAAAAAAAAGAGTGACAAAAACTGCATTTAGAAAGTCTTCAATGAACTCACTGGAGGAACACACAATGATCAGATAAATAAAATCCACTCATTTCTGGTAAATGACACCATAGTCACTGATGACAATGACATTGCAAATGTTTTCAATGATTTTTTTCACCAACATTAGCACAAAGTTAAAAGAACCAGTGATTGAAAACAACTTTATTGAACTGAAAAAGTTCTGCAGCAGCAAAATCTCTAAGGAGGTATGTTTCTCCATCCCACCAGTCTCAAAAAAACTTTGTTAAGAAATATCTCAGTGAACTTGATACTAAGAAAGCTACAGGACTTGATCAGATTGGTCCACGACTCATTAAATCTTCTGCCTCTGCTATTGTAAATAACTTAACATTCATAATCAATTTTTGTATTGCATTATCATCTGTTCCCAAAATATGGAAAACTGCAAAAGTAACTCCTATTCACAAATCTGGCTCTAAGGATGATGCTGATAACTTCCGGCCAATCTCAATACTACCAAACTTATTAAAATTGATTGAAAAGCATGTCCATGATTCATTCATATCATATTTAACCAAACACTTTCTGTTATACCCTAATCAATCAGGCTTTAGACAGAAACACTCATGTGAGACTGCCTTGATCTCCCTAACTGATAAATGGCTTCAAGCACTTGATCAAGGTAGAATAATAGGTTCTGTATTTGTAGATTTCAGGAAAGCTTTAGACATGGTAGATCATGAAAACCTTTTGAAGAAACTGAAAATCTACCAATGTGATGAAAGCACAATTAGATGGTTTACTTCATACTTAAGTGAGAGAACACAACATGTTTATATTAATAATGTTCTGTCTGAACCTGAAACAATTAGATGTGGAGTACCACAAGGCTTAATTCTGGGTCCATTACTGTTTATTTTATTTATTAATGACCTACCACTTGTACTAAAGGACTCAGTATCATCTACAGATCTCTATGCAGATGACACAACATTGTCAGACATCCAAAACACAAAACAAGAACTCAAAATTTCTTTACAGAATGCCCTAAACAAACTAGAATACTGGTGCACATGCAATGGCATGGTGGTCAATACTGGTAAAACTAAAATATTACTTATCTCAACATGGAAAAAAAGAACAAAACTTTATAGCGATGAACTATGTCTGACATGGAAGGATAAAAGGTTGCAAATGGTCTGTCACGATAGTCTACTTGGTGTTTTGGTAGATAATAACCTATCATGGACTGAACATATCAAACATATCAGTGAAAAAGTCAATTCAAGTTTATGACTTCTCAGTAGGATAAGACACTTTCTTCCAGAAAAAAACAGAAAACTATTTTATAACAGTTACATACAACCCTATTTAGACTACTGTAATACAGTATGGGGTAATTTAAATGATAAAAACTTAGCAAAGCTGGCACATCTCCAAAAAAGAGCTTTTGAATTAATATCAATCCAGAAAGAAAGCAAGGAAAATTTAGTTGGTAAGTTAAAAATACTACCTATTAAAGACCAAATCTTTTTAAAAAAAAGCCAAATTAATGTACAGGATAGCCAATAATAATGCTCCTGAATATTTACAATCACTATTAAAGTATAGGCTACCTGGAAATACTCCCCACCTGCTATCAATGTCTACCACACATTACAAAATTCCCAAACCAAATAAGGAATAAATTTAAAAAAGTTTCCAATACTCTGGAACTTTGCTCTGGAATAATATTCCAGTTGAGATTAGAAATGCCCACTCTATTTCCACTTTCCAAACCCAGTATATACAATGACTTAAGAGATGCAGCAAGAATAAATAAATTCCTTTGAATGAGAGCCTCAAGGTAGATTAGTTATTAGCTAATTGAATTACCCTCTTTAAATAAAGTCATAATAATAATAATAATAATAATAATAATAATAATAATAATAATAATAATAATAATAATAATAATAATAATAATAATAATAATAATAATAATAATAATAATAAAAATAAAAATAATAATAATAATAATAATAATAATAAAAATAATAATAATAATAATAATAATAATAATAATAATAATAATAATAATAATAATAATAATAATAATAATAATAATAATAATAATAATAATAATAAAAATAATAATAAAAATAATCCACTATAGGCATGTTGAACTGTAAGGGAATGTGAAACAATAAGAATCCACTATTGGCATGTTGAGCTGTAGGGGATTGTAGAACAATAAGAATTCACTATTGGCATGTTGAACTGTAGGGGAACTTGGAACAATAAGAATCCACTATTGGCATGTTTAACTGTAAGGGAATGTAGAACAATAAGAATTCACTATAGGCATGTTGAACTGTAAGGGAATGTGGAACAATAAGAATCCACTATTGGCATGTTGAACTGTAAGGGAATGTGGAACAATAAGAATCCACTATAGGCATGTTGAACTGTAAGGGAATGTGAAACAATAAGAATCCACTATTGGCATGTTGAACTGTAAGGGAATGTGAAACAATAAGAATCCACTATTGGCATGTTGAACTGTAGGGGAATTTGGAACAATAAGAATCCACTATTGGCATGTTGAACTGTAGGGGAATGTGAAACAATAAGAATCCACTATTGGCATGTTGAACTGTAGGGGAATTTGGAACAATAAGAATCCACTATAAGCATGTTGAACTGTAAAGGAATGTGAAACAATAGGAATCCACAATAAGCATGTTTAACTGTAAGGGAATGTGGAACAATAGGAATCCACTATAGGCATGTTGAACTGTAGGGGAATGTGGAACAATAAGAATCCACTATAGGCATGTTTAACTGTAGGGTAATGTGGAACAATAAGAATTTACTATTGGCATGTTGAACTGTAAGGGAATGTGGAACAATAAGAATCAACTATTGGCATGTTGAACTGTAAGGGAATGTGGAACAATAAGAATCCACTATAAGCATGTTTAACTGTAAGGGAATGTGGAACAATAAGAATCCACTATTGGCATGTTGAACTGTAGGGGAATGTGGAACAATAAGAATCCACTATTGGCATGTTGAACTGTAAGGGAATATGGAACAATAAGAATTCACTATAGGCATGATGAACTGTAGGGTAATGTGGAACAATATGAATCCACTATTGGCATGTTGAACTGTAAGGGAATATGGAACAATAAGAATCCACTATAGGCATGTTGAACTGTAGGGGAATGTGGAACAATAAGTATCCACTATTGGCACGTTGAACTGTAAGGGAATGTGGAACAATAAGAATCCCATATAGGCATGTTGAACTGTAGGAGAATGTGGAACAATAAGAATCCACTATTGGTATGTTGAATTGTAAGGGAATTTGGAACAATAAGAATAATCAATTTTAAATGTAACATGCACACTTACATGGAAAGCCATGAAATTCATTAACTTTGTGATAAGTGGCTGAAGAACATCAACAATCATCTGATTGACTTCTACTCTGTTTTTCTGGTCATTACTTGCCCCCTGAAAGGAAAGTAAATTCATCTGAAATTAAAAAGAATTGAACTTCAATGTTAAAAAAATATGGAAAGTTCCTATTCTATGCTTAGTATCTTTATTGGTTTTAGCTACACTAAAAACACTATCTGGATAAATCATGTCTAGGAAATTCTGCCTTTTTCATGATGTACTGAAGCATTCCCCACTTTTATGAAAATCTGATAAATATTTTATTTAAGTAAGCCTAATCCAATAACTTGCCCATCTTTAAGTTTTCAAGCAAGAGTCTTTTCAATTCATCCTGTGTTTACTAGATCTAAATGTGGTCAAAAGTAGGTCTCGATTCTCGATTGTAGTAATGATGGACAATGATTGACCTTTACTTGGAAATTCTCAAGGTCAAACCTTTCATTAAGTTTGTTGAAGACAATACTGTTTCAAATTAATAAATAGAGAACAATATTCATGGTTTAGGCATTGTAACATTGACACTAAAACTACCTAAAGCCTTTTTATTTTGTATAACAGTCACTCAAAATTTTGGTGTCATTATTTGGATATAATTATTGTTCTTTATCAGGAATATTTTATTTCTTGTGTGAGTGACATTAAGCTTGAAGTTTTTGAATAACTAGCCCCAAACAGGAGTTTATTATTTATTTAACCCAAGTGCCATCCACCAATAAAGTTTGGTCAAAAGTATATATATATTTTACAAGTAAACCTGTTATGTGCAGCCATTCTCGAAGACTTCCATCTGCTGTGACCTGTATAATTTGACCCATCCACCCACCCCATTTAATAAGTTTCTCCCATTTTGTAAACCATCAAAAGCATTTTTTTCTACATTGAATCACTGTGACTGACTTTTGACCCCAAATCAATAACTTTCTTTCATGCCCATGATCCACAAAGGTGCAAACCATCCAAAAGCTTGCTTGAGATAGGTGAATTAGATGTAAATTTATTCAACACAGAAAAAAAGGACAGATCATTGTGAACACTTTGCCCTATGTCTGAGATATAAAAAAATAGGGCAGGTTCCTGGTTGCATCAGAAGTAGAATCTACACAAAGTTGGTAAAGTATGAATTTTCAAGGTTTTAAATGTTCAAAATGGACCCACTGTCAATATTACAAATTCCATAGCTATCTTGAATACATTTTTTTATATTCAAATGCTTTACTATATTCTATAAATTTGTATGTTTAACATGCAACATCAAAATTATTCTATACAGCATGCTAGTAATTTACACTTTCCAATTATGTATGTCACTACCATAGCATGGTTTATAGAGCACCACAGTGCTTTTCAAGGTCTTTTCAAGGACTTCTAGTAGTTTTCAAGTACAAGTTTTAATTCAGAAAATATTCGTTCTCAGTATGTCACATGTTTATCACTATACAAATTGGCACAAAAATAGATTTTAAAAAAAACAACAAAACATGAAACCCAAGTGGGTCTGATCTTTTCCATCTGGCTTAGAGCTAACTTAATAAATCAGACTTATATAGTATTGTAAGAACTCATCCTGTGTACTAAACTGTCTTCCAAACTTTATATATGTTGATTTCACCTAATTTATTATATCCCAATAAAAATGTTTCCCAAAGATTTCACAACATGCCTAGTTCATAATGAAAATCATCCAAGACCTTGATGACAAACCTTTTCACCATGTTTTACAGAAAATGGATCAGAAATTTAGTCTCTGGAGCTAGTGATGTAACAATCAAATGCAAGGTGATTACTTATCATGCACAGGTCTCACTTGTTACTAAACCAATACACAACAGTGATAACATAAAAAGCAAACTCCAATATGAATTCAATCCTCATTGTGCAATATGTTTATTAATTCCTATGCTAGATTACCTCATTAATATGTATCACTATTGACCATAATCATACTCATCCTACATCTTGATAATATAAGACATATAATGGTACTGACATGCTCAGTCTCATACAAGGTCATTTAATTAATATGCACCAATTAACCAAGATCCTGAAGACAGCCAATGTCACTCATCATACTCATTCAATATCCTGATGACACCAGTGTCACTCATCATACCCAAGATCTTGATTATACCAATGTCACTCATCATACACAACCAAAATGTTGATTATACCAATGTCACTCAATAAAGATCCTAATGACACCATTGTCACTCATTATACTCTATAAAAAGATCCTGATGACACCAGTGTCACTCATCATACCCAAGATCTTGATTACACCAATGTCACTCATCATACACAACCAAAATGTTGATTATACCAATGTCACTCAATATCACTCATCCTACTCAATAAAGATCCTAATGACACCATTGTCACTCATTATACTCTATAAAAAGATCCTGATGACACCAGTGTCACTCATCATACCCAAGATTTTGATTATACCAATGTCACTCATCATACACAACCAAGATATTGATTATACCAATCTCACTTTTCATACTCAACTAAGATCCTGATGACACCAATGTCACTCATCATACTCAACCAAGATCTTGATAATATAAGACTATTAACAAGTTTCCTAAAAGAAATATAGCGGCAATAGTGTTGATATGCTCAATCTCATCCAAAATCATGTAATTAATATGCACTAATTAACCAAAAACTTGATGATGCCAATGTCACTCATCATACCCAACAAAGATCCTAATGACACAAATGTCACTCATCATCCTCATGATGACACCAGTTGTGCTCATCATACTAGACCAATATCCTGATGACAAAAACCTATTTATCAAATTGCATTAAAAATAGTTTCTAGATTAGTTTTTAAAAAATCAAACGATACACTCACCTCAAATATGCATCAGTCCCATTCATAAATAAAATCATCCAACATCACAAATATGCATCAATCTCACTCATAATTAAAATCATCCAAAATCATAAATGTGCATCAATCTCACTCATAATTAAAATCATCCAACATCACAAATATGCATCAATCTCACTCATAATTAAAATCATCCAAAATCATAAATGTGCATCAATCTCACTCATAATTAAAATCATTCAAAATCATAAATATGCATCAATCTCACTCATAATTAAAATCATCCAACATCACAAATATGCATCAATCTCACTCATAATTAAAATCATCCAAAATCATAAATGTGCATCAATCTCACTCATAATTAAAATCATCCAAAATCATAAATGTGCATCAATCTCACTCATAATTAAAATCATTCAAAATCATAAATATGCATCAATCTCACTCATAATTAAAATCATCCAACATCACAAATATGCATCAATCTCACTCATAATTAAAATCATCCAAAATCATAAATGTGCATCAATCTCACTCATAATTAAAATCATCCAAAATCATAAATGTGCATCAGTCTCACTCATAATTAAAATCATCCAACATCACAAATATGCATCAATCTCACTCATAATTAAAATCATTCAAAATCATAAATATGCATCAATCTCACTCATAATTAAAATCATCCAACATCACAAATATGCATCAATCTCACTCATAATTAAAATCATCCAACATCATAAATGTGCATCAATCTCACTCATAATTAAAATCATGCAACATCACAAATATACATCAATCTCACTCATAATTAAAATCATCCAAAATCATAAATGTGCATCAATCTCACTCATAATTAAAATCATCCAACATCACAAATATGCATCAATCTCACTCATAATTAAAATCATCCAAAATCATAAATGTGCATCAATCTCACTCATAATTAAAATCATCCAAAATCATAAATGTGCATCAATCTCACTCATAATTAAAATCATTCAAAATCATAAATATGCATCAATCTCACTCATAATTAAAATCATCCAACATCACAAATATGCATCAATCTCACTCATAATTAAAATCATCCAAAATCATAAATGTGCATCAATCTCACTCATAATTAAAATCATCCAAAATCATAAATGTGCATCAGTCTCACTCATAATTAAAATCATCCAACATCACAAATATGCATCAATCTCACTCATAATTAAAATCATCCAAAATCATAAATGTGCATCAATCTCACTCATAATTAAAATCATCCAAAATCATAAATGTGCATCAATCTCACTCATAATTAAAATCATGCAACATCACAAATATGCATCAATCTCACTCATAATTAAAATCATCCAAAATCATAAATGTGCATCAATCTCACTCATAATTAAAATCATCCAACATCACAAATATGCATCAGTCTCACTCATAATTAAAATCATCCAACATCACAAATATGCATCAATCTCACTCATAATTAAAATCATCCAAAATCACAAATATGCATCAATCTCACTCATAATTAAAATCATCCAAAATCATAAATGTGCATCAATCTCACTCATAATTAAAATCATCCAAAATCATAAATGTGCATCAATCTCACTCATAATTAAAATCATGCAACATCACAAATATGCATCAATCTCACTCATAATTAAAATCATCCAAAATCATAAATGTGCATCAATCTCACTCATAATTAAAATCATCCAACATCACAAATATGCATCAATCTCACTCATAATTAAAATCATCCAAAATCATAAATGTGCATCAATCTCACTCATAATTAAAATCATCCAAAATCATAAATGTGCATCAATCTCACTCATAATTAAAATCATCCAAAATCATAAATGTGCATCAATCTCACTCATAATTAAAATCATCCAAAATCATAAATGTGCATCAGTCTCACTCATAATTAAAATCATCCAACATCACAAATATGCATCAATCTCACTCATAATTAAAATCATTCAAAATCATAAATATGCATCAATCTCACTCATAATTAAAATCATCCAACATCACAAATATGCATCAATCTCACTCATAATTAAAATCATCCAAAATCATAAATGTGCATCAATCTCACTCATAATTAAAATCATCCAAAATCATAAATGTGCATCAATCTCACTCATAATTAAAATCATCCAAAATCATAAATGTGCATCAATCTCACTCATAATTAAAATCATCCAAAATCATAAATGTGCATCAATCTCACTCATAATTAAAATCATCCAACATCACAAATATGCATCAATCTCACTCATAATTAAAATCATCCAAAATCATAAATATGCATCAGTCTCACTCATAATTAAAATCATCCTATATCTTCATGATTATAAGACAACTTAACAAGTTTGATCAAAATTGGACCCAAAATGCAGCTTCCAAAGTGTGGCAACATATACAGCCAATCAGATACAAGATTGTCCTCTTTAATTTGCATGGATCTCACTCATTATTAAACAGACTCAAGAGCCTCATAAAGTCTATACTTCAAATCTGATCAAAATCTCATCATGGCTTCCAGCATGTTAGCAATCTTGGCAAATCTGATGCAAGATCCACTCATCAGCATGCATTAAAGTACTCAAACAAAATCTCGATGGCATGACTCCACAGTTCAAGTTTTATCAAACTCGGATAGAAAATATTAGTTCCAAATTAGTAAGAAGAGCATCTCATACACATCTCTCCTAAACTCGTCTAAGATCTTGATGATATGTTCACATATTCCAAGTCTGATCAAAATTTTTTAAAAAAATCTGGCTTCCAAATTGGAAACAAGGTTAGTTAACTGGATACAAGTTCACCTCATCAGTAAATGTTGATCTCACTCCTACTGAAACTGTCTGGAATTTGCTTATGTTTAGCTCATATTCCAAGTCTGACTGAAATTGGATCACAAATGTGGACTGCAGTGGGGTAACATGAAATTGCTGCTGGACAGATGGATGATGGACAATGGCTGGATGAACAGATGGATGATGGACAATGGCTGGAAATCAATATGCAGTGGGGTAACAAGAAATTGCTGCTGGACAGATGGATAATGGACAATGGCTGGATGGACAGATGGATGATGGACAATGGCTGGATGGACAGATGGATGATGGACAATGGTTGGAAGTCAATATCATAAGTTCACTTGGCCTCATGGGCAGGTGAGCTAAAACTCACACCACTATTGCAAAGGGATATTACTCCATCTGGTAACTGCCTGCATCATGTGATAATTCATCAAACAATTGACATCCTAATCAATTAATTAATTAATTAATTAATTTAGTCATGAGTTTTTTTAAATTCAGCAAATAACAACAATTCTAAATTTAAACAGTAAAACATATATTAAGTTTAAAAGTTTTTATATTCCCTCTGATTTTGGGAAAATTCTGGTGAGTTTATGTATAAAGTCAAGATGTTTTTTCCAGGATAAAACCAATTTTTGTCTAAAGTCAAGTTTCAAGAAAACCACTCAAATTCAAGGATTGTTAAAGGTGACACAAACTATACAATGAACAACAAAAGAAGTTTTATGAAGTAATGCATTCTTACACATACAACATGACAGAGTTTTATTTAAACTAGTCACATGTGTTAAACCTAAATTTTCTAGATTGATTATTAAAACTTAAAATGTGAAAATAATTGTATATAGGAAATAAGAAAAGTTTTACATGCATTGCAAGAAATGTTTAGCAGAAAGCTCATAATGAACTATATGATGTGATTATGATTTTTAACATAGCTTTAACAATGCAAATTTTCAGTTATATCACTCTGATGTCTTCATTCTGGCAGTATATAGTGATGTCTATCACTGGGGCATCATGCTGCAGATATGTAGAATGATGTCCCAGCCAGTTACATTATCCTGACACCAGGCCAACCTGTCCTAACACTAACCTCTTAATGCTGAGCATCAAGAGGCAGCTGTTAGTACCATTTTTGTAAGTCTTTGGTATGACTCGTCCAGGGATTGAACCCATGACCTCCTGCATCTGAGGTGGATGCTCTAACCACTAGGCCACTGGAGTGGTTCAATGAACTACATGAATGTTCAGGACAGCATAATGAATTACAAGAAATTCCACAGACACTTGAACTTCATGAAATCTCTGGATGACAAAATGAACTAAAAGAAAACTCAGAACTACATAATGAACTACACAAAAGTTTAGGACTGCATAGGAACTCGAAGAAAGCTCAGGACCATATCACGAACAGCAAGGCTCAGAACCACATCATGAACCAAAAAAAAGTTCAGAAATATACTAAACTACTCAAGAACTACAAGGAAGCTCAAAAACACATACTGAATTACAAGAGAGCTCTGGACCACATAATGAACTAAGCAAAAGCTCAGGACCACATAATGAACTAAGCAAAGATTCAGGACCACATAATGAACTAAGCAAACATTCAGGACCACATAATAAACTAAGCAAAAGCTCAGGACCACATAATGAACTAAGTAAAATCTCAGGACCACATAATACATGTATACCAAAAGAAACCTAAGAACCATAAAATGATGTATATATACAAGAAGACAGATGACCACATAATGAACTACAAGAAAGCTCTGGACTACATCATGAAATACAGTAAAGCTTAGGACTGCATAAAGAAATACAAGAAAGCTTATGACTACATATTAAGTACAACAACAACTCAGAAATGCATATAAATGACAATAATGATCAGGACCATTTAATGAACTGTCTATCAGAATCTTCTGGACCACATAATTAACTACAAGAAAGATCAGGACCACATAACAAGCTCCACAAAAGCTTAAGATCACATAATGAACTTTAAGAAAATTTAGAACAAAATAAGAGCTACAAGAAAGTTACTGACCACACCGTAAACTGTAAGAAAGATCTGAACCAAATAATGGACTTCAAGAATGATTAGGACTGCATAAGGAACTGAATCCTTCTCAGAACCAGTAAATAAATTCTAACAGGATAATTTAGCTAATATATAGAATATAAAGTCTGAAAGTAAAAGTTACAAATAACAGTAACAATTCTGCAATACCACACACACCCAAAAAAGAAAAACATTTTTGCTCAAGTGAGTGATGCAAACTGTATATTACTAAAATTCCAGCACTGTTCATTTAATACAAAGGTAAAAAGAAAAATTACTCTGATTTCATGTTTGTTTATAGATAATATTATCAGAGGCAAACAAACCCCAGCTTACAAGGAAGCTATGAAATAAACCCCAAAATCAAAGTCCCTCCACTTCCCCATTCAATTTTTTTAAGTTGCATACCTGTGGAATACCTCTAGAACAGCATCTCCAAGTGTACAGCATAGCTGCATAGGTCTGTCCTTCTTCTAGGAGTTTGTTCTGTAAAGAAGAAACTGGATATGAACTTTATTTAAAAATCTTGTTAAAAATAAGTAGATGACAATTGGTATAAACATTATATGCCACAAACATGTCCCACCCTGTCACATTATCCTGACACCAGGCTGACCAGTCCCAACACTAACCTCTTAATGCCAGTTGCCAAGTGAGGCGGCTGCTAGTACCATTATTATAAGTCTTTGATATGACTCAGTTGTGGTTTGAACCCAAAATGTCCAACATCTGAATCAAATGCTCTAACCACTAGGCCACCAGAGTGGCTTTATATGTGCATGTCTACATGTATTTCCTGTTTTGCAGGTCAGATTAGAAGGATCGATCTTTATTTTTAAAAAAGTATATTTATCTATCTATTAAGTGCTTTATGTATCTCACTCACAATTGACTAATGTCTATTTCACAATCATTTAATCAACTAAAACATACATACATACATACATACATACATACATACATACATACATACATACATACATACATACATACATACATACATACATACATACATACATACATACATACATACATACATACATACATACATACATACATACATACATACATACATACACACACACACACACACACACACACACACACACACACACACACACACACACACACACACACACACACACACACATACATACATACATACATACATACATACATACATACATACATACATACATACATACATACATACATACATACATACATACATACATACATACATACATACATACATACATACATACATACATAGAGATGAAAAGATGGAAGAATTTCAAGAGCCTGATATTAGCATTATAAACCCAATGCCAGAGAAAAAGTTGCTGTGTATTTGAACTTTAAGATATAATATACCACATAATGGGTATTTTTAATAGCTGCTCATGTTTTTCAAATTTAATGCCTTTGCTTCTTCCATAAAAGTATAAGTGTAATAAATTATTGTACACCTTAACACCCCCAATAAAGACATGAAAATTTAAATCATCCATTTGTACTACAGTTCCATACAGCAATGAAAAGTAAGCTCTTGTGCAATATGTTGTACATGGATGTTTTGTGTGTGTGCTCAGTCTTTACACTGTTATGAAAATGTGGCCAGCAATGCAGAGTAGCTTTGATGATCCTTATTTAGATAAATGACAGTAACCATATTAGGATAATAAATCCCATACAATGGTTGCCAACACTTTTTTAATCCACATTTAATATAGTCTTATCCTGTAGGCTGATAGCATGAATGTAAACAATATTTATAAATGCAAAAAACATTAACAGAATTTCTAATATGATAAGACCATATTAGATATTTTTAAAACTAATCCGGCAATAAATTTAACCTCAAAATCTCCAAATCAGACTGGATACTTCAGGCGCAACTATGGAAGTCTAATGAAAAGAGATCAGTTAAGAAATTGAAAATTTTTACTTCATCAGTTTTAAATCATATACAGTCAAGGTCATTGTACTATTAGTTTCAGACTGAATATCTTGCTAAAAAGCCTTCTACAGTTTTCAAAAAGGGGTGGAGGCTTACCATCAGACATGACTTTGTAAACATGTGGGTGGGCTTATCATTGAATAAATACAGTATTGGCGTTAGGAGTAGAAACTAATGGTTCCATATGTTTAGTAGAGCCCTATCAGAGGGATGAATGCAATCTGGTTATTATTAATGCTAAGTTTCTGGTGACTTTAATATACAACCAAAGTAACTTTAACAGTTGCAGAGTATGACCTACTTTAACCCCTTATGTGTGGACTCACACAAATATCTGTGTCAATTGTACCCTGGGGGTATTGTTTATTGTATGCCAGTTCTTGTTCTGAACATAGATAATTTTGATAATTCACTGGAGTGAACTAGGACAATAGTCTGACACTAATTACATTATGACCAAGAAAATTGGTTCCCATTTTGTCACCTGCTTGGTCTAGTGGTATGAATGGTTGCTTGATATGTAGAAGTACCTGGTTTAAATCCAACAAGAAGCTTATTTCTTTTTCTTTCATTTATGTTCAGTATGTGCTATTTTTACTATGAGTTAGGAAAAATAATTATGTTACTGCTGATATACACAAAACAGTAGAACATAACCCATACTGATATACTCTAAACACAGTTGAACATAACCCATACTGATATACACAAAACACAGTAGAACATAACCCATACTGATATACACAAAACACAGTAGAACATAACCCATACTGATATACACAAAACACAGTAGAACATAACCCATACTGATATACACAAAACACAGTAGAATATAACCCATACTGATATACACAAAACACAGTAGAACATAACCCATACTGATATACTCTAAACACAGTTGAACATAACTCATACTGATATACACAAAACACAGTAGAACATAACCCATACTGATATACTCTAAACACAGTTGAACATAACTCATACTGATATACACAAAACACAGTAGAACATAACCCATACTGATATACACAAAACACAGTAGAACATAACCCATACTGATATATGTACACAAAACACAGTTGAACATAACCCATACTGATATCCACAAAACAAAGTAGAACATAACCCATACTGATATACACAAATAACAGTAGAATATAACCCATACTGATATACACAAAACACAGTTGAACATAACCCATACTGATATACACAAAACACAGTAGAACATAACCCATACTGATATACACAAAACACAGTAGAACATAACCCATACTGATATACACAAAACACAGTAGAACATAACCCATACTGATATACACAAAACACAGTAGAACATAACCCATACTTATGCACACAAAACACAGTAGAACATAACCCATACTGACATACACAAAATACAGTAGAACATAACCCATACTGATATACAAAAAACACAGTAGAACATAACTCATACTGATATACACAAAACACAGTTGAACATAACCCATACTGACATACACAAAATACAGTAGAACATAACCCATACTGATATACACAAAACACAGTAGAACATAACCCATACTGATATATGTACACAAAACACAGTAGAACATAACCCATACTGATATACACAAAATGCAGTAGAACATAACCCATACTGATATACACAAAACACAGTAGAACATAAACCATTCTGATATACACAAAACACAGTGGAACATAACCCATACTGATATACACAAAACACAGTAGAACATAAACCATACTGACATACACAAAATACAGTAGAACATAACCCATACTGATATACACAAAACACAGTGGAACATAACCCATACTGATATACACAAAACACAGTTGAACATAACCCATACTGACATACACAAAATACAGTAGAACATAACCCATACTGATATGTTAACAAAACACAGTAGAACATAACCCATACTGATATATGTACACAAAACACAGTAGAACATAACCCATACTGATATACACAAAACACAGTAGAACATAACCCATACTGATATACACAAAACACAGTAGAACATAACCCATACTGATATATGTACACAAAACACAGTAGAACATAACCCATACTGATATATGTACACAAAACACAGTAGAACATAACCCATACTGATATACACAAAACACAGTAGAACATAACCCATACTGATATACACAAAACACAGTAGAACATAACCCATACTGACATACACAAAACACAGTAGAACATAACCCATACTGATATACACAAAACACAGTAGAACATAACCCATACTGACATACACAAAACACAGTAGAACATAACCCATACTGATATACACAAAACACAGTAGAACATAACCCATACTGATATACACAAAATACAGTAGAACATAACCCATACTGATATACACAAAACACAGTAGAACATAACCCATACTGATATACACAAAACACAGTAGAACATAACCCATACTGATATACACAAAACACAGTAGAACATAACCCATACTGACATACACAAAATACAGTAGAACATAACCCATACTGATATACACAAAAACAGTAGAACATAACCCATAAACAGCTGAAATCTACTACTTTGATTGATTACACAGATTGCTAGCCAGTATGACTTTGACAAGAGAATAATATATTTCATGGGTGAAAATCACAAACAAGGGTTTGCATCTTGTGATCATAAGGAATTTTTCACCTACTTTATGAAATAAATCCATTATTCACTCAATGCAAAACAAAGTTCATCTATTTATAACTTTTACCATTTATTTGATGGTGAGATAAAAGAGTCCATCATGTGCATATAGTATTCCATTATAACCACACACATGACCTTTGACATCACTACTAAATAGTGGGGGCCCTGAGTGACCAAGTGGTCTAAAGTGCTCACCATAATGGATCCTTACCATCTCATGTCTGCATGTATGGGGTGAAGTTTTGAGCTGAGCCAATGTGGGTATGTGAGAAAGCTGGCTAGTTGCTTCACAGGGGGTTGGTGGTTCTTTCTGGGGTTTTCCTGGGTTCTTCCTCCACCATTTATACTGGCTGCCATGTATAGCCTCTCTTGTGCTGAAAATGGCTTTAAACCCTATAACAACAACAACAACAACAACAACAACAACAACTAAATAGTGTTTGAATAGTACATGTCATTTTGGTGAGCATATAGTTTTCCACTACACCTGCACACATACATACAAAACCAAGACCCAACATAAGCCTACTAAATAGTGTTTGAATGATACAAGTCACCACAGGTAAACTGATGCAAATATTCAAACCTGGCAAGTCTATTTTGAATGAAAACAGGTACACTGTGAATTCAGGTGAGACATGTGTCCTATTTAGTGTATTGGGGACACTAAGTATAGTGGCATTGTCTGTTTAAAGTAAATGATATTTACTACTGGCATACTTAACTAAATCATTTTTGCTACTCATCAATGTCATTGATTTATCATTGTTGGATATTTTACAAGCAAAAAAGGTGAAATGTAAAGATAATTAAATTCACAACTAACGATGTATGTAAGTGATGTGTGCATTTTCATAAATTAATCTCCTAAACTATGATTCTGATATTTTGGTTAAGAACTTTTTAAAAAATCTTGTTTAGCACTGAAACAAAATATAATATTATTTATTGTAAATTCTGAGGCATCTGTCAATAAAGGAGATTAAAGGACCACTAAAATCCCTTAATGAACAGGCGTTCTTTACACAGAAATAAAATCTTATTTCAACTATAGAAGGAACTAATAAATTTTTGTCTTGCATACACAAGTGTCATTTTGTTAGAGATATCTGATAGAGGAGGAGTATGCAAGGCTGGTATAACCCAACAGGAAAACTATGCGGCTGGAACCAAGATTCAGGGGAGGGGTGTATGCCAGAAACGAAGCACTCTGTCTGATTATTTATTTATCATCATTAAAGATGCAGACTAAATAATGAATTTAATAAATTATTAAACTGAATGTGTATTAATACTAATGAAGTTTATAATAAGCAATGCAGGGGTGGTGTGGTGTGGGGTGGGGTGATATGGTGTGGCATTGTGTGGGGTGGAATGATGGGGTGTGGTTTTGGGGTTGGGTGGTCTGGTGTGGTGTGGTGTGGTGTGGTGTGGTGTGGTGTGGGTTTGGGTGGGGTGGGTGGGGTGGGGTGAGGTGGGTGGGGTGGGTGGGGTATGGTTGGATGGGGTAAGCAAGTTGGAACGGTCCTCACGGGTGCAAATAACCTTTGCATTGGCCCTAGGTTTGTAGTTTAAATACAGCAGCATCTGTTTATGGTTTGTGGGTTTATGGTATTTGGGGAAATTTTCTGGCCCAAAGATCAGACTGAGTTTCTACTAAAATCCAATCAGAATTGAGTTTTAAAACTAATGTCATTTGTGATTGGTCAAAACCATATGACATTTTTAGTGAGATTCCACTTGAATTTTAGTTGGATTTAGGGTGTATTCCACTTATAAAACCCAAATTTGAGACAGACTATAGGTAAGGTGACATGCTGAATCCATTTGTTAGTTAAGCAAACTATTTCTCATAAAGGATAACAGTTAGACTGAAAAATTCTGACTGTTAATTTTCCTACTGTACAATGGATTTTGGACTTAGATTAACTTTAGCAGACATGTTAGGTGTTATTTTGAACTTTATCTAAAGAACTAAAAGCAAAGATGGACCTTTGGACTTTAGTGCAAGGTGGAATTTTTGACTCATGAGTTTTACTCTTAAAAATATTTTTTTTTTGCTTCCTATTAAAATATGCTCTTCAAATATCAAACTCAAATGAAAATGTGACTTATATTTCAGTGAAATTTAAAAAAATGTCCTTTTTATTACCTGAATAAAACCTCAATATCAATTTCAAGCATACATGTTTTACATTTTCAGGCTTGGATGGACCCCACCCCTATTTTTATAGAAAGCTATTCATGCAATGTGATGATATTACACCAAATTTAATTTTGAATCAACTTTTATTTTGGATACCACTTTTTATATTACTCAATCTTTACTTTCTTAAGCTAAGAAAATGCTATGATCATGTAAAAGTTTTCAAATTGTTCCTTCTGCATGTCTCCCAACCCTGCAAGACAACAGAAGATACCCATATCAACACATGCATAATTTTGTGCCTTTAAAATCCTGAGTGAGTGCCCCCCCCCACAGTTGTCAAATATCCATTATGTCTTAACTACTGACCTTCCACTGTTTTGTTTGTTGCAGTTCAACACATGTTGCAATTGTAAAAATACAATATCCCCAGACAAAATTGTTGCCATTCAGAAAAACATTTCATTATTCACTTTTCAAGATATTTCTCCTGTCAACAATCAGCACTTAGTCTAATAATTAAACTGACTCATCTAGAAAAGTGTAAGTTTCCATTTCCTGATTGACTTTTATACTAGCTTTTTTAACTACCAGATGATATGAGTAACCACACTTAGCCTTGAAGTTGTAGAAGAAAAAGTCAATAGTGAGATAGTATGTGGTTTAATGGTACATCTGCACAATCCAGGCTGTAAGTTGAGGTATAAAGAAAAGGCACACTAAAGGGTGAAATCAGGCACACTATGGGTTAATCCCTAAAATAAAAAAATCCAATTCTTGATATATAGACCTGCACACTCTTTAAAAACATCAAACACCTTCTCAGCTGGAACATCATCCATGCATCCAAAAACAATAAGATTTAATCTACCAGTTATCCATAAACAACATGGTTTTCTCTACCAGTCATGTCTTAAAACAAGCAGGTCACATACAAAAAAGTTTTCATTTTTAATCGGCAATGATTTTTTACCTTGGACTATTTGAACTGTAGATTAATGATTTTGTTTTGTACCTAATATGGAAACTATTCATAAAGTTCAGTCAGTGTACAGACTTAATAATCATAAAAATAATAATAAAAATAATAATAATAATAATAATAATAATAATAATAATAATAATAATAATAATAATAATAATAATAATAATAATTAATAATGTGGAATTTGAGACTTAATAATAATAATAATAATAATAATAATAATAATAATAATAATAATAATAATAATAATAATAATAATAATAATAATAATAATAATAATAATAATAATAATTAAAAAAAATAAAGTAATAATAATAATTAATAATGTGGATTTAGTACAGTGCCTAATCTTTAGAAGCTATTAGTGCTTTACAATATTAGATAACACATAAAAACATATACAATGGCAAGATTACAACAAAAAAAACCATGATGAAATTACAACAAAAAATCCCATCCTGACAATGATTAAAGAAGTATAAATTACATGTATAAATACTGTGTGCAGATATTAAGAGACAAACAATGGTACATTTTTCTTTTTGGTAGGTATAGTTTAAAAAGTGCAATCTTTGCCTTAGCTAGACATGGGTACCACAAATATTTTTTGTACAGAGGTATACAGAATTTTCTGCACGTACCTCAAAATTTATTTTGTCTGTAGTTACATTCTAGTAGAAGAATTTGTGACAATACAACTATTATGTAAACATTTTATAAATCTGCATGCATTTTATTTTCATAAATGAAAACATATTTTTAGTGTCATTAAACTTGAAAAAAGTTATGCTGAAATCTCTGCACATCCCTTACAGATGAAATTTGCCAAAGTATCAACAATATGGAAAAGTAATGCTGTACCATAGTAAACTGGTATACCACTAATACCATGGGTAAGTGATATACTGGTAATACCTTGGTAAATTGGTGTTCTGAGTTATACCATGGTAAATTAGTGCATCAGTAATAGCAGGATAACTTGTTACATAGTTATACCATGATAAATTGGTATACCAATAACATCATGCACATTAAAGTCCTAGCTATGAAAGCTTTACTGAGAATGCAAAAAGTGAAGATATTTCATCAATCAATTAAAGACAAGCTGTAATTAAATACAACAAACAGTAAATTAATAAATAAATACTAGGAAATATACAAAAGGTCAATAAATAAATACTAAGAAATATAACACAGTTTGACAATTGGATATAAAAAAAAGACTTACCATATCAGCGTGGTTTGTGGCTTCCTCCATAAACTTTGCGACTCCAGTAACAAAAGCACCACGGTCTTCAAAGTTGGTATCAAAATCAACCTGGTACTGAACTGCTTGAGATAGGGCTGTAACACATGGCTGCGGTTTCTTAGTGCCTAACTGACTCAAAAGGTCCACTGTCTCCAAGGCATTCTTGAGACTCCCTTCTGTAACAATGAGCCCTTTGACATTGAACCCCTTGGTTACATCTGTTGGTCCCTTTCCATCTGAGACCTTTTCTGCCATTATTGAATATAGAAGAGTCAAATAATAGCTGTCAGTATATTAAACATCACAGAAGTCATTGAAACATCACTCAGAACTAGTTTCTTGATAATAATGAATTTGAATCATCAATTATCTCTGTATCAAACATCAACAAATTCATGGAAAAATCACTACATTATTTTGTAGGCATAACAATGTGTTTCAGTAGTGTTTTCCCTGGATGACATTGTCTATACTAATCTGATGTTTCATTTCCTTTCTTGCAGTTCATCATATTTGTCAGGATGCCAACATGACTTTTTCACACACTTTATCAAACAACACATCTGTATCTTGTTCATGGTTTGTTTTGTGTATCACATGTACACAGCTTGTGTATTATGTATAGCCATGTGACAAAAAACAACCTTTCAACACTCTGTCATGCAAAAACTTGCTCTTCTTTGTTCTTTAAACTTCTTTCCATAATCCAAAAAATATAATCTTAATAACACTTCCTTCTCCACTTCAAGTAAGATTATAAATAGACTTGATAGCATGGATATACAAAAATGATTCAAACTTCCTTTTAAAATATCCAATTTCTATTCATATCAGCTTGTTACTTATTTGCCCTTTACTGTGGTGTTAGATTACTTGGTGCTACAGGTATACTATGATCCTAATATAACTCAGGAACTCATCCAGCATACCTGTGTCAATAAACACAGTCCCCTACATATCTGCTATCGGGGTTTTCCTTTATTTTTTTTCCTCCAGGTTAGAAATTATGTTATAAAAGCTGAAAGTGTCAAACATTCTGTTTACATTATTACTGTAGGATATTATATAATTTTTCAAACACCATACATCCAAATAGATCTGAATATTGTTTTGGCATTAAAACTACTTTTTACTATGATTTTGCAAATATTTGTACTTAAGAATTAGCTGAAAATAGCTATTAATTTCTTCTATTAATTATATGTACAGTATATGAAAAATTAAAGACAAAATTTTATGTAAATAAGATGTTTGTATCCAATTATTCAGTTATCCTTCCTTTCATTTATCTGTCCATCTGCACATTTATCTAATGTTTATTCATGCACGTCTATATACGTGCCCTCTCTGCAGTGAAATATACCTTAGTGGTACCTATATAAAAGGAACAATTAAACAGAGAATATTAAAATGCCTTTTTAAGTTTTACCTTAATGTCACTTCTACATAAAGGTCACCAGCCAATAAAGGACATTTGTGGACCCTTCTTTATAGTTTGCACACTTATTTTACTTTTATATAAAGACTACCTAGCAATAAAGGACATTTAAAAATAACTTTTTCTAGTTTAACCATTTATTTTACTTCTGTATAAAGAACACCATAAAATATAATAATAAATATATATAATGTTTTATTTCAATATATGCTAAGGAAAATTGTGTGCTGAACATTTGACCTAGTCCAAAATCATATTCATTTTCTACTTGACTTGAATCATTGACTTTTTGTATTGTGCAAATGACTAATACATAACAAATAGTTTCCTATGAGTATGGGTTAAATATTAAGATTATTATTTTAGCCTGAGTCAAAGACATTGTGTTTACCACATTTTATATTCTAATAAAAATTATGATTTCATTTCATAAACAGTAGGAACCTTCAAAAAGGCTATTTTCCATTAGGTAGGAGTTTCTTTTAGAAAATGCTAAGTGTAAGTTGAGGTCAAGTAGAGGACTATATAATCTTGTTTTCCTAAGTAATTATTCATATTCATTCTTGCTTTAAGATCGGAACAGAATCAATAACAACTGAAGTAAATAAATTATTTGTTGAATTTTATAAAAGCTTTTTGCTTCTCACTCTTTTCTTTTTTTTGCTTTCTGTATAATAATAATGCAGAATATTACCTAAATAAAGCATGGATATTTTTCTGATTTTCTGTTAGATTAATACATTTTTCTATGTATTATGCATCACATGGACAGATCAATTTTTTTTCACATCTCTCTGTCTCTGCCTCTCTGTTTCTCTCTCTGCCTCTCTGTCTCTCTCTCTCTGTCTCTCTCTCTGTCTCTCTCTGTCTCTCTCTCTCTCTCTCTCTCTCTCTCTCTCTCTATATATATATATATATATATATATATATATATATATATATATATATATATATATATATATATATATATATATATATATATATATATATATATATTACGACTCTATGGCCTTAAAACAAGTAATATAAAAGAGTGAGATTTAACAAACTTTGTAAAATCCAACAAATAATTTATTTCCATTACATGCAAAGTGTAAATGTAAAAAGAACTTATGGTATTAAGAAATAAATCCAAATAATCATAGAATTTCAAACACAAGTCCTAATGATTAAAATTATGAGTAAACTTTAGTGGAAATCCAAGCTAAATCCCAGGCTGGAAGTGCTGATGTTCATGTGGTGGCCGGTATTATGGTGATGTTCCAACAATCTTTTTCTTGATCACAATGGTACAATCCAAGAATATATCCTTATTTGAGAATTCACAATTAAGTTGAGTCTCCATTATTTTAATGAGCACTTCATATTTCCCATGAATAAATAATTTGATCAAGTAAAATGAACTACTGGAAAAAACAACAATACAATTGATTCTGCTCAGATCTTACAGCATCCATGAATAATTTCTAGAAAAACAAGTCCTCTATTGGACCTAAGGCCAAAATCAACATTTTCTAAATAAAAAAAGAAGATGCCTTATGGAAAAACACCTTCTAGAATGATCCTATTGTTTCATTCCAATAACCAAGACTGTGATCCAAATAAATGTTTACTTCTATTAATAATGATCTTAATATTAAACCATTACAAAGATTTTGGACTCCCAAGATGCATTTTCATGCTGAAATGGACTACATTTAATCTTCAATGCAAAGTACATGATCAGTTGGAAAACAAATTATTATGAGACAACTGGACAAATTGTTCACTTTTGCCATAAGCTGACATTCCCTCAAACTAATTAATTTCAATTAAAAAATAACCCTCACTTTAATTCTGTACTTTTGAGGGTGACAAATGCATTCCAAAAGTATCCATAGAACAAGTACTTTAAAATAAACAAAATTCAAACTAGATATGCATATGTGCTATTTTTTTAGTAACCTGTCTATTTGAAATAAAAGAATCTGAAATTAAATTTCTGTGCATACCCACTGTAGACTTATATAAAAGGAACACTTGCCAAGAAAAAGAACGAACAAAGTGCTTGGCAAATAAATTCTCAGTGAGGCATAGGTCTTTGTAGCAATAGAATTCTCCCTGATGATTATTTCCTCATCACAAAGACTGTGCCATCTCATTTGACCAGATTGCATGTTTACTCATTGTGGTCTCATTGAACCAGATTTCATGGGACTGTGATTTCTATCACACAAGGATCTGATAAAATGCATCACAGATTGCAGTCACATACAAAACACTTTTCATTTCAAATTTGTAGAAGTGAAGATATAAAGAGATATCTTGTCACTTCAAAAATTATCTTTCTGTGACTATTCAAAAACGGTGTGTTTGTGTGTGTGTCTGTGTGTATGTGTGTGATTTGGATTTTTAATGCAGCTTTAATAAGTTTTCAGTCATATTGCTACAATGTCTGCAGTGTGGCAGTTTATTATGATATCTAGCACTGGGGCATCATGCCACAGATGTATAGCATGATGTCCCACCCAGTCACATTATTCTGACACCAGGCTGACCAGTCCTAACACTAAATTCTTAATGCTGAGTGAGGCAGCTATTATAACTATTTTAATAAGTCTTTGGTATGACTCAGCCATGGATTGAACCCACAACCTTCCACATCTGAGGTGTTTGCTGTAACCACTAGACCACTGGAGTGGTCAAACTTTGATTGTAAGGATATGATTCAACATCACTGATGTACATCTCTTAAAAATCTCAAAAAATCCATATATATATTTATATCAAGCATATCGTCTTCTCATCACAATGACATATTGAATCAGTCTTCACCTCACTGGACAATTCAATAACATTTTCCAAATTCTGCCAAAGTTTTTTTTTTTGACATCAAATGGAAAATTTACTTTCTTACCAGACTCTATAATGGAAAATTTTCAAAAACAAAAGGACTCCCAGGTGTACATCTTTAATCTTCATGTTGTATTTCAAGAGCAAAAGGACTCACTGTTGTACATCTTTGATCCTTGACTTGTATTTCAAGAACAAAAGGACTTCCTGGTGTACATCTTTAATCTTCACCTTGTATTTCTAGAGCAAAAGGACTTGCTGTTGTACATCTTTGATCCTCAACTTGTATTTCAAGAATGAAGGGACTCGCAGTATCTTTTATCCTCAACTTGCATTGAAAGAACAATAGGACTCCATGGTGTGCAGCTGTAACATTGGAGAGCTCTATTTCATTGTTTGTATTTGATCTATGTCACACAAATATTCCAATATTTTCAGAAATATCATTAGCAAGATAGTTAAATGTATGACAATTTGAGGGAAAGCTTTTAGAATTTAAGGAAAAGTGGGACCTGATTTCAGCACTACTCCTCATAATGTGCCTTTTTGTTTCTGAACCAGTAGTTTCTGGTCTTGTTCATCAATGAAGACCACTCTAGTCATCCGTGAGTTGGAGGGGCTGGTTCTATTCTGTGTGTGCATAGGTGGCTGATAAGGCCACTCCTTGCATGGAAGATTCAGTTGCAAAAGGATGAGTGGATCATCTCCAGGAGGTTTGCTGGCATGTGCTTTTCTGACTTGCCTCTTCATCTCTCCAGCTGCTATCCTGCTCGATTCGCACAGCTTGGAGCCTTTGTGCAGATAGGAACACTAAGGATCACTAGCTGTTTGCTCCCATGAGTCAGGGTTTATGTTGAACGCTGTCAATGCAGCTTTCAAATTGTCTTTGAAGCATTTCTTCTGACCTCCATGGGATCGCTGTCCTTGCTGGAGCTTGCCATAGAAGAGTCTCTTAGGCAGCTGGTGGTCTGGCATACATACAACATGTCCCGCCCAGTGTTGCTGGGACTGAATCAGGATGGTGCAAATGCTGGGGGCACCTGCTTGGGTGAGTACCTTGGTGTCTGGGACTTTGTCTTACTATTTGATGTTGATTATTTTCCTGAGGCTTGTGGTGTAAAAGTGGTTCAGCTTCCTGGCATGGCGTTGATACACCGTCCATGCCTTGCATGCATAGAGTAATGTGGGGAGTACAACTGCCCTGTAGACCTTTAGTTTGGGGATGATGCTGATGCCTCTTCTATTCCAGACATTCTCATACAATCTGCCAAAAAGTTACACTGGCTCTGGCAATGTGGAAGTTCACCTTGTCGTCAATAGTGATGCTCTGTGAAATGTGCTGTCAAGGTAGGTGAAGTGGTTCACTATGTTAAGTTTTTGGCTGTTTATGGTTATGTTTGGCTCAGTATAGGGCTTTCCCAGGGCTGGCTGATGCAGTACTTCAGTCTTCTTAGCATTGATGGTGAGACCAAAGCTTGTGTTAGGAGCTGGAGAACTTGTCAACGCTGCATTTTAGGTTTGCTTCTGAGCCAGCAGTGAGGGCGCAATCATCGGCAAATAATAACTCCCTGATGTTGTCTGTCATAACGTTGGTTTTAGCTTGTAGCCTCCTGGGGTTGAACAGTTTTCCATATGTACGGTACCTGATGCTGAATCCAGCATCTCCATCTCTGAAAGCATTAGTCAGCATGGCGGAGAACAAAAGACTTAACAGTGTTGGTGTCAGAACACAACCCTGTTTGATGCCATTGGTTTCTGGGAATGGTTCAGAATGACTCTCCATTTTCCTGGACTTGTGTTTGCATGCCATCGTGGAATTCTAAAGGTCTGGTTAAATAAAATATCAGTGAACTCCTTAGGCAGACAGTAGCAGGCTGAGAAATATCATTTTGAGGGTGTGAGGGTGTAAACAAGTAGGCAAGAGATCTGAGGGGACAAAGCCTACAGAAGCTTCTTTGTTTTCAGCACTTCTTCAGCATAATTTTTAACCATCTAACTGTAAAGAAACTTCTTTGAAAATGTTCATTTTTGGAGAGCTAGTCCCTCCCTTCCCCATCCCAGCAGAGAGCTCAAAGAATCATTCAAGAAGTCTGCTTGAATGATGTACCAATTAATTCTTTTGGCAAATGTTCCAGAGAGAACAGGTCTGGTTACGATGGATACCAGTGAACTCTTATTTCATAGAGCTTTAGAAGAACAGGTCTGGTTGAATGAGTAAATTTGTATGTCAGAGTTTTCAAAGAGAACATACATGGTTGATCCAGGTACCAGTGAACTCTTATGTCTCAGTCATTAGTAAGGCCTGGTGTCTGTTTGAAATCATAAGCAGAACAAATTAGTCTTACCCTAATTTCTAGGTGATTTAGAAAACAACATAGATTAATGTATAAAAAAAATTTTCAGAGTCAATCCTACTAAATTAAGATAATATCATTATAACTTTTATTGGTATTGTAATTAATACAATCCTCCTTCCTTAAAATATTGTCCATGTAAGTCAGTGTATATACATTATGAAAGTTTAAGTGTACACCCTCATTATAATGCTGTCAATGGAAGTCAAGGCATACACAATGAGATCACCTTACAAAGAGATGTGTTACATATATAATTTTAACACTACCTCATAAATAGGGATTCATGAATGTAACTGTACCATAAAAGGAACCATTATAATGAATTGCTTAACAGTGAGACTTGATACAATTGCAGATAGATGATGGATTTCCTAATTTTAATCTCATATGGAGGGTAATGTGGTACATATACATGTATGGATGAGTTAATGTGATACATATAGATGTATAGATGAGATAGTGTTTCCTGGGTTGGTGTTGTTAATTGAACTAGATATAGTTTATAATATGGTTAATGTTGTTAATTAATACTTTTGACAATTTTTTATGGGCTTAGTGTTGTTAATTGATGACCTTGGCATAGTTTTTTAGGGGTTAGTGTTGTTGATGACCTTGAAATGGTTTATCATTGGATTAGTGTTGTTAATTTATGACCTTGAGATAGTTTGTTATGGGAAAGTGTTTTTAATCTTCTGAATTGATTGATTTAGCAAGTATCTGTCGGTTCTTAATTAGCTCAAATATCAAGGTAAAAGTAACCCCATGGAATGACACCAACTGCAGTTAATTTTTCAAACACTCTTTATTATTTATTTTGCAGATTGTTGTGTATGAAATAAAAGGTGTGAAAATGAAAATAAGATACTCGTTGGTTTTAAAGCTGTCATCCTCAACTCCTTGCTGAAAGGCTGTGAAACCTGGACTGTATACTGCAGGCGTGTGAAGCAGCTCAAGCAATTCAACATGCACTAAGGGTGGTAAACTTTATGGGGCAGCCAAGTTTTCCAAAGATGAACCACAGGGCTTCTTTCTTTACAGAGTCAAAAGCCTTGGTCAGGTCAATGAACACTGTATGGGCTGTTCCATGCATTTCTCTTGCATTTGATGCACAGTGAAAATCATGTTGACTGTATTGCAGCCTTTATGGAACATACACTGTCATTCATTGAGCAATTCCTCTAAAATGGTTGCAACAAGTCTGTTTAAGATGGTAGAGGCAAGAATCTTTCCTGCAATGGAGAGCAGAGAAATTCTTTTATAGCTGTTGCGTCTTTCTTCTTCTATAGTCAGATGATAATGGTATCACATAGACCTGCATAGACATCCCCCTTGTCCCAGATGCTAGTAAGGATGTCATAGAAAGCTGCAAATACTTCTGTGCCAAGAGTCTTGACCACTTCTGCAGGGATTCTATATTTACCTGGTGCTCTGCCACAGTTGATCTGTTCAATGTCCTTCCACACCTCCTCCTCATAAGGGGTAAGTTGAGCTCTTTGCAGACTGGTCTTGGATGAATTTGTTGAAGTTCTGGATGGGCAAATGAAGAGACAGCTGAAGTGTTCTTTCATCTTGCTTAAATCCTTTCCATGTCTTTGATGGTTGAGTTGACATATCCTAATCTGGAAGGGCCATAGAACAGCTTTAATGGCAATTAACAATATTTTGGAGTTCTTCATATCAGCATATTGTTGGATTTCCTCAACCTTGTTTTCCCACCAGTGATCCTGCATTTTTCTGAGTTTCCATCGAGTCCTTTCCTGCAGGTGCTTGATCTTCTCTTAGAATGGAGTATTAGTCTTTCTGCCAGGAGCATTAAGTAACAAGGCAAACAACAACATGAGGGAACAAAGGATACTGGGATATTACAGGCATATATGGAAATTAAGAAGCAAGGCATACAGGGAAAATAAGGAGTAAGGCATAAAGCAAACATAAGAAGCATGGGATGTGGGGACAATAAGGTGTGTGTGTGTGTGTGTGTGTGTGTGTGTGTGTGTGTGTGTGTGTGTGTGTGTGTGAGTGACTTACATTTTTAACATACCTTTAACAATCTTTCAGTCATGTTGCTATGATATCTGCAGTGTGGCTGCTTATAGTGTGTTCTAACACTGATGGCATCATGTCACAGACATGTAGCATCATGTACCACCCATCCTAACACCAGGCCAACCAGTTCTAACACTATTCTCTTAATGCTGAGCACCAAGCAAGGCAGCTGCTAGTACCATACATTATAAATCTTTGCTTTGAATATAATATAATATTTTCCTTATAAGATTTAAATAAATGTTATGACTCTTTACATAGCAAGACTTGTATTCTCATGCCTAAAGTCCAACAGAGACTTATACGTAAGAAAGAATCATATGATTAGAAATACAAACAGCAAAGGAGAGTAGACAACCTGCTATAGGAATGAAAGGAATGGATTTCATAAAACCCAAACATACTCAAATATAATTTGTATAATTCCAATGTCAAAGAGAACAATATTGATATAAAGATTGTAACGGTAATACATGCTACAATGCAAAAAGAATCTCTCTAACTCTTTCATTGTTTTTTTTTTGTACCAATCCTTATAAAATGTTTCCTCTCAAAGATGTATTTCATACAGGTTCATAGAATTCCAAGATTTTTTGTAGACAAAAGGAATGTGACAACCAGTTTTTTTGAACTACCTCCAGCAAACTCAAATCCAGTGAATTAGATAACATATCTGCAAGATTTCTAAGGGATGTGACCTATGTCATGAATTAGATAATATATCTCCCATATTTCTAAGGGATGTAACCTATGTCATGAATAAGATAATATACCTCCTATATTTATAAGGGATATGATCTATGTCATGGATTGGGCAATATACCTGCTCAATTTGGGATGGATGTCACCTATGCTGTGAATTAAAAATACCTGTCAGATCTATAAGGGATATGACCTATGTCATGAATTAGATAATATACCTACCAAATTTGTAAGGCATATGGCCTATGACATGAAAAGATAACCCATACATCATAGTAAGTCTTTCAGTAAAAGCACTACTGATACAACCATCCATTTTGAAATAGTAGTCAGATAAGATTTATAAATTGGCAACTGAGTTAACCATTCTTAGATTTTAATCATTTTGATTTAGAAGCAACAAGAAATTTTCTGGTGGATTTTAATAAGACCTTTCATTTAGCAAACATTTCAGTAAAGTCTCACTGACCAAACAAGCTTACATCTTGTTTGCATGTTTTGTGATCTTTTAAGAATACCATAGTTGTATCTGCCCTTTTTAATTGCTTACTGTCTTCTCCCTAAATCTGAAGCAATGTGCTTTTACTTTTGTAATGTGAACACCTGTATATTGTGCTTTTAAATGTACAATACGAGCTGTTGTATACTGTGCTTGTATGCATTGTGTGAACTATTTAAACTATTATGTTCTTTACTATATGTTTTATGTCTTGTGTCATATTTTTGTTTAATTTATTTTGAATGTATTATTATTAGCATAATAATGTAGTTATGCTTAAATCTAGACCCCTCCTGCATATTTTCAGATGCAATTATGCTTAAATCTGGATCCTTCCTTCATATCTACAAATGTAGTTATGGTTAAAACTGGATCCTTCCTGCATATCTTCAAATGTAGTTATGGTTAAAACTGGACACTTCCTGCATATCTTCAAATGTAGTTATGGTTAAAACTGGACACTTCCTTCATATCTACAAATGTAGTTATAGTTAAAACTGGACACTTCCTGCATATCTTCAAATGTAGTTATGGTTAAAACTGGACACTTCCTGCATATCTTCAAATGTAGTTATGGTTAAAACTGGACACTTCCTGCATATCTTCAAATGTAGTTATGGTTAAAACTGGACACTTCCTGCATATCTTCAAATGTAGTTATGGTTAAAACTGGACACTTTCTGCATATCTTCAAATGTAGTTATGATTCAAACTGGACACTTCCTGTATATCTTCAAATGTAGTTATGGTTAAAACTGGACACTTCCTGTATATCTTCAAATGTAGTTATGGTTAAAACTGGACACTTCCTGCATATCTTCAAATGTACCTATGCTTAAATCTGGTTCTTCCTGTATGTCTTCAAATGTAGCTATGCTTAAATCTGGACCCTTCCTGTATGTCTTCAAATGTAGCTATGCTTAAATCTGGACCCTTTCTGTATGTCTTCAAATGTAGCTATGCTTAAATCTGGACTTTTCCTGTATGTCTTCAAATGTAGCTATGCTTAAATCTGGACTTTTCCTTCACAATATCTACAATGTATTCCAGCCACAAAGAAATAGCTCTCTACATTGCCACTAATGCAATCCCATGCATGTCACAGAATGATTTTCTTAGAGTCAAAATTATTCATCCAAATTGTAACCAAAATCATGGCAATTTTATTATTATTATTATTATTATTATTATTATTATTATTATTATTATTATTATTATTATTATTATTATTATTATTATTAGTTTATTTAAAGAGGGTAACTCAATTAGCTAAGAACTAATCTACCTTGAGGCCCTCATTCAAAGGAATTTATTTATTTTTGCTGCATCTCTGAAGCCATTGTAAATACTGGGTTTGGAAAGAGGAAATAGAGTGGGCATTTCTTAGAAACTGTAAGCAAATAAAAAACCTTTAACCAAAACCTTAATACAATTTTTTCTCTGATTCTAACTTTGACCGGAAATTCAAAGAAGATAGCTGGTATGTCACAGGATGTTTTGTCTTAGATACATTTTGAGTCATACCAGACATGATGAGAATCTTTCAAGGAGTTTAGGAAAATAAATAAATGAAATAATCAAATACAAAACCGACAAGCCCATTTTCTATTACTGTAACCTTGACCTCAATGTCAAAGTGGAAAGCAAATATTTCATACAATGAACTTAGTTTCATGATGGCTCATCCAAAGTATGAACATCAAAGGATTTAGGAAACATAAGTAAATGAAAATTCTTTAACCACTGTGTAAATTATCTGTACCTGTAACCTTGACCCAAGGTCACTGGATTCAGTGAAACACAGAACAAATTGTCTCGGCTTCATAATGATTCATTCAAAGTGTTAAAATTTCCATCAAGGGATTAAGGAAATAAGAAAATAAAATTACTTTAAACAAAAGCTAAATCTAAATGTCACAAATAAAATAATTGTTCCTAAATTATTTTTCTGTTGATACTGCTTCAACTCTTACCACCTCGAAATTCATTAGGGCATCACAATTTTGAGCTGTTCTTTTTCTGAGGAAGTATTTTCACAGCTTCTCCACATAATATAGTTATTGTTATGAAAATTATAGCCTGTTACCCTAACCTCCGATGATGCTCTACACAAGAGGCCAGGTACACAAATTTGAATAGTTGATACCAGTGAAGACATTCAAGATGGCGGAAGAAATACAAAAATGCATTTGCAATAAAGAAATAGCAATAAAATAAATTATTTCCAGCTTTGTCACCACCTGCTTTTTTATTGTATTAGTTACAACTATGTAACTTAAAGAACTACTGAGTATTTGTTTAAAATGTCACTATGCATTACTGTCATTTTATGCCATTATGTGTGAGTTGTGTGATGGAATGGTATGGTGAGAGCTTGCATAACTCTTTGTCTGTGATTTAATTGTTAGATGTGCTTTTTTGAATAACAGTTTTTCTGATAGTGGCTGGCATTATGTTCATGGAGGCCACACTACCCAATCTTGCTTGAGGACAGGTCTTTCTATTTGGAGTGATACCCAGCTGTATTTGTCTGAGGACTGGTGTTCCAGAGTGCAACACATTGCTACCCCAGAGGAATACCATCTTCTATGTTCATGTAGTGAAAACTGCCTTGGCTACACTACCCAGAATCTTGCTATCTTAGTTTCTTTAGGATAGGTCTTTCTGTTTAGAGTTATACGCAACTGTATTTGTCTGATGCTCCCGAGTATCCCCAGTGGGATACCATCTTGTTCCTGGCTTCTTGTTGCCAACTGGGTCATTGACTGAGATGCATAGCCATCCAACTTGAACACTGACTGAGTTGTTGACTGGATTGCTGAGTCACAGACTGTGTCACCAAGTGAGTCGCTGAGTTGTTTACTGTGTCATTATTTCCCAGAGTCACTGACTGGGTTGCAGAGATGTTGGCTGTTGCTGACTGTGTCAAATGTCATTACTCGATCAAGCTTGACAGAGAGAGTCGAACAGTGTGAAATGAGAGAAGAGAAATCTTCAGTTAAACTGTGTATTGTCACAAAGTCATTGACTGGGAGAATTTCTGTCATGGTGTCAATAAGGTAGGGTGAGTTTTGAGCAAAACCTGAGGTTTCATGTACTGCAGATTGGTATGCTACGTATGGGAGGTGCTCTTCCCAATCTTTGTCAATCTTCATCAAATGCAGATAGCATGCTCTCAAGCATTTGGTTCATCCTTTCCATCATGTCATCACCTTGCACATAGTATGGGCTGGTTCTAGTTTTCTCAATTCCAAGTAGTCAACACATTTCACATAAAAGAGTTTGCCATCAAACTGTCAGCAATGATCCATGTGAATCAGCACACCAGAATGTGTAACCACTTCCCCTACTATCAGTCTTATGATGTTTGTAGCATTCTGGCAAGGCATTGGGAATATATCATGTCATTTCATAAAGCAGTCTGGGATCAAAAAAATGTAAACATTTCCATTTTCAGTCTTCACAAGTGGCCCTAAGATGTCAGCAGCTATGCATTCCATCAGAAAACCTAAACAATTAGCTGTATTGGAGCTCGCCTTTTCTGTCCTGGTTACTTTCACTTTGCACAGGTCTCACATCTCTGTCACCACAGTCATGCATCTTTCTGAAGTCCAAGCCAGTAATACCCTTCTATGATCTTCTCCAGAGTTTTTCTGATGCCAAAGTGTCTTCCACTGCGAGAATCATGAGCCATGTGTAGAACATCATTACTCTTTTCTCGTGGAACAATAGCTTGACTCTGAATTTCTCCACCATCATTTGGTTGCCATTTGGGACAGAGTATGGTGTTCTTTATCTCTAACTGGTCAAACGGACTCCAGAGGCTTTTCACCAGCATACCATATCTGGCAACTTCTTCTCATGATGGTCATTGCTACACCCACTACTACAATTGTGACATTCTGGTTGGATTTCTGAACCTCATGAAATTTGTTGCTACCACAGGATGCTGTATCACAGCTACTGGATTATCCGTTATAACACTTCATTTATTGTTTGTTGCTGGATCATTGCTGCTTACGTTTGTTCCTTTCTTCTCTGTTTGTGTCTCTACTTCAAAATCGCATTACCTACATGGGCCTCTGAAAACGGCATCAGTGTTATGATGCAATCTTCCGAGATGATTTTGAATCTGAAACTGATACTGTGACAGGACTTTGATCCATCTTACAAGTTGTCCTTCCAGGTTCTTGAAATGTGGTAACTAGTTCAGGGAGCTGTAATCTGTCCTAATTAAGAAATGTCTACCATGCAGGTAGTGTGTGAAATATTTCACAAAGAATGCAACTGCCAATAGGACTTTTCTTGTCATGCAGTATCTTCTCTTGGCTTTCTTTAATGATTGGTCAGCATATGATACAACCATCTTGCAGCTGTTGTAAACAGAATGGCTCCAAATCCACAGTTACTCACATTTGTGTCAATAATGAAGGGGTTTGCAGGGTCTGGGACACCAATACAGAGTCTGTCATAAATCACCTCTTCACTTCATTGAAAGAAAACTGAAAATTCTCAATCCAGACAAAAGATCTTCCTTTCTTTTGTCAGTCAGTGTAAGCTGGCAGCAATATTGGGAAATCCCTTTATAAATTGGTGATAATATGAGCATAGTCCTAAGAAGATGCAAAGTTCTGTCTACATGTTCTTCTTCTACCATTAACATTTTGGGTTCATCTGGAACATACTTGTACATGGTGTGAACTATGTACATGTGATGGGAGGTTCAAGAGCAGCTAAAAACAGGTTAAAAACATACCTGGTCTGGAGCTAAGCGATCCCTGCGCCAGCCCCTGCTCTGAAAGCATCAATGGAATTGGCGTTGACTGGGGTGCAAGGTAAAAAGTTCCATAGGCAGATTCCTGATAGGAAGAAAGAGTCTTTGTATGCATGGACTCTGGTGAAGGGGGATCCTGTCTGTTATAATTATGGTTCTGCTGTGACGTAAACTAGCTGGTGTACAGTCTGGTACATCATAACAGCTTTAGCTTGTTGGTGTCCAGCTTTCTAATCTCAATTGTTAGAGCATGGTGGAGACACTGCTGGTTAATCAATAATCTCTAGCAGTAAACCATGCTGCCCTTTGTTGTACTGCTTCACATTTGACAATGTTTGTTTTGATAGATGGATCCCAAACAGTTGACACATACTCAAACTGTGGGCATACTAAGGATTTATAGCATGTAGCCTTTACTTGTTTGGGGCATGTAGACAGATTTCTATGAAGGAATGCAATGGTGTTGTTTGCCTTCTTTGTAACAGAGTCAATGTGGCTATTCCAAGGTGCTATCAATGGTGACTCCCAAATATTTGGCCTTGTATGTCTTCATCAGTTTTTGACCATGGATGGTATATATATATATGGCTGGAATGATCTGATAACTTCACATTTGTCTGGCTTGAATTCGATTTGACCATCATTTTTCCTTCTTTGAAGGCAGTCTAGATCAGCTTGTAACTATACTGTATCCTGGTCTGACTCAATCACTAAGTACAGCAAGCTGTCATCGGCAGAAAGGCTGACTTGGGAATCAACTGCCAATGGCAAATTTATTGATGTAGATCAAGAACAGCAGAGGACCCATGACTGTTCCCTGGGATATACCTGAAGTAATGGGGGCTAATGGAGTTGACAGACCTTCTAGCACAACCTGTTGGTTTCTTCCATCTAAAATGCTGTTTATCCACTCAAGGGTGTTGCCCAAGACACCATAGTAATGAAGTTTGGCTGCAAGGCACTTATGTGGGACTTTATTAATAGCTTTGCTGAAGTCTAGCAGGATCGCATCTATCTGTTGTTTGTTGTTCAGACCAGCTGCTAGATCCTGTAGTGTGATTATAAATTGGCTCTCACATGATTCTTTCTAAACCCACATTATCTCTCATACAGAACATTGTCACTTTCAAAGAACTGCATCAGGTGGCTATGGATGATGTGCTCCATGACATCACAGCAAACTGATGTCAGGGAACCTGGTCTTTAGTTCGATGCTTGCTTTTGTTACCTTTCTTGAACAATGGGGTGACAAATGCTCCTTTCCTGTCATATGGAGTCAGGCCCTGCCCTAATCAGGCTTGGAATAGGAAAGTTATGGCTCGAGAAATCGAAAGTACCATTTCTTTCAAGAATCTTGATGAAATCTGGTCTGGTCCAGTCGCTTTATGTGGATTAAGGTTTTGAAAGAGATTAAGTACTCCTTGGTCATTAATCTGGATGGGTGGGGCAGTCAGGGTGTTTCTAGTACTGACATTAGGCATGTGCATTGTGTCTTCAATAGTGAAGATTGACGAGAACAAGATTTCTGACTTGTCAGATGCACTGGAATAGACTGTACCTTCTTCAGAAAAGTGACTCTGAAACCATCACATATTTTTACTTTTCACGAAATATTATATTTTCTTGCTGCTGCTGGTGTCGCTGATCATATCATTGACATACTCAGTGTAAGCCTCCTGGCAGACTGTTCAAGTATTGTCTTTCCCAGTACTATGTATGGTTTGTCTGTCTTGCTCTCTTATGTGCACCCCTCTTCCTCCTGGAGTGTCTAAGTATCTGACGGTTACACAAGGGTTGGTTGAATCTACAAGACGTCATCGTCGATGGGACTTAGGTAGTAGTGACTTATATACATTTTTGTTTTAATTTCAGTCAAATATTTTTTTTTATTGGTGTGGTTATGTTGGTGACCCGACAAAAGCGCGCAGACAAAAGCTCGCCAGGATAAAAACGCGCGGACAAAAACGCGCCGACATGCACTCTGCAAAGAAACTAAACTAATTTTGACCAGACAAAATAAAAGCAAATACTATTTATTTTAACATTTATATAATTTATTTGTTTAGTATAATATTGGTATGATGCTCTCCTAAGTTTAGACATGCAGCTTGAAAAATTGCAAATACTATTTATTTTAACATTTATATAATTTATTTGTTTAGTATAATATTAGTATGATGCTCTCCTAAGTTTAAACATAGAGCCTGAAAAATTAAAACTCCGATTTAATATAAAGAACATCACTTTTAAAATAGATTTCTGAGTCCTTATCCTATAGTTCTTTTATGTAAGAAACAAATATTACTTTAACTTATTTTATACCTGCGCGGTTTTGTCGCGCGCGCTTTTGTCGTTTTTTTTTTTTTATTGCACGCATAAGTTAACGCGCTTTTGTCGGCGCTCTTTTATCCGCGCACTTTTGTTATAGTCTGATAAAAATGTAGATGTAAATTCTGTAAGCTTGGTATGCACAACAGTGGTATTTGCTTTCCTCCACAAATAGACGAGCCACTTAATTAGTTTATTTCTGTTTGGAATAACGTTAGTGTCAATCATTTCTGTTCTTTGGTCACTGACACCACGTATAGCACTTGATGACTAGGAATGGACGGTTAGGTCAAAAAGATGTCAAGTTTTTTTTTTCTTTTAGGGAAGTCGATGATTTCTTCACATCCAATATCATTCATTACATTAATGAAAGCTTGGTTGATAGGTATGGAGTAATTATGACCGGCTATGGATTTATCTACCCAGTTAATATCAGATGGTTTTGCATCCCCCGATCCACAATGTGTGTCCTTATGTCGTGAGTGGATGTAGTCGATATGTTGTCAGTGGGTCTATAAGTACTTCCAACAATAAGTGGTTTCTTCAAACTGTGCATGTAAAAGCAGCTGCTAAAAACTCGGATTTCCTATGAATGTCTATTTATGTCGTGTCAATGTTGGATCTTTCAATGATAGCCACTCTATCATAGGAACTTCCCAGTCTATGTCTTCAAGCAACAAATATGTATGTATCTGGCAAAACTTCATTCTCAGCAGTGGAAGGGTTTAACCACGTCATGGTAGCAAGTATGATGATAGAATCGCAATACTCTAGCATGGTCCAAAAAGTTTCTCATTTGGCACACATGCTTTGAAAGTTAATGCCAGGAGTTTTTTCTTGGATATGGAATCTGACTTCCTAAGAGAATTTGGTGAGGATGACGATTTTGGCAGTCCAATGATAATGCTGAAGTTGAAGGATGAGATTGATGATTTTTTCGACTCTGTGTAACCGGGTGTGCTACAAAAGTAGGGATGATTTTAAACTACTCAAAAAGACTTTTGTTGAATTTGATACATCGTAGTTACAGCAATACCAACTCATATCTGAAAGTTCAAGGGGTTCATATCGCAGTACACCTGTGCAGGCAGTTTATATGGAACCATTTCTCACAAACTGTACAAGTAATTGAGCGCATCTTCTTAGACCAGGTGCATGCTTTTCCGCATATATCGCTTGGCTATTTCACCACTCTGGGGCCTGGGTTTGGGTGACAATCTGATACATTCAGGATAAGTAAAGAGAATATATATTGAATAAGTGACCAGTCATGCATCTTGTAGGAGCCAAATATGACGCGTGTTTCCTCTTTAACTGCAAGCTGAATGGGAACATATCAGGAAAAATCCGGTGATGGAAACCTCCTTGGTGGCAAGCAGTCGGTAGGGAAAGGATATCTCTCATGTTCCATAATGTGTTCATAATGATTGATATTAATAGTAATAGGATATGAGCATTCATATTTCATACACTTAGCTAACTACAGGTATACATGCATACATCATTTGCCGCAACGTAGATGTTGTTGGATTGAACGCACGGGTGTAACATGTCGATTTCCAGTTTCACGGTAATGTCACACAATATGTCGGGAAAATCGCTCACTAAAAGTGATAATTCCTGCTCTGATCGTACAATTTGTTTAGAAATACTGTAACTGCTATATGTGCTGAGTATCACTACACTTATATAAGTCGCTGGTGATGTGTCTGAGACTAGCTAAAACTTCAAGAAAACCATGAAATTGTCCTCTTGTGAATAGCCAACGTTGGACAACTCAGCACATGCACACAGCACCTCAATGGGTTTTTCCGGTCGACGAAGGCGGACACTTTCTCTAGATATGCACATATCCACTCCTTTGACAAAGTATGTCACAAGTACTTGACTTCTTTTGATAACAAACTGCATTTCTTAGGCATGAGCTTCAGACTAGCTTTTTAGCAACCTGTCAAAAACCTGATGCACTATCCAAATCCTCTTCGAACGTAAGTCGAAAAATTATTATGTCGTCGAGGTGCACCAAACATATAATTCTACTAACACCCCGCCAGAACTGTTTCTATAAGTCTTTTGAAGGTCCCGAGTGCATTACAGAACCCAAACGGCATTTTTTTTTACTCATATAAAACTTGCATAGTTGCAAATGCCATTTTCGACCGATCCTCTGGCTCCATTTCTCCCTGACAATATCCATTCATTAGGTCTAAGGTCGAAAAACAAGCTACTTCTGATAGCGAATTCAGCGATTCGTCGATTCGCGGTAGAGGGTATACTTCTTTCGCATGTCACTTCGTTCAAGGCACGGTAGTCGACGCATAACATCGTTGTGACACACCTTTTTGACACCCATTGGCGACACGGTTGGATTGTAAAATGGCGAAATTATCCCTTCCTTCAAAATGGCATTCATATGCTTCTCAATTTCTTGCCTGGCGTGAATCGGACGTCTTTTCAGGGGTAATCTTATTGGTCTCGATCTCCCTGTTTAATTTTTATGTCGCGCCTTTGAAATCTTTCCAAAATAAGTATACAATCGCACAGACACTTATCTACCTTACTCGCCTATTCTTCAGAGAGCAATTCTTTTGATGCCTGAGCCAGTTCTTCCAAATGAGTTGGTACTGGATGATGATACTCCTTACTTTGAAGACAACAAAGGGTCGCACTCCCGTCCAAGTCGACGAATTCTCCGACTACTTCTAAGACAGCAATGCTTTTTTCCCCGAGCATAGAGCAACTTGTTATATGCAGTTTCATTCAATATCCCTTTCCAGACTCTGACCACCGTCCTCGAGATTAAGCTGTCGTGGCGCTCTCCAAACTTCGGAAACTGCTCTATCACTTCATTTTCCGGCACTGCTCAAGACAACAGCTTGTCACATTTTCATGGAACGATCATTTTCTGCATCGCTGAAATGTTCATTGTTTCGGCGATAATTATTCATGAGCATCTTACTTGTCCCTTAATAGTACAATGTAAATTCTCCTTGATGGAAAAGCGACTCTTCTTACCATTGAGTCGACACGAAATAAATTTGAGAAAATCTAATCCAAATATTCTTTGTGTCAGGATGTCAGCAACCAGCATTTTATGTTGTCGACTAACCCCATGTAGGCTTATTTCAACATGTCCCTTCTCGTCGACCGACACAGGTCTACTGTCTGCAAGACTGACTTTTCGTCTTATAAGAATCAGGCTTGGCCTTTTCTTCTGTTTGATTCTCCTGTAGACTTCTCTAGATTGGATAGTTGCGGTATCAACCGTATTTATCAGGCAATCAATGTTAGTCCCTTCAATGGTGACTGCTACATACTATCCGACGTCATCATCCAACGATCGGTTTCCAAGTCGGTAAGTAACTTTGTTGCACATTCGTCCTTGCCTTTCGTTCCTGTCCTCTTTCGTGCTACCCGTCGACTGCAAAGTCGGTTGTGAACTATTGTGACTGCTTAGCATGGCAATCTTTCTTGAAATTATACGGCTGTCCGCACCCGTAACAAACTTGTTCGTCATGGTTTCTGTTTCTCCGTCGTTCTGGGAGTGATCTCGATTTCTTGTTACTCCTTACTTTAGTCCAAAGTTAAGCGACCAATCTCGTCAGTTCCAAAATTTGCTCTCACAGTTCTCTGATCGCTAGTCTTTGTTTTTTGTTCTGTGCCGACAAGCCACTGATATGTGTTTTCCCTCCCTGTTGTTGTAGCTCATCTCTAGTGAACGCCTCTAACTAGACATCTATCTGTACCGCATTGTTAATCGCACGAAGTCTCGCTTGATGTACCTTTAAACGCATGTCAAAATCGTCTAGGGCATCAATGAATTGTTCTTTAGCGAGCGTGTCTACCAAGTGAAAACTTGACTCGGAGTAGGTTAAAGTCGCAATCCGCCGTATATATTGCGTAAGGATTCTCCATTCACGCTAATCCTGCTTCTCAGCTGAACTCTGCATAACTCTGTTTGGTTCGGTGATGCTAATCACTGTTTCAGGTCCTCAGCTTATTCAGCGTAAGCTTTCTCAAGTACTGTCAACAATTGCATGCTTGAACTCTAAATACAGTTTCTTTTCTTCTGTTCAAGAATTTAAGGTTGGACATATCTCGAAGTGAACGACAAGATCCATCATGGATGTTGTCCCGTCATATGACATCAGAATAAGAGACCAGTTTCTCAGTGGAAGATCAGTCGCCGGACCGCTTCCTTCTGAAATGGCTAGCTTGCTTTTAGATTTCGATCTGTCTGTAAACGGTGCCTGTCCTGCATTTTTTGGATGTGGTAACAGCTATTTTGATTTTCGGCGACTCCATGGATGTCGACATCGCTTGTCCACTGAAATGAATCTGTCGTCTGGAAAGGATTCTTTCTCTGGACAACACCCATGACTTCCTAGTCGTTTTTCTACTCCTATCCATTGTCCTCTTTCTCTCAGTTACTTTTCTCCAAATTTTCGCATTCTTTCGTTAGCACTGAAACCCATCTTCGAAAGGAATTGTTATTTTTACATCCGTTTCGGGAGTAAGAATCCAGTCGTGAAATTATTACTCCATTCTGATAATGTCTTCTACTACTCGACCAATCCCACCGCTGCCACCAATTTGTAGCAAGAACGCTCTCGGATACACTACAAAGAATTTTACTATTTTGGTTTTTCTATCTGGACTGATACCCCGTTGTATCTGTCCGAGGACTGACGCTCCAGAGTGTGAGAGATTTCTACCCTGTGGGATACCATCATATTCCTGGCTTCTTGTTGCCGACTGTGTCGTTGACTGGGTCGCTGAGTCGCCGACTGGGTTGCAGTTTTGTCGACTGTGTCGCTGATTGGGTCTCAGAGTCGCCGACTGGATCACCGAGAGAATTACAGAATCGTCGACTGTGTCGCTGTTAGTTTTGTAAAGTCGCCGATTGGATGGCATAGTCGTCAACTGTGTCGCAAGTCGTTACTCGATCGATCGTTTGAGAGACGAACAATGCGAAATGACGAGAAAAGAGAAATCGTCAGTTAAAATATGTATTGTCACAAGATCGCTAATTTTTGGACGAACCTTGTAGCGCCTGTAGTCTGGTTGACGAAAGATAATATACTGCTTCACTTGCAAAGGGGATGTCTTCACTCAATACCACTTCACACCATCATTGAAGCCACAGTTGGCACACACACACACACACACACACACACACACACACACACACATATATATATATATATATATATATATAAATAAATATATATATATATATATATATATATATATATATATATATATATATATATATACACACACACACACACCGAGGCTGAATCACGTGACCCAAACTAAGATGCTAAACGGTGTTAAAGATTCCGTTAACATTTAAAATCAAGCCTAAACTTTAACGAAACGAAGATTATCTTATACGAAACGAAATTTGCTTTTCATTTTTCTTCATTACATTCATAATATAATAGACATAAATTTATGCAATGCATGCAGTTTTGGATCTCTCTTACAGTTTTGCCATTCCTATCTTAGTTCTTAAATAAAAGGTAACATTTTGCTAGTGACGATCTAATAACAATGTCTGGAAATCTTCAAAGGTCAAATATTAATATTAGTACTACATGAAAAACGTGCTCATGGAATAGATCTATATCTTAAATCACTTATCCCTTTTTACAAAGAAATGATTAGATTTGTATAACTGTTACCTAAGCAACGTAAACATGGAAAAAATCTAAGATTTTTTTAAAAAAAAAACATGTTCTTGAACATAACTTGTCTTGGAACTTGATCATATTTTCCTTTTTACTTTAGTGGAGCATTGAGGATTATTTGTCTTCATGTTAAATATTACTGGACCTAAAGCAATATTAACAATTTTTACCTCCGGTTTTCTTTCAACTTTAAATGTGTAACTGGTCAATACACAGTGACAATACTAGAAAATATCACAATCATGCAGTTTTGGGAAATTTTAAAGACCTGGGACTAGTGTTTTAACCTTGAGTTCAATGTCTTGGATTTTGCTGGATGTTCAAATATGTGACTTGTCTTGATATAACTATTGCAAAAAAAAAATCTGATGGCTATAAGTGCATAATTCCAGTCATATGGAATATTTTATCATGATGTCCATATTGAATTTTCTAGTGCACGGCTATCAAAATGTATTTACATGACTCAATTGTATACTTTTTAAGGTGCGACAATTTACCTATCACGAAAGAAAGTATAAACAAACATGTTTATTTAACATAAATCAAACAGGCAGTATTACTACCAAGTGTATCTGCAAGGTTTCTGAATTTTTTTTAATGATCCTTCATCTTTGGGTTATGTCATACAGAACATAAACGTTTCGACCAAACAAGTGTTCGATGTTTTAAAGCATTTTTCTTCTTTTTTTATTCACATATTTTGTTAATTCTTGCGAACAAAGATATGACCATGTACTCTTCTTCAAAAACTGTATTGCATAATTATGCATCTATTGTACTGCAAAACTAATTCCACTTACAAATCCCCGTTATCTCTTCCAATAATGCGTTTTAAAAATACAAGAATGTTTAATGATATTAATATCTGCTTAATATATGCACAACCATACACTGTACCTCCCCACCCCCACGAAACAAATAATGGCTAAAAATGCCAGTACTGCATTGTGAAACTCTAAACAAGTATCCAGTAATTATTTAATTGACTTAATTGTGATATGGAAAAGTATGTGGCGACACAGCTTGAAATAACTTATTTAATGCTATTTCTTTATTAATTACGCATTTTGTATTACTTCTGCCATCAATTTCCTCCTCTGGCATCGGCAGTTATATCGTTTATGTTGCCCGGCCTCGTGTGCGGAGCATCATGGACCAAAGTATTGGTCTAGAAAAATGAGCTCTTTGGGTCTGACATTGCAGGGTTTTTGGGGGGAGGGCGATCTGGAACGGCCTTAGCAAACGAGGGGCCTGATTGGGATAAATTTAGCGGTGCCCCTGGATTTACGCACGGAATCCCTGTGAGCACGCCATTTGGAAATAAGCTTTTAAGTAAGTTTTATGTGGTATTGAACTTAAAAAAACTTTCTTCCATTGCTTTCATAGGCGCCCGCAGCATTGTTCAAGAGGGGTCATGTGACCTCCAAAAATAATACTGCAAATACATATATTGATATCTATCAACACACACACACACACACACAATCATATATTTGAAATTTTGGCAACTATATAGAAAATAGCGATATGCCAACAACGGTGTATCGTACAATGTTTGAATTCGATTCTACTCAGTTAGGATAAAATTCCTTCTAGTAATTTATCAAGTAGACACCGTTTAAAAATCGCCATATTATGTACCCTTCCCTTCCGGAGAAGTGTCTTATGTGAAAAGTTAGATTATAATGATAATATAATGCGTACTTCATCATTGAATTGAGTTGCTTAGTAATTCTTTTGGTAAGTGCTAATGGTATATAATCATTTTATGTATATAAAGCAAGATCATGCAATGTTTCTAATACCCTAGTTGCAAGGAATGAACACCACCCAAATTTCGATGTTTCATATAACTATACTGCAGCTCGAAAGGAATTGCTTGTACATTTGACATTTGATTAGAGTTTATATCTAAGGCATAGTTAAGTCGAAAGCAAAAGGTACTGGACATTCGTCTGTTGAATACTCAAGACATCATTCGTGCGCATCTTAATTGATTTGCGATTTTGAGAGACATATATGCATGTATGTATTATTAGCGTATCTTTACAGCTCATTACCGTTTTTATTTTATTTTTTAAATTTATTTATCGTTCTGGACACGTCTGTCTCTGTCTCTCTATCTCTAAATTCTGCAGTGACGGCCAGACATAACGGCAGTTCGTCACAAGCATTAATCATCATGATTAGTCCGAGTTTCCTCTGACCCTTGACACCCCATTTTTGATATTTGTTTTTTTTATGTTGGGGTGTAGGGTCAGAGTCCATTCCTTATCAAAAACTTGGAATTTGCCGACACCATTTGGTGTCGGCATAGGGTACTCGCCAACTATCAAGCCTAGTAAACTTAAATGACCTAACATTGACCCATAATTACATTCAATTGATAGTGAAATCATTTATCTTCACAGAAATTACAAGCATAACACGATTTTGTCTTTAATCCGTTGTCAGACAAGATGTAACTACAGCGTTGATAAATTTTGACTTCGTGTTCGCACCCTTTTCATTGCTAGTCACATGACTAACTAAATCTCGTGGCGGATATGCATAAATGTCTTAGGTCAAATAGTCACGTGATAACAACAAAGTGCGTGGACATGTAGTTTCTGGGTTATCAGTCAGCCTCTTTCCAGGAAGATGCGACAGCGACATGTTTCGGTCTGCTGTTATCCCAATTAATATGTTGAATAATACGTGTTTTTTTCTTGTTATTGTAGATATTGTGTGACTTTCATTCAATATTTTCGAGTTTGTCTTCTTTCTGCAATACTGGAATGGAAGGTTTGGTGCATAAACCTATATTGCAACATGGCAGGTAGAGACGAATACACAGAAGCTCTTGCCAATGAGATACTTTAAGAAAAGGGATACAATTCTAATATTAAAGAACTACAGTATGATGTAATAAAATCAGTTATCAATGGAGGTGACACATTTGCCGTCTTCCACAAGGGGTATGGGAAAATGCGTAGGGGGTTTGTTGTTGTTGTTATCACGTAACTATTTGACCTGTGAAGTTTATGCGTATTGGCTGCAAGATTTGGTTAGTCATGTGACTAGCAATGAAAATGGTGCGAACGAGGTCAAAATTCATCAACGCTGTAGTTACGTCTCGTCTGACAACAGATTAAAGACAAAATCGGTGTTATGCTTATAATTTCTGAGAAGATAAATTATTTCCCTATCGATTTAATGTAATTATTGGTCAATGTAAGGTCATCTAAGTTTGCTAGGCCTGATACTTGGCGAGTACCCTATGCCGACACCAAATGGTGTCGGCAAATTCCAAGTTTTTGATAGGAAATAGACTCTGACCCTACACCCCAACATAAAAAAACAAATATCAAAAATTGGGTGTCAAGGGTCAGAGGAAACTCGGACTACATCATGATCAGTCCCATAACTCAAGATGGAGAGAATTGGTTGTTAAGTCATTTGTGGTGCTTTCCATCTTTACCTGTTTTATACTTCCCATTGAGAATCTTCAAATCCAATGTATGACCACTCCTTAATGTTGTCTTCCCACCTCTTTTTCTGTCTGCCTCTTCTTCTGTACCCTCATACTGTGCCCTGCAAGATTGTTTTTGCCAGTCCAGATGATCTTGAGACAAGATGGTACTACTTCAGTTTGTGCTTTTTTACAGTTGTCAAGAGGTCTTCATAGGATCCAATGGCTGGTTGGATCCTGTTGTGGACTTCTTACTTGGTTACATGGTCAATGTATGAGATGCCCAAGATCTTACAGTAGCATCTCATTTCAAAGGTTTGATTTGACACGAGTATTCACGTTTCAAAAGCATACAGAAAGATGGATATGTCAATCGAGTGCACTTGCCTCATTTTAAAACCAAGAGCAATGTTGGTATCTTTCCATATTTGTCACAGCCTTGTTATTGCTGCTGTTGTCTGGGCAGTCCTGCAAAGTAGTTCTGGTTCAGAGCACTCATTTGTGATAATTGATCCCAAGTACTTGAAGCTTGATGATGATGATGATGATGACTAATGCATGGGACATACTGCAGTTATGTCCAGCTCTTGTCCACTGACCTTTATTTATGCATTAATGGCATTGATGTTGTTTGCCATCAGTTTGTTTTTTTTGGCACTAATCTCCATACCGTATGCTGTAGATATTGTGTCAAGGCATTTAAACAAGTCAGCGAGTAAGCATTAATCATTTCCTAGTGATATACTCTTCACTAGAAGGTATACAGTGGCTGTTCTTTTCCAACCATGCATCAGCAATTTAAAAATAAGGTCAATAATAGATGTATACATAGGTTTTCTGTTATAACAGGGATTTTTACTAAAAAGTAAGGGCTCTAAAGGATTTAATGCCAAGAAGTTTTGAGTTACCATCTACGTACCAGTCAGTCAAAATAAATGTATTAATTGTGTCAGATTATTCAAAACTGATGGGGATGTTAAAACAGCGTAAAACTTTAGTATGGAATATGACCCAACAAATATGTATTGGCATATTGTTGTTGTTGTGTATGTGTGTGTGTGTGTATATATATATATATATATATATATATATATATATATATGGAATCACATGTTACTAGTGAACATTAGTAGTATTTTTTTATATACTCCACTCCTTTGATAACTAGCGCCCGGATAACTCGCGAACCCGCTTATAACGCAGTGTCTGGCATGGCTCCTAAATTTTTTCAAAGAAAATATATTTTAAAATGTGTTGAATGTGAAAAAAGTCGTGATAAGAAATGGTAAATTGGTAAATTAAGCCTTGATATATAGCTCATTTTTATCATCGAAAATGGTGATTATTGCCAATAAAGATGGATTCCATATTGTGAAATTTGCAATTTCTAATAAGATATTACATATTATGTTAGGGTTTTTTTTTAAATAGAAAAATAGTTGTCAATACACTGTAAATAAACAGCGCTCAACGAAAAATTCTGGTAAATGCTAACATGCGGCAACAGAGAATGAAATAAACACCTATTAAATGTCTTGCTAGGTGAAATTCACATTATAATTCTTTAATTTCGTCTCAACACTATAATAGCAACATACATATTCTCTTATATGAAAACATGAAAAGAATCAGTCAACAGTTACATTGAAACCCATGAGTACTTTCAAAAATATCGCGGTCGATGTTTTTGGACCCTGATGTCCGCGAGTTATCGAGGGGGTGGTGTATAAAGCTATTCATACAATTGCTGCCTACCTGATATGTAAAATTTACTCAATTTTGCAGCTGATTACTTTTAATTCTATATGTTCAAGTCATTTTGTATACAATGTTACGTGTAGGCTCATACAAAAGTAACAAAAGAAAATAGTGAAATCAACAAGCTTTGTAAATTTTAACAAAATAATTTCTTTTCCTAAAAAACAAGGTAAAAATATGAAAAAGGACTTTACAGTTTGTGAATATAATCCAAAAATTAATCCTAGAATCTAATAATACAAGTCCTATTATTAAAAGTTCCAATTGAATCCAAGTTTGAATCTCGATAAAGTTCCAATATGGAAGGCAATGATGTCAGATTAGGTCATTGTACCGATGGCAACAGTTTCTCATTGAAACACAATTTATAATGTTCCATTTTGAATTCCAGAATAAATTTCTATTAAATGTCTTTTTCCCTGATTTTTTTTAAAGATAAGCACTTGTTTTGTTTTCCAGAGAATATGAATTATTAAATCCCATAAAATAGAAGAACTTCAAAACAAACTGGCATCAACGAATAAAAAAACACCTTGAACTCAAAGGTGTAGGAAAACAACTTAAAAATCTACTAGAATATGGCTGTTTTAAGCTGCGATTATAGATCATATCATGGCTAAGGTGATGGACTATGTGATCACTAATTTGAAAAAAAAATGCCATTTATCACGTAGGCTAGAATAGCCCTATATAAAAACTCAGATTCTAATGCTATAAATGAATATTTTTTTTAGAAAACCTGTTTACAACATGGGTAACATGTGAGCCAAACATGATCTTGGTAATAGCCAATCATTTTCATTTAATGTTTACATATGTCTCAACCAAGGTGAAGTAAAAAAGATGATAAAGCAACTGTTTCGTTTTAATCATGTCAAGTGAATTTTCTGAAAAGAGATTCAAATCCAATGAAAATGATCACTACAATAAAATATAATAAAACAAAACTAAAATAAAGAAAGAATTTAAAACTAACACTCAAGCAATTTAATTACATATTCCTAACAACATTCACACTCTAAATCTGAGTAACACAATTCTTTCTTAATTGAAGATAACAAAGCATACATTTAAAATGTACATTCACACAGTAAATCTGAGTAACACAATTCTTTCTTAATTCAAAAATAATGCATACCCCAAAGATAGGCAACAAGAGTTGATCCTGGGGTGTTTTAAGTGACAGATAAACATGTTTCGATTCCACTAAAGCAATTTATGTCAGAAAGTTATATTTCTTTGCTGTCTTTTGAGTTATGGCTGTCATTTGAAAGCAGAATTCTACATTGTTCAAGTAAAATTGAATTATAAAAAAAATTTTCATGAGTAAACCATTGATTAATGGATTAGCCCCTAATTGTTTGCCCACCATATCATTATTATTTTAAACTGTATATCATGGTACAAATATTGGTGATGAATGGCAACTGTGCAAATAACCTTTTTAAAATTTAGTACACTGCCACCATACAACAGAGACAAATTGGAACAATTTCCTTTTTTATTGTGATTCTTAGTCCAATAAATTGGCTACCACTCTATAATGGTATTTTCAAATAATTAGGATGCATATACTGATCACTGTGCAGATTGTGTTTTCTTTCTTTTGCGGTTTTTTTTGGCCTTGTGAGTTTGAACTTTGTTTTCTGTCATGTGATTGTGCTTGGCTGAGATCATGGGTCCCAAAAGTGTTACATGCAAGCCAAAATTGAAAATATGTAAACAACATCTTGAAAGCACTGGTTGCATACCTTTGATCTTATATTTAATTAATGTTTATGACAGTGAACTCTGAGATTCATATTTTGACTTAAACATGATGAGAAAAATAATACATTGAAAATATTGCGTATATGGCTTGATGTCCTATTTTGCCCAAATCACAAGTGGATTTAAGTACAAACAAGCATAATAATACAGAATATTTCATTTCACAGCATATTTTAGTGAACATTTCTGTGAAACTTGACATAAAGGAGTAACTTGATATATAATGAACATATATATTTGGACATTGCTATCTGCAGAACATAAGATTAACTTTTTTGTACTTAAAGAATTCTGAAAGCATTTTTTTATTTAATGTGATTTGTGCTAATTGCCATTCAATGGTCTAGTGTAAACATGCAAAAAGACAATATGATAATTAACCCAATTTTGTTTATCTCTTGTATTTGTTATATCTTTTACACCAAATGCCAAATAATATGGCAAATAATCTATAAATATTCAAATAAATTAAATTAAAACATTACATGTGATTTTGGAAAATCCATAACTTCGTAAAAAAAAATAAATAGAAGCAAAAAAATAAACCGGTAGAGAGAAAATATGTATTTATGGCAGATGGTTTTGCACATAACTAGAGATAACATAATGATAATAAATGTTTGTGCTTTAGTTATTAGTGTAACCATAACGATAATCCAGAAGATACAGTCAAAGCAGCATAGTACTTGCTCACTTGGATATATTTTGCTGCATTTAGTGTAAGTACAAAAGCTATTACTAGATCATAAGTTAAATGTACTCACAATGCAAAAATAGTAATATGGTAGAAATTGATTTATCAATTCAGCTGGAGGAATTTTTTTTCTTTCTTTTTATCAAACATTCTACACAGAAGGCATTGAAGATTAACAAAGAAGACTTGCTGGTAATCTTGTTGATAGTTCAATAAATAATGAGATTAACACTAACCACTTTTTAATCACCTAACTTTTTCAAAACTAAGCTTACGTTGGCACAAAACTCAGCACTTCTTAAAAAAGGTGATTAAATTATTATCAAAACTCGTGAGACACTATGTTCATACTGTGTGTAAATTCATACACAATCTCTTCCCCAAAATGAGAACTTTTTAGTCATAGTTTTTATACATTAAAATAAAATTATTTTTTTCATTAAGGAACAAATATACAATTTTCAGGAGCCATGCCATGATCATGCTATAATCAGATACATGTGCAATCTCTTCCCCAAAATCTCAATAAATTTTTTATACATTATTTATCATACTGAGAAGAAAAAAAAATTATTTCTTGTACATGGAAAATATATAAAATTTTGAGTCACAGCACTGTTATGTTTATCCAAATTTGTGTTATAATGGAGTTTGGGGAGGTCACACTGTACTTTCTTAGTGGCAAAGTAACAGAGGGTGATTATTTGATCTTGCTGCACAATTGACACTTGTTCAGTTGCAGCCTTTAATAGATTTCACAAACTGTATGATCAATGTATTGCTTACAGAACCTAGTCTCAGCCTCAGCATAAGCACCAACATATGACAGCGAGGCCAAGGAAAGGGAGTCTGATGATATTTAAGATGACAAGACAGTGAAAATTTACTAGATGACAATGGAAGATTTCAGAACTTTATCACACAATGATGAAAAATTTAGTCTTTACCTGATGACATTAGGTAGTGACAGTTATAGAATACTGTAAGAAAAAACTCAGTGAACTTTATTTATTTTGTAAGAAACATGGAATTAATATATTAAAGGATATTATCAATTGGATCATTCTGAGCTAATTTTTTACCTCTATGTGACCTACAATTGAATTCATGGATTTATCATTATAAATGGGTTGAAACTGTCAAACACTGTGGATTTTAGTGGATTTAATTAGAACAAATTGTATGTTAATTTATATATATTTTCCTCAGGTGTTAATTTTTCCTATCTGCTAATAGTCCAGTTAGGCTTATTTATTTTTCCAAAATGTAACTCTGAATCACTGACAAGAAGTCATCCCATCAGACAGATCTGATGTGCAAAAATGTAAGATTGTCTCTATGATTTTGGATTTTATTATAGTATGATCATTATTGATGTCAACATGATTCCGACCTTAGAATCTTCTAGAATAGAAAATTCCATCAAGTGACAGCATTTATAGAAAATGGTTATTACAATTTAGGTCAAGAAGAGGGGAATATAATAATGTTTATCTCATTCTTGCCTCAGCATCTGAATCAAAATCAATGTCATGCAGATGGGGGCAACTAGATAAAAGGAAATCCACTTTTTAAACTAGTTGCACAGACACTAAGAAAAGAACTGTTTAAGATGTTAAAAAGAACCATTTAAGATGTTAAAAGAAACTGTTTATTATTCAATGAAAGTTCACCATATTGTGCACTGAAAGATTAGATTTTATCCTAATTAGGAAGTAGATTCTAGTTTAAATATAAAATCTGAGTGACAAGAGACTGATGACACCATAGACTATTCATTTGCAACAGGTAGATAAGTGTTTCAGTTAGGAAACATTAGATTTTAATGTTTGCAAGTTAATAATTGACAATGCATACAACAGTTTATTCAGAAAGTTACAATGTCTGTAGGATATGGTTTTGATGCAAGTTTGTATTCATCAATATTTAAATCTTTAACATTATAACTTTTATCTTTTTGTCATGACAGGCAGGTCAAAATGTCTGCTGAGGAGAAAATAACTCTAACAGATGCCCTTCAGAATGTGGATGTGTTGGATGATCTCCCTTTGCCTGACCAACAGCCTTGTATTGAGGCATTATCACTATCCATACATTATCAGTCCAATTTTGACACCAACTTTGAGGACAGGGGTGCCTTTGTGACTGGAGTTGCCAAGTACAATGAAGAAGCCACAGTGCATGCCGAAATGGTTGGTTTAATTTCTGCAGTGTGTAGTTTTATTTTAGCTCTAATGGTTATAGATCATTAGAACTTATGGGATGGTTTGTTATCTGTCTGACCATAGGCACAAGTTTGTTATTGATGTTCCACCTGGAGAACTGCCATTAAACTTTACTTACAAATTTATCCCATGGTCTGGTTGGTCCTAAATAAAAATGTCTATTTTTTTAAACTCCCATTATCACAACTAATGTGAATGAAAAACCACATTGACATGAGGTTTTCACAGATAGTTTTTTATATTTTGTTGGAACTAAACAAAAATGATGCCACTCACACATCCAATTTGGCCACCATAGTGGCCAGCCTTAAAATCTTGTTATTTCTACTCTTCCTAAATGGATGCTTGTATCAGCATGGAAAGTTTACTAAAAAATTTCATATGACATATATTTGGTTCTAAATGAAAATGGCGCTGCTCAGAAATCCAATACAGCTGCCACATTGTCCACCTTTAAAATTTTATCACAAGTTTACTTCCAGTTATGGTTGCCACAATTGCCATCTGAAAATGTTGGCATTGCTAGTTTTCCTAGATGGTCATTAATATCAACACTGTGCATTCATGAAAAGACCTTTTCTTGTTTGTTGTAAATTGAAATAGTGTGAATCTGGCCACCATGAAAACCACAATGAAAATCTTGTTACACCTTGAAAATGGAAAGTCATATCAATATAAAAATGGTAATGAGCTGACATAAAAAATGCCATCATGTAGGTCATCTTGCTAATTGTGTTATCGCTATTCCATTTAAATGGAAAGTTAGCTTGATATGTTCATCAAAAGAAGTCTTATGGTGTCTGGTTGGTCCTAAATGAAAATGATTTAAAATGGCCCTCAATCTGGAAAATATTGTGATCCCTGCTTGTCTCAAATGGATGGCTATATCGGTATGGTGTTATAAGATAACATCAAATTTATGGCTATATCAGTGTGGTGTTATCAGATAACATCAAATGGATGGCTATATCAGTATGGTGTTATAAGATAACATCAAATTGATGGCTATATCAGTATGGTGTTATAAGATAACATCAAATGGATGGCCATATCAATATCAGTATGGTGTCATGAGAAAACATCAAATGGATGGCTATATCAGTATGGTGTTATCAGATGACATCAAATGGATGGCTATATCGGTATGGTGTTATCAGATAACATCAAATGGCTGGCTATATCAGTATGGTGTTATAAGATAACATCAAATGGATGGCCATATCAGTATGGTGTTATCAGATAACATCAAATGGCTGGCTATATCAGCATGGTTTTATCAGATAACATCAAATGGATGGCCATATCAGTATGGTGTTATAAGATAACATCAAATGGATGGCTATATCAGTATGGTGTTATAAGATAACATCAAATGGATGGCTATATCAGTATGGTGTTATAAGATAACATCAAATGGCTGGCTATATCAGTATGGTGTTATCAGATGACATCAAATGAATGGCTATATCGGTATGGTATTATCATATAACATCAAATGGATGGCCATATCAGTATGGTGTTATAAGATAACATCAAATGGCTGGTTATATCAGTTTGGTGTTATCAGATAATATCTTGTGTCATCTAGCTGGTCCTAGATGAAAATAGTGCCAGATGTACACCTAATATGGCTGTTATGATGGCTTTTTTGAAAGATTATTATCTCCACTTCCTCTGAATGGATGCACAAATGTGACATAAGCTTTCATCAAAAGACTTCTTAAGATGTCTTCTTGGACCTGAATGAAATTGGTGCTGTTCTAATATAAAATACATCAACCACAACAACTGATTTTAAAATTGTTATTATTGCTGAAAAATATCAGAGATAGTTTCAACACTCAATAGTTTAAAGATGACATATATTGAATTTGTGGACATTTTTGGCAAAGTAAATCTCACATAAAATATATGTATTTTAAAGTAATTACCATATACAAACACACCCATGCATGAACATATTGGGAGACATACACATACATATGGGGACACATATACATGCACATTAGGACATTTACATATGGGGTTAAATACATAAAAATTGGGAAACATGCATATGTACATTGCAGTATATCACAAAAGAAGTTAAAATTTAAGGATTATTCCAGAAATAAAGTTTCGGTGGGAAGGAAGACCCTTGATTTGAGAAAAAAATGAGAATGTTAATATACAGAAAATAAAGAAAGGACATGCAAACATGATGCGTGATTTTTGTGTATTTGGTTGATATTTTTAGCATGACTTTTTTTTTTTAGGAATTATATCAACATTATACAGAGGGAGACAGCAGAGTTATAAAAACTACATAACATTTGATTCATAAAATAATAATGTCTTTGATATTTATTGCCTTGCCAGTATAATAGCTGAAATTTAAATATCTTTCAGAGGCAGCAGCAGCATCTTTGTCATCACAGTGGTACGAGTTTGTGCGAGTGTATTTGCATTTATAGTTATATCTCATGCAGCCAAAATACTGCATGGATGTACTGCATTCACCCTGTGGAGTGCCAGTCACTGATATGAAAAGAAGGCCAGAGTGATGTGTTTTTCCTGCTCTGATGACATTGTTTGGTGTTTAGGGTTATCAGCTGATAGAGCTGGTGAACCAATATTCTATGGAATTCTTTTTTTTCCCCATACTTTATAATTTATTTGTATATTGTCTTACAGAACAAACTTTTAGAGGAGGGGCAGGAGTATGCTGTTACACTGTACACATGGAGGTGTTGTTCAAGGGCTCTTCCACAGGTATGCAAGTCTGATTTGCAATAGTCCATATGTAGGATCATATATAATATAATGTCCTTATTTTTTAATTTTCATTTTGCATTTTGAATGATTTTTTTTACATAAATTTCAAACAATTTCTTGATTGTTTGTCTCATTTGTCCGAAATTGGGCTGTTGTGATCAATGATCCAACCAATGTTAGCTTGGGACCCCATTGGTCCTGTCCTGGTTTATTTCATTTCCACTAGGAATTTAAGTGTGGGTCATAATGTGGAAACTTGTGATCTTTACCATGTGATCACATATTTTCCTACTTGTTATGATAAGACATTGTTATATGCAGTTGACATTTATTACAGTGTCCATTGCTGCTCCAGGGACATATCCCATTTAAATTGAAACTATTGATATTCACACCCATAACCTTATATACTACTGTCCATGAAAAGATAAACTCATACATACAACTGACATTTACCCCTGGGTCCATCCATACCATAAAGAGACTTACCCCAGTGTCATAACTTGGTTTGGTTTTGTAGTTTTAATGCCATTTTTCATCACATGGTAGTCCATACATGGCAGCCGCTATATTTGGTAGAGGAAGAATCCTGGAAGAACCACCAACCCACAGGAAGCTACAAGTAAGCTTTTTTACATACCCACATGGTTGAGGCTGGACTTGAACTCATGCAGACTGAGTAAAAATGTGTGAGTAACCTGTAAAGGTGAGCACCATAGAACACTCAAGCACCCAGGACCCTTACTATTTATGGAATGCTGCAAGAGATTCAGACTTATGGTGAAGGTTATAATGTGGAAGCATCTGGATATGTTTGTATGAAATATTATTGACTTCAATTAGACATTCAGCCGAGTTAAGAGTTTATCCGTTTCTTGTTCAGCTGATTTAGCAGTTTATCCAAACTCTCTTTAACTGTATTAGCAGTTTATCCAAACTCTCTTTAACTGTATTAGCAGTTTATCCAAACTCTTTAATTGAATTAGCAGTTTATCCAAACTCTTTAACTGAGTTAGCAGTTTATCCAAACTCTCTTTAACTGAATTATCCGTTTATCAAACTCTTTAACTGAGTTAGCAGTTTATCCAAACTCTCTTTAACTGAATTAGCCATTTATCCAAACTCTTTAACTGAGTTAGCAGTTTATCCAAACTCTCTTTAACTGAATTAGCCATTTATCCAAACTCTTTAACTGAATTAGCAGTTTATCCAAACTCTCTTTAACTGAATTAGCAGTTTATCCAAACTCTTTAACTGAGTTAGCCGTTTATATAATCTTTCTTTAACTGAATTAGCCGTTTATCCAAACTCTCTTTAACTGAGTTAGCAGTTTATCCAAACTCTCTTTAACTGAATTAGCAGTTTATCCAAAATCTTTAACTGAGTTTTCAGTTTATCCAAAACTCTCTTTAACCGAGCAGTTTATTCAAGTTTTCTTTAACTGCGTTAGCAGTTTATCCAAACTTTATTTAACTGAGTCAGCAGTTTATCCAAACTCTCTTTAACTGAGTGAGCAGTTTATCCATATATATATATATATATATATATATATATATATATATATATATATATATATATATATATATATATATACATATATATATATATATATATACATATATATATATATATATATATATATATATATATATATATATATATATATAGTGGTTGGGTAAATATAGTGTTACCCATGGCTTTTCTATCACATTCCATTTGTCATGAATTTGGTTTCCACAAAAAGCTGTTGAAGGACTTTGTGGATTCAGATATATGACTCTACTCTTAGAAGTCCATGATCAAGCTCAGTTTCACCTTTTTATAACAAAAAAAAATGGAGCTATGGCTGGTTCATGATTTTGAACTTCATCGTTATGGCAGGGTCATCCTTGTAATATGGTAACATTTCCAGTTTTGATTATAGAACTAAAGATGAGACCTTTCATTTATATTTTCATTGTTACAGAAAGGAATGGTCAGTGATTCTGAGTTCGGTTCTCAAAATCATCTTGAAAGTCTTATAAAGCATTACAGTTTTTTAACATGTGATTTGTCTGATGAAAGGAAAATCAAGATTTTTTAAAATTTGATCCATATCAGAATAGATAATCATCTTTGTGATGTACAGTTGGCATGAAGTGGTTGGGTATACTTTCTGATACAGTATTGTGGATACTTATTATTTGCATGAAGTGGTTGGGTATACTTTCTGATACAGTATTGTGGATACTTATTATTTGCATAAAGTGGTTGGGTATACTTTCTGATGCAGTATTGTGGATACTTATTATTTGCATGAATTGGTTGGGTATACTTTCTGATGCAGTATTGTGGATACTTATTATTTGCATGAATTGGTTGGGTATACTTTCTGATACAGTATTGTGGATACTTATTATTTGCATGAAGTGGTTGGGTATACTTTCTGATACAGTATTGTGGATACTTATTATTTGCATGAAGTGGTTGGGTATACTTTCTGATGCAGTATTGTGGATACTTATTATTTGCATGAATTGGTTGGGTATACTTTCTGATACAGTATTGTGGATACTTATTATTTGCATGAAGTGGTTGGGTATACTTTCTGATACAGTATTGTGGATACTTATTATTTGCATGAAGTGGTTGGGTATACTTTCTGATACAGTATTGTGGATACTTATTATTTGCATGAAGTGGTTGGGTATACTTTCTGATACAGTATTGTGGATACTTATTTGCATGAAGTGGTTGGGTATACTTTCTGATACAGTATTGTGGATACTTATTATTTGCATGAAGTGGTTGGGTATACTTTCTGATACAGTATTGTGGATACTTATTATTTGCATGAAGTGGTTGGGTATACTTTCTGATACAGTATTGTGGATACTTATTATTTGCATGAAGTGGTTGGGTATACTTTCTGATACAGTATTGTGGATACTTATTATTTGCATAAAGTGGTTGGGTATACTTTCTGATGCAGTATTGTGGATACTTATTATTTGCATGAATTGGTTGGGTATACTTTCTGATACAGTATTGTGGATACTTATTATTTGCATGAAGTGGTTGGGTATACTTTCTGATACAGTATTGTGGATACTTATTATTTGCATGAAGTGGTTGGGTATACTTTCTGATACAGTATTGTGGATACTTATTTGCATGAAGTGGTTGGGTATACTTTCTGATACAGTATTGTGGATACTTATTATTTGCATGAAGTGGTTGGGTATACTTTCTGATACAGTATTGTGGATACTTATTATTTGCATGAAGTGGTTGGGTATACTTTCTGATGCAGTATTGTGGATACTTATTATTTGCATGAATTGGTTGGGTATACTTTCTGATACAGTATTGTGGATACTTATTATTTGCATGAAGTGGTTGGGTATACTTTCTGATACAGTATTGTGGATACTTATTATTTGCATGAAGTGGTTGGGTATACTTTCTGATACAGTATTGTGGATACTTATTATTTGCATGAAGTGGTTGGGTATACTTTCTGATACAGTATTGTGGATACTTATTTGCATGAAGTGGTTGGGTATACTTTCTGATACAGTATTGTGGATACTTATTATTTGCATGAAGTGGTTGGGTATACTTTCTGATACAGTATTGTGGATACTTATTATTTGCATGAAGTGGTTGGGTATACTTTCTGATACAGTATTGTGGATACTTATTATTTGCATGAAGTGGTTGGGTATACTTTCTGATACAGTATTGTGGATACTTATTATTTGCATAAAGTGGTTGGGTATACTTTCTGATGCAGTATTGTGGATACTTATTATTTGCATGAATTGGTTGGGTATACTTTCTGATACAGTATTGTGGATACTTATTATTTGCATGAAGTGGTTGGGTATACTTTCTGATACAGTATTGTGGATACTTATTATTTGCATAAAGTGGTTGGGTATACTTTCTGATGCAGTATTGTGGATACTTATTATTTGCATGAAGTGGTTGGGTATACTTTCTGATACAGTATTGTGGATACTTATTATTTGCATGAAGTGGTTGGGTATACTTTCTGATACAGTATTGTGGATACTTATTATTTGCATGAAGTGGTTGGGTATACTTTCTGATGCAGTATTGTGGATACTTATTATTTGCATGAAGTGGTTGGGTATAGTTTCTGATACAGTATTGTGGATACTTATTATTTGCATGAAGTGGTTGGGTATACTTTCTGATACAGTATTGTGGATACTTATTATTTGCATGAAGTGGTTGGGTATACTTTCTGATACAGTATTGTGGATACTTATTTGCATGAAGTGGTTATGTATACTTCCTGTCAGATACAGTATTGTGGATACTTAGTTTGTACACTTTTTTATGTAAAATTTCAGTTGTTACAAAGTAGTAGATTTGATATCTATGACTTTTGACTAAAGGCTTACATGAATTTGCATCTCCGAATTCAGATTGTACTTTTGTAAAGATATACAAATATAAAGAAACTTCATTATAGTTTGCATTTATTTATCTACTTACAGATAAAAAGCAATGAGCAAGAGAATCGAGTTGAAATATATCAGAAGATTGTGGAAGTTTTGGATCCACAAGTGACAAAGCTGAAAGATTTCATGAAATTCCATGTAAGTTATCAAGAATTTGTTGTGTTGCTGTCCAGAAAAGTTAAACCACTGCAAGGCAAGAAGAAATTTCTGTTGCACACCCAAAGAATTAAAAATGTTAGACTGGAGAAGAGGAACTTTTGTTATAATCTTCTGGCTCTGATAAATAGTCTTTGCTTGTGTTTGCATGTACATTTTAACAACAAGTAAGTTTGGTCTAAATGAAAATGGTGCTGATCTGGCATTCAGTACCATAGCAGTTTAAAATCTTACTATTGCTACTCCTTGATTCAAAATTAGAAAGTTTATTATCCTCTAATAATTCCATCATATTGGTCATCTTGAAAATTCATTTATTACTACTTATCTCAGATGGCTGATCATATGGACATTGGTTTTTCATCTAAAGACTTCTTATGATGTTTATTTGGTAATAAACAAAAACTGCTGATCTTGCATTCAACACAGCCACCACAACAGTTATCTTGAAAATATTTTTATTGCTACTCCTCCTTAATTTATTGAGATATTTGCACAGGGATTTCACTAAAGTATGTTACATGCTGTCTGGTTTGTCATAAATGAAGATGGTCCCATTCTGACATTGAGTATGGCTATCATAGGAATTGAGTATGGCCATCACAGCAGCTAATTTGAAAATCTTGCTGTACCTAAAGATTGTAAGAGATGGTTTCAACATACATTAGTTAGATAGAAGAAACATTTTTGATTGAAAGTTTTGGAATTATTTTGGCAAGTATAGTGTCAGTCTCATCAGTTGGATTGTAGAATAGGCCTGATTCAGCCTCCTGAATTTTGTAAGAGATTGCTAATGTTGACAAACTTTATGCCCTATAATGCATGCTGTGAGAAAGTCTTGAATTTTTGAAAGAATGCGTTTGATATCCCAAAGAAAATTCAGCATTTGTTTTGTAGGATTTTACTTTTTGTCATTATGTTTGTTTGTTTATGACTTTTGTAGTATGCCTAAATTTACTTGGCATCTTATGGTAAGAATTATGGTGATGTGCCATTAAACCCCATGCATCAATTTATCAATCCATCCATCCATACACATGGTCATAGATCAATTAAAATGGTTAATATAGTCTTATCATTGGTAATCAATTTATTTCATTTCATTGTAATTTTTGGATCATAAGAACAACTTATATTATAGTTTCAATGGAAAATATCTTGAAATGTTTTGTGGTATATGATAACAACCTTAATTATACAATAGATTAAGATGACCTCATCTGTAAGGTCTAGAACTTTAGGAGTCCCACATGTATCATTATAATGGTAGATTAATGCACTTTCTGATTCAGAAAAGGGCAATAGAACGATTTTGTTCAGAGGTGAAAAGGCTTTGTCACAAAGAAAAGAAAAATGACTTTGTATCTGAGGCCTACCTCCTGACTCTGGGCAAGTTCATAAACATGTTTGCTGAGTTGGATGAGTTGAAGAACATGAAGGCAGGTGTTAGGAATGATTACTCTGCCTACAGAAGGTATGTACTTGTGTAGTTATCATCAAATACTTGAATTGTGCAAACTCATCTGCAGTTAATATGATGTTTATATTTGTTTATATATGTTGTTTCAACATTTATAAAAATATATTGTTAAAATACAAATGTAAATTAAATTGTGTGAACATTGTTATATCAGTTAAATGGAAAAAATGTGTTTTGTGAAATATATTAATTTTGTTTGTACGTTATGTTTTGTGTGTTTTAAGTTTCAAAAATAATAAGTAATTTTTCATGTCTGCAGAGAATATAGTTTAAAAAATGACAACAGTGATATTTCTGCCTATCTTTTTCAGTGCATTATATCAAAATGTACATCAAAAGTTGGAGACAAATATGTTTTGCCATTTAGTTATCAAAGGGAGAAGGACTGTTACTGATTGGACAAAAAGGTTAAAGGTCAAAACACAGGTTGTTCAAAATATCAGTTCTAGCAGGGCAGGGAAATTTCCAAACCTAATGTCCATAAACAAGCTTTTAATGAAATTGCAGAAAATCAGGGTTTTCCTTTATATTTTGCTAAGCAACATTTTCAACTTTATCTTGGTGGTTGGACAATGGATTTTTTCCATCTCTGTTGATTTTGGTCAATAAAAATCAAGTTAGAAAAGTTGCACAAGAACTGTGTCTGTTGGAAGATTTAAAAAGAAAATCCACATAAATTGAGTTCTTAACAAACATTAGTTGCATCAACAATGGTCATTCATGGTAAAATCATTAGAGCATTGTGGTTGATACTTATGGTAAAGCGTTAAAAATGACATTTCAGTCTCCATCCTTGACTTTGATAATTTGTATGAAAAATAAACGACTAATGTAAACCACCAAAAAAGTTACCTCATATACTTATGAGTTACGAATTACAAAACTTTCTTTAATATAAAATGTTTGGATTTTTGTGTGACAAATAAGTCAATTAATTGTCAGTTTATTCCTGGATTTAGAACAGCAAGTTATTTCTGTGGTTCCTATGTGCACTATAATAACCTTCATTATGACAGTTCCTGTGTGTACTGTAATGCCCTTCATTAAGACAGTTCCTGTGTGAACTGTAATACCATTCATTATAATAATTGCTGTGTGCAATGTAATATACATTTCATTATAATGATTCCTGTATGCCCTTTGTTATAACAGTTCATGTGAGCACTATAATACCTTTCATTATAATTATTCCTGTGTGTTCTGTTAAACCCTTCATTATAAAATTTCTGTATGCACTGTAATGCCCTTTATTTTAACAATTCCTGTGTGTATTTTACAACCCTTAATTATGACAATTCCTGTGTGTACTGTAATGCCCTTCATTAAGACAGTTCCTGTGTGCACTGTAATACCATTCATTATAATGATTCCTGTGGGTATGATAATACCCTTTGTTTTAATAATTCCTGTGAGTACTGTAATATAGAATTCATTATAATAATTCCTGTGTGACCTTCATTATAATAATTCCTGTGAGTACTGTAATATAGAATTCATTATAATAATTCCTGTGTGACCTTCATTATAACGATTCCTGTGTGTACTGTAACACCCTTCATTATAAAGATTCCTGTGTGTACTATAATACCCTTCATTATAATGGTTCCAGTGTACTATAATACACTTCGATATAACATTTCCTGTGTGTACTGTAATACCTTTAATTATAATGATTCTTGTGTGTACTGTAATGACCTTCATTATAACAAATCCTGTGTGCACTATTGTTTTTCGTTATAAAGATTCCAGTGTGCACTGTAATTAGCTTCATTATAATGATTCCTGTGTGCACTGTCATGCCCTTCATTATAATGATTCCTGTGTGCACTGTCATGCCCTTCATTATAATGATTCCTGTGTGCACTGTCATGCCCTTCATTATAATGATTTCTGTGTGCACTGTCATGCCCTTCATTATAATAATTTCTATGTGAATTATGATTCCTGTGTGCACTGTAATACTCCTCATTATAATGATTCCCAGGTGCACTTGTAATACCATTCATTATAATGATTTCTTTGTGCAGTGTGATGCCCTTCATTATACAGTTCTTGTGTGCAATGTAATTCCCTTCATTATAAAGATTCCTGTGTGTATTGTAATGCTCTTTATTATAACGATTCCTGTGTGCACTGTAATACCCTTCATTGTAATGATTCCTGTGTACTTTAGAACCCTTCTTTATAAAGATCCTGTGTGTACTGTAATGCTCTTTATTATAATGATTCTTGTATGCACTGTAATGCCCTTCATTATAATTCCTGTATGCACTGTAATGCCCTTCATTATAATGATTCCTGTTTGTACTGTAATACCCTTCATTATAATGATTCCTGTGAGTACTTTAGAACCCTTCATAATAACGATTCCTTTGTATACTATAATATACCTTTCATTAACACAGTTCATGTGTGTAGTTTAGAACCCTTCATCATAACAGTTCCTGTGTGCACTTCAATGCCCTTCATTATAACAATTCCTGTATGCAGTGTAATACCCCTCATTACAATGTGACCTGTGTGCACTGTAATACCCTTCATTATAACAATTTTGTGTGCACTTTAATAACCTTTGTTCTAACAGTTTCTGTGAACACAGTGATACCCTTCAGTATAATGATAATAAAAATTGAGCCGAACTGATATTAAATGTGACTGCCACAGTGGCCGTCTTAAAGTTTTATCATTGCTCATCCTAGATGGAAAGGCATATCGGTATTGGGTTTTCACCTGTACTTTTGTGGTGTTGTCATAGATAATACTAAATCAAAATGGTGCTGATATGATATCCAGTATGGCCACTGTGACAGCGATCTTCTTACTATGGAAAATCATATCAACTTGGGTTTTTCTGGTAAGTCCTGGAGACAAATGGTTCCTATTTAAATTCAAATTTGGCAGTCACAATTGAAATTTTATCACAAATTCCTTTTTATGGACAGCCATTTCAACATGAGGTTTCACAAAAAGTCTTCAAATAGTGTCTGTTTCATCCTAAATTAAAATAATGACAGTCTTATATCCAGTATAACTACCCCATTGGCACATTTGAAAATGTTCTTGTGCAAGAATATTATATATGGTTTCAACACTTAGCACTTTAAAGGAACAAAGGATTTTATCTTGAATTCATTAAAATTCATTCCAGACAGTCATACAGCATTTTTGAAAATTAGATACTTTGTGATTGCATGCCATGAACTGTCTTATTATTTGTTTAGTTAGTGTTGAACATTATCTTCATCTACCAGGGCAATCCAGTTTTTGAAGGTGATGACAGATCCCACAGTACTGGAGGAATCTCAGAATCTCTCCATGTTTCTGGCCCAACAAAACAAGATCCAGGATAAACTAAAGGAAACACTACAAGGAATTCCAGGTTATGAAGACCTATTAGCTGATGTTGTCAACATTTGCACACAGATGTATGAAAATAAAATGTACCTTATCCCGATTGAAAAGTACATGCTTGTGAAGGTATAGTTATGGTGTATCTTGTTAGCAGTATTTATCTGTCATGCTACTAAGTTTTCATAGGTCATGTTTTGTTCTATTTTAAGTTCTCTGTCATGTTACTTCTGTATTCAGTGTTTTTCTTTTCTGTTACTTGTATACAGATTATCCATTTGTCATTTCACTTCTGTATTCAATATATTCTGTTTAGAATATTTAATATTTCTTTCTTCGCATATGTTACCCAATCATAATACCATAGGAGAACTACTACTACCTTGCAAGTCCAGCCCTCCCAGGGTAAAACATTTTAGCTTGAAAGCTAAAAGTTGTCTCTCCACTTAGGTGGCAATTAGAGTGATTTTGCCTTGGTACAGAGATTGGCACCAGATCTTGTGAATACTCAAGTTACTTCTTCCACTTGTAGTAAGTAGCACACTCTACAGACAAGTCTTGCAATCCACATGAAGGCATTTTGGAAGTTTCAACATTAAAGCAAGTTGTAGGAATATTCTCTTCAAAGGAAAGTATAATCCATATATGCGTCTCCTCGCATTGTTATAGCTATATTTATATATATCCTTGTCTTGTACGTGATGTAGAAAACTATTGCAGTTTAATTTCCACTACATTCATATACATATAGGTATGTTTTCTATACATAATGTAGTCTGTGTCCACTTCATAGCTACTATAAGTGATGCTTTGGTGATTTTACTTGTATTGGCAGTCAGTTGGCCTCTTGTACAACTAACTTTTATTAGAATTAATATTTTAGCATTCACTTGATAAGTATTAATAGTGACATTCCAATACTATACCTGTATTAATGACCTTGTGTGCCATTTTAAAAGTAATTGTTATAGTGTATAGCTATGCATATACACTCAGTTCATAAAGCAGAATATATGCTGTAGTACACCTGTATACATTATCTGCTCTATATATATATTTTATTTTGTCTTACAGATTTAGACAATTAGTAGGGCCAGGTGTAAGATTTGTTAATATCAGAAACACAGGAATGACAACCACTCAACATGAATAGCTTGCTTCAGTTTCCAGTCTACAAATAAATGTTATGCCTGCATTTTTATGGGCAGAAAGTCAAAGGGCTGTTGTATGCAGGGTACTAATGTAGAAGGCGCAGAAGTATATCTTGTGCAACAAGGATGACGAAGATGTCATCAGATTGAATGCTGATGTCATGGAATGTCAGGCTTCTCCAAGGGTATTGCATACAACACAGTTTATAAACCATGAAGCAATCTGAGCTATCAAGGTCAGTGACAACTCTGACTCCTACTTCACCATAGCGTCATGAGGCTTTCTTGGCAGAACTAGTAGGTCGTTCACCACATAGTTTCAACACCCAATTGCCTTTATCACCTGCTGTTTAGTGAAATCAAGATTAAAACAAACCAACTCAGTTACAGTCTAGCACTTAACATATACAGTCCAGCTGCATGGATTAAATGTCACATATTCCATTCCAACTTAATGAACTGGACAGTGGCATACCAACTATAATGGCCCAGTTCTTCTGCAGCCGATTTGCTATTGTCAGCAACCAGATGAATGATCATTGTCTAGTTGCTGAATCTGGCACTCTCATCAAATAGTCTTTCATGTATAGTGTCACAAGAAGTTTGAAGCATGTTCTCCTAAACTTGACGAAGTATGCTCACAGGCTCCATTGTCTTTGCTAGATTTCACTGACAAGTGACCACTCTGCCTTCTGAGTGTAAGTTGAGGAATTCTTTCACTTGTTGCCACAAGAGTTTTGCTCTCCTCTTTCAGTAGCTTGGTCCAAAGTTCCTGCTTTTATTAACATTCTAATCAACAAAGACCAACCAGCATTCATATGTTACTGCTAACAGTTGAAGTGGCTGACATTGAGAGCTTTGCAAACATAGCTAATATGGGGAATGGTGAAGTCCTCATCAATAAGCACCTCATTTGCCATCTTGCATTGTGAAGTTTGGACTGGTTTTGTAAAGTACATATCCTATGACCTGCTGCCAACATAAGGAATTTGACATGGTTATAGAGGATACAATGGCCCATGTTCCATCACTATTGGACCGTGCCATCAGAATCTGACCACTTGAGGCCAGTAATGAAACTAGTTCTGTTATTATGTTGAATTATGTGCTGGATTATATTGATCAACATTCAGTATGCAGTCCCGACATCTGAACACTGGTGCTTTTAAGGCTTCATCTGTCCATAGTGCCGTAGTGTACCCAGCTTGCTTCAGTGCCATTCTTCCACAGAATCTACTGGTGCTTTTCCTTAAGATCCATTATTGGTTATAAGCCAAGGTTCTTGACAATAAATGTGGATAAAAACACAGAGAAGGGGATCATGCAATCTCTCTCCATGCAATCTGACTCAATACCTATCTGAATATAGCTTTCAAATAGTCCTGAGGAGACCGCTTCATTTCTTACAAAGAACCATCACAACCTGACAGCTCTTTGACAGCAGACATCACTGGCGTATGTTGCCCTTTTAAGAGGCCATGCTGTCATCTCAATGATGGCTTTAACTTTTCTGCTTGGAACAAAAGATGCATGTGAGGATCTTGGGAATGAGGGATCCTCACTTGGTTTATGTTTGTTGGTCTTTTGCAAGTACAGCCTTCACATTGACAGTTTGTACAGACCTGTACTGCATGTTGAGTGTGTACATCATTCATTATTTCAGGAGGCCGGTGGACAGTGGCTCAGTCAAGATCATCTATTTCATATAAACATGTTATAGACCAAATCCACATGGAAAGCATTTCATTGGTGGCAGATGAGTTTGCATCTCAAAGACAAGGGGGAATTAAGTCCCTAGATGTTTGCATTCTTCTTGTGGAATTTCTAAGCCAAACAACAAATCATATTCTCTGCAGGCTGCAGGTATTAGAGTCATGCTGGCACTTTAGAATTTTCCAATACAAGCAAAATGGTTGTTTAGATTTTCACTTGCATATGTGTTCACTGGGATTGGCCACTGGTGGATCTACTGGCAATGTAAGAATTGCAAAAAACTCCCAACCTATGCGTCACCAGACTTAGATCTGAAGGCCTGGGCAATCAACGATCTTTACATAGGTAAGAACTGTTTTCATACATATGCTCTGCCTCCAACACACTGAAAGTGACACTAAAAAAGCAATAGAATCGGAGTGTCACCTCATCCTGATTTTTCTACTTAAGTGAAAAAATCAACCTCATCAATATAGTGGCTGAAATCCCCCTAGAGAAAGATATATTTCCTCATCTGCTTTAGCAACATTGATGGCAGGTATTCCAAACCAATCTGGAGTTATTGAATCTGCATATTTGTATCATATTAAACAAACCCTGATGAACAAACAGTTCTTTCATCAAGTGGCAGAGTGAGACATCCTTCAACCTGAAGTGTATAGGTGAAAAGAGAATTTTCTCACTGTGTTGTGAGCACAGATACATTCCTCCAATAATCGCATCAATACCTAAGTAGGTCACTTTCACTCTTTGACTAGTAACAGTTAGCACCAGTCAAAGGCTACAATTCCATGATCTGTGACAGACATGCTGAGTCAATATGGAGGTAGGATACCAAACAAGACCTCTCCAATCTGCTGTCTTTTTCATATTTACACATCAAAAGGCATTGGCTTTGTGCCCAAGTGGAGATCTCTTGCGAGGGCTTCATTGATATCTCTCTCATATAAGACCAAGCTTCCTTCACCACATATCAGTCAGATTTAATGAAACTCTTGCTTCTTCTGTTGACCTGAATTATTTGCAGTTCCAACAGGGTGGGACAGTACGAGTCCTGACAGCCTCTGCTCTGGACACTTTATCTCAAAGTTATTTACAATACCCAGTGTGAGCTCTGATGTGGTACCTAGAAAGGACCAAGCCAGATTGTCAAGGGAGATAATGCCACTTCTTATGCCTCACAGACAGAAAGAATGACATATCAGTACAAATGCATTTGTCCTGGATAAAATGAGTTATTCATTTCACACATCAGAAAATGATTCCAAATGATGTTAGGGCAGTTGCTACAAGCGTTGCATTTGATTGAAACTGTAAGCTAGCTAACGTTATCCATGCTGTAAGTTAGAGACCAAAGTCCACTTTCTTCAGCTTTTATCTCCATATCTTTCTTCCTAAAATGCTCAGCTTTACCTGGTAGGACCTGTAGCTATGGCACAACAGGTTACCGTCCCTGGTCATTCAAAAAGCTGAAGCTGAATGATGCTTCTGAACAACTTCTGATGGATTTGCAGGCTGGAAAATTTCCCTTTCAAGGCGGCTCCTGAGTAGATGGTGTCTATTCTCCAATTGGATTATCTTAAAGCTGTCTCACTTACCTTAGGAGACAAGAGATAGCCTCTCTGGGGTAAGGGGATGTAACTCCCACTACCTTTTACCAACTCCTGCCATGTTATTTTAATTGGGTTATGTATTTGAAGAAGAAGCCAATTTTTCTTGTAAAATATGTTTCATCAGTAATACTGACTGGATCATAATGCACTTAACACTCTTCCGACCTCCTCAAAGTTACACCCACAATTTGGAATGCATGCTGCCAACTCCAGTAACTGAAATATTCACAGGATTTGTTGCCAATCCCTTTATCAAGGAAAGATCACTCTAACCACCACCTCGATGAGCCTGTAACTTTTTTGTAATGGCTTTTTTAGCTAAAATATTTTAGTGTGTGTTGCTGAATTGCCAGAAAGTAGTAGTTCTCTTAAGGTATTGGTAAGTATTATTGAAGAAACATATTTATTAGAAACAATTGTTTTGTCTGTTGTGATACTTATATCGTTGTTATGCTTAGTTGATACTTAATTTTCTTTTCATTATCTTTATATAATGTTACATCAGTCTTCAGTATCTATTTTTTAACGAATAAAATTTTTTATATTTGTGTAACTAAATTGTTTTTATTAACATGGTAAAATGTATAGAGAAAGAAGCTTTATTTTTATAGAAAATTCTAATATTAATGCATTACTGCTTTTATGCAAGGAATTTATCAGTTTTGATTTGACACATGGGAGAGCTAAACCAAGGTTTGAGAAGTTAGAACAGTTGGACAACTATGGTAAGGAATACTTAGTGTTTTGAAAGTGCAGGTTCTTGTCCAGTGGACCCTATCTTGAGTTCCCTCTCTAATGTGACCACTCTTTTTTTATAAGCTCACCTTTCTAATCGCAGATGTGGCCTTATAAATGTGTACTTGGACCACTGTATTTTGGCTTGCTTTGTTTTGTGCAGCATAACAAAATTTTGTCATTTTTCCACCCAGGTAATGGCATTTGGCCTGGCACTTATTGATAGCCAGAACACCAGTATCTATAAGCTGGATGCCAGGAAGAAACTGAACCTCTCCAAGATTGATAAAATTCTTAAGGTGGGTATTATTATTAGCAGCATATATATGAAGTTCTGTGATTTTGTCATGCCTGTTACCATCACTTTTGAGCATTTCGGGGACTGTTGTCATCATCTGAATTTGCAAATGGACATACAAGAAAATTATATAGCCATTTGGGAAAAATACTCTATTCCTTAGTTTAAATAAAAATCTTAGATTACCCATACATTTTCACATTTAAGTAAAAAATCCAATCCCATTCATACCATATCCAGATCCATTCCCTTTTTTTTTTGTTTTCATTCATAAGATCACTCTTAGCACAAGGTCAGCAAATTTTCTGCTTCACAATTGAAACAATATAAGCAAATTTGATTACATGACATGAGCTTTTTAAATTTTTTTTATCTAACTTGTGGTGGGCCTAATTAGGTTGTATTTTCAAACATGTGAGTTTCATTTGTGTGTGTATGACCATTGAGGTTGTAATACATAGCTGCCAACCCTCACAATTTAGGCATGAATTTCGCAACATTTTCAGCGATTGATGGATTCACACTGCATGCCAAAAAAATAATGAATTCCTCAATTTCCATATATTTTAAATCTTTAATAAACTGATTTCCTGTTAAGTGCTAGTTGTAGCAGTTGCTGAAACGGTCTGGTACTGCTGGTGGTGATATTAGTAAGACCATACCAGTTATACAGTGGGCCCAGTATTTTAGCGTATTTTAATGTATTAACTGGGGCCCTATAAAGGAATTGCAGCTAACACTGATTTGAATTAAGTTTTGGCATTGCATCTTGTAAATATCTTCACCACAGAGGAAAAAAATGTATTGCACAAAAGGAAAAGTTTAGTTTGGAATGTACCACATATTGGCCATGCATTTGGCCATCAAGCACCAATATACATCATGCTTTTTGCACACTGTTTGCTACACAATTTAGTATTGGGAAAAGTGGCAGAGATAATGTGAGGAAGCACATTGTTAGCAAAAGCGCATAAAGGTTGGGAAGATTAAGAACTCTCACCAGATTTCAGCTTTGGAATATTTTAAGCCATCAATGGAAGACCTACAAGCTAGCAGTGCTGAAGCATTGTGAGTTTTTTTTGTTGAACACAATCTGCCTTTATCAGCTGGAGACAGTGCTAAACAAACATTCATGGACTCAAAGATTGCTTCATGAATTCATGTCAGAATTCACAAATTTGTATCACTATTTTCACTAATTGCAAATCTGCAGGATTGGCAGCTATATGTAATGTCAGACTTTTCATTTCTGTGTTGGTTCTTAGTTCAGTATTATAGACAGCAAGTTAATGAAACCTGTCATCCCTTCAGTTTCATAAAATAATCAGATGGTAGAGTGTCAGTTTTGTAATCCATGGATCATGGCTGTATCCCTGGAAAAGGCAGTTAACTCCCATTTGCTTGACATGGTATAGCCAACAAAGTGTCATAAAGTACCATTTACTTGACATGGTGTAGCCAACAAAGTGTCATAAAGTACCATTTACTTGACATAGTATAGCCAACAAAGTGTTATAAAATACCATTAAATTCAACAAAATCAACAACAAAAACTGACACAAAATGGCTTTGAAATTCCATAGTAGTATGATCCATGCTTGATTTGGTCTATTTTTCAGGAATCTGAGCTAAACTCCTTCAATAAGAACCCAATATAGCAGCTCACACTTTCTTTCCCAGTGTTTTATGCTGTTACGACTCTCTGGTCACCAACTTAAGTAACAGAACAGAAGCAAAACTGAATGAAAAGTTTTATAAAATTTAACTGTTTAATTGTCAAAGTTATAAATGAAAATGTGAGAGGAACTTACAATATTATGAAGTGAATCCAAACTAGTCCTTATATAGGTGTATGAAAGTAAAAATGAACAATATTATAGTCCCAATAATGAGCACTTTCCATTTCCACTGAACATATCAAAAAATATATAGGTACAACATAAAACATGCCTGTAGACTTATAACAGGAACACAAGAAGTGTGAATGACTTAAAAATAGGAATGAATCTGAATGTTTAGGTTTCTCTTTGTGTACACCATATATTGTGACTGTATCTTGTAATAAACCCAACATGACAGCATACACTACTTATTTCATGTCCAGCTGGGCCCATTCATGGCCCACCTCCATGCTTGTGAATTCACACTTTGGTCAGCATTCTATAAAAGCACCAGGTTTGTTGTTTGTTTTTGTTTTGTGCCAAGACATGTGATTGATTGTTTCACTGCTGATGTGCCAATAATACTTATTTTGTATTTAATTATTTTGTAATGTTGACATTGTGTATCATACAAATTGTATTTCACAGTACAATACATGGCACACTGCACAAGACACCAATTGGTTATGTGGTTTGCTGTACTTTCAGTAATTAGTTGAGTTGTCATGTGATTTCTAGTAAGGTTAAAATAGAGGTGCATTTTCAGTATTGGTCAGGCAACTGATGAGTACAGTTAGCACCAGAATTCACTGAGAAGCAAAGTGTCATGTTACTACAGCCTGAATATTTAGAAATAACTAACTACAATATCAAGTAAACAAGAAGAATTGATTTATTTCAAAATGGACTGGATCAATTGTCTCCAACCGCACTTGATCGATTCCCCTACTGACTCAGTCTAATAAGCTATCTTAGAACAATGCAAAGCATGTTGTAGACAATAATAATAGCTCTTCTTTATTTTACAGTACATTTAATATTGTTGGATTGTTCTTAATTTTATGTTGATGATATAACCCCTATCCAGCCCCAAAAGACACCAACATTCACACTTTTGAACTTTTCTAACACAACACTCACTTCCTATGTACAAGGACATGTAGACCTCTGAGGTTATTGCAGTAAGAGTCCATGAATTATGAAGTCTTTAATTACCTTTGCTTTATTTCCTGTTGAACAAAATAAGTAAATGCAAGATAATACAAAAACAATCATTGTTGTTTATAACATTTTAATGACGCTGGTATGTGAACAATAGCTGGTCATTACTGTACAGACATAAAAATTTATTTGTTTAATATCCCAAGACTTACCATCGTTACAGTACTTCTTCAAGACTACACCCAACAATATACTAGGAAATTAGTTTAAGTTCAGGAAATAGTTACCTCCCCTTACCACTGAGGTGTTTGTCTCTGGTCTCCTAATGTACATAAAGCAGCTTAAAGTCTCATGTTATGGGATAGGTTTAGTATAAAATTATTTGTGGATAAAATTCCCTTCCACAAATCCAGCAGAAGCTGAATAGCTGCATCATTGTGAAGCAGCTAAACATTTCAGCAAACTGACAGCTTTTCACTGACTTAACACTAGCTAAATGGATCTAATAAGAATCAATGTTGGAATTAGTGGCAATAGCATATCATTGTGGCATGAACAAGGTTGAGATTGTTTTCTTCAATTTTATGTTGGAATTGTTTTTAAAACCACATTTAGTTTAGTGCAAGACTGTTCTGCAGATCATTAGGTTTATATGAAATTAATTTGTTGTTATTGTTTAAAAATGTATTCTTTAATTTGTTTTCAGCAATTAGAGATTGTGCCATTGTATGGGGACATGCAGGTGTCACCTTACCGGTACATCAAAGACAGCATCAACTTTGATGCATCTAAATGGCCATGCTGTGAGTCAAGTCAACCAAGCCCACAGTCCAATCTCCTTGCCAACCTACAAGCCATTCGAGAAGACCATATGTCCTACATAAGCCAGCTTTCCAGACACAGCAATGAGGTTAGCGATGTAATGTTTTTAGTGTCAATTAGTGTTGACCATTGTTGTGTGCCTATGTAATTCTTACCAGCATATAGAAGATAAAGACCAGAAGGACCATATATCCTACATTTGCCAACTTTTCAAATACATCACAATGAGTCTTACATTAGTCTGCAACAGTCATTAAAACACCAAACATTGAGTGTATTGATTATGTTACTTCCTGTGTGGTGTAAAATGTAGCTAGGTGATCATGTATCATTCACTACACATTTACCAAATTGATCATTTTACAATTATTCCTTTCACCAAACACATTTTCATAGGTACTTAAATTTGTTTTATCAGTCTCAATAAAATGGGGTAGGGATGTTATTGTTTTGTCAGAAGAATCTTAGCTTGTTGGGTCTTTACAGCATGAAATGAAATCCGTGATAATTGATACTCTATGAAATATGGAGAACTGAAAGTATAACATAAATTAAAATCCTTTAACATTTTGATAATTTTAATTATTTCTTAAAAATTTTTAAAATTTCATGATAATCCTAATTTTTTTTAAGTTTGCTAACTTTAATCTTTGAACTTTTTGTGTTACATATGCATTTATATAATGCTAAGAAGTAAAGACAAAGAATCATCACAATTCTGACTTATATTTTTCAGGCAATTACAACAACTCGGGAGAGTCCCCGTACAGATCAGGAAAATAAAGAGCTATGTGATATGGCCCTCCGTGGGGTTCACCTTCTCTCAGCTTGGACACAACAAGTTATGGAGCTGGTAAGCTATTGTTAAATGTTCTGAATCTACTTCTGAATTTGATGTTACAGTAGGAAATGCATCCAAGAGTTATTTTCATTGACATGTAGCTTTGTTTTTATTGGTTACGCAGACATAATATAATGATGAAGTATATACAGGATATTCACATTAAAGCATCACACTCAATGTTGAAATCATTTTTGTGCAAAGTGAATTAGGTAATATTTTATAAATTTTCAAGACACTAACATGAAAATTCTCAAAGCTTCAGCCATTTATATAATTCGTTTTTCAGCTGGATAAAGTATAAAATATGAGCATAGTTTCTCAGCTGGTTTTGGTATGGTTTGGTTAGGTGTTCTTCAGTACAGCAATACAGGTTGGCTATTTAGGGCTTAGTTAGTTCAATAAAAGTACCTTGCCCAACTACACACAATGTTAGGTGAATCTGGCTGATTCAGTGGTAGGATTTGAATCTGCACTCTTTTGGTCAGGAGTCTAGCATGCTAGCTACTGAGCCACTGTGGCCTCTTTCATGACTGGTAATTCTAAAGTAGTTTGCAAATTTGACCAGTATTAGATTAGATAAGTAAGATGACAGGTTAGTTGTTCACCAAAAGCTATGGAATTAATTTAATTTTAGAATTATTCTGTCATTGATTTTACTTTGCTTGACAATTCATGGTTAGTTTTATTGAAAAATGTTTGAAGAAAGTAATTCTCAAATAAAACCTTGCCATTATGTCATTTAATATAATTTTATATATATATATATATATATATATATATATATATATATATATATATATATATATATATATATATATATATATATATATATATATTTTTGGACAGTATTCATGGAAGCTGTTGAATCCAACTAATCCAAGGCAGAACAGGAGCTGTCCAGAAGATGCAGAGGAATATGAAAGGGTAAATATAAGACAAGAGTTCGTAGTAAGCTGCTTCCAGGGCATGAAATAGATACTTGCAGTGAGAAGGTAAATTCAAGACCAGAGTTCTAAATGAGCTGTTTCCAGGGCATTAAATAGATGCAAGCAATAAGAGGGTAAATACTAGACTAGAGTTGTAAGTGAACTGTTTGCAGGGCATCAGATAGATGCTAACAGTGAGAGGGTAAATACAAGACAGAGTTCATAATGAGCTGTTTCCAGGGCATGAAATAGATGCTAGCAAGGTAGCATTTTGCCTTCAATGTTTTGATACTCCAGTATAGTGACAGATGAAAAAGAAACACAAAAAAACATTAAGTTTCTTGCTAGTGCTATTTTGTATTTGACATGACATGTTGACATTTATAAATTTGAACATTGCTTGACAAAAGTGTTTATGGAAACAATTAAAGCAGTCAGATCTGTCTTGATAGTCACTTTGACTCAACAGTAGTTCTTATTTCCTCTCTGTGTATAAATCATGTAATAAACATCCACCTGCTTTCCAAATCCAGTCTTTTCTAACTGCCTTAACCAGTCACTTGAGTGTATTGAATTCAATTGCTCTTTATATACAATTGAAACTTTTTATTTCTATGTATGCACATGAAGTTTTGTTTTCTCAAGAAAGGCATTGTTTAAGGTAGAAACATGTGAATCAATGTGTAAGCTTTCCTTATTTTGCTTAAACTTATTGTACTTAAATAAGTCGCTCGTAAATTTCAGCAGGCTAATTATTATTTCAGGACTCTCAGGATCATTTAGAAAGCTCATTGTGTTGGTGAAATACTTGTTATAGCCCCCTCCATCTCATAATATGGGCATTGATGAATGTGATAAATATATCAAATTGAAATGTTTAATAGAGAACTAATTTTACCTTATATTTTTGTGGTTTATGAAATTTGATCTATTCAGTTTTTATCAGTGTTAACTGCATAGTAATAGGTTTTGAAGTCTAGATTATAGCAAACTTCTCTTTATTTTTGTAACAAAATCCAGCTTTCAAGCACTGATTATTCCTGTCAGATATGTGCTTTGAAATCATTGTAAATAATAAAAGTGCTAAAACAAAAACCTCACTATTATTACATAGTAATATTATGGAAAATGTATCATAAATCAGTATGAACAGTGTGTATCATAAATCCATATGAACAGTGATGTGATGTGATTATGATTTTTAACATAGCATTAACAATTTTTCAGTCATATCGCTACAATGTCTGCAGTGTGGCAGTTTATAGTGATTTCTAGCTCTGGGGCATCATGCCACAGACATGTGGTATGATGTTCCACCCAGTCACATTATCCTGACACCAGGCTGGCCAGTCCTAACACTAACCTCTTAATGCTGAGCGCCAAGTGAGGCAGCTGTTAGTACCATTTTTGAAAGTCATTGGTATGATTCAACTGGGGATTGAACCCACTACCTCTCATATCATTGGCGGACACTCTAACCACTAGGCCACCAGAGCAGTTCGATATGAACAGTATCATAAATCCATATACATAGCATGTATCATAATTCCATATGAATAGTGTATCATAAATTCATATGAACAGTGTGTATCATAAATCTATAAGAACAGTGTGTACCATAAATCCATACGAACAGTGTGTACCATAACTCCATATGAACAGTGTGTACCATAACTCCATAAGAACAGTGTGTATCATAAAGCATTGTGAACATTGTGTACCATAAATCCATAACAACAGTGTGTATCATAAATCTATAAGAACAGTGTGTATCATAAATCTATAAGAACAGTGTGTACCATAAATCATTGTGAACATTGTACCATTACTCCATATGAACAGTGTGTACCATAAATCCACATGAACAGTGTGTACCATAACTCCATATGATGAGTGTGTACCATAACTCCATATGAACAGTGTGTACCATAATTCCACATGAACAGTGTGTATCATAAATCCACATGAACAGAGTCTTATAAATCTGTAAATAAGTATGGTATGTGCCACAACTCCATATGAACAATTTGTCACAAATCTAGTTGAACACTATGTATCATAAACCATATGAACAGTGTACTGGGGTCCACGAAGATGGAACAGACAGCCATTGTGTACATACCAGACCTACATTAAATATGTTTGAGATGAAAATCTTGACAGATGTCTACAGGCATTTATGATTAAATTACTCTTTTTAATCATATAATAGATAATGGTCAAATATTATGGTCGTTTTTCAGTTAAGTCTGTTGGCTCAAAACTCAAGATATGCTCAACATTTGCAAGAAAATAAAATGAGGATGAAAATTCACTCTTATCTGATTTTTTTTCAGATATGTTACCTAATCATTTTACTTTACCTCGCAAATCCAGCCTTCCCAGATTAAAAACATTTCAGCCATAAAGCTAGAAGTTAATTGCCCATCTAGGTGGCATATAGTGATCTCTTTATATTGGGATTGTCACCAGATTCATGAATTCTTCAGTTACTAAGGGAATGGAATTCCCCTTACCTTGGAGGGACAGTCTCTAGTCCCCTAAAGCAGTCTCCATTTCCCTAAGGTATGTGAGACAGCTTCATGATAACCCGACTGGAAAGTAGATTGCATACTTTGGGAAGTGGCTTCGAGGGGGAAAATGTTCCGTCTGACAAATCTTATGGAAGCCATGCAGCTGCATCCTTATGTAGTTGTCGAATGACCTGGGAAGGTAACCAATTGTGCCATAGCTGTAGGCCCACCAGGTCAAAATGAGCCATTTAGGATGAAAGATCTCAGATAAGTGCTAGAGAAGTATAATCTGTTATCCATCCAACAGCATGGATAATGGCAAAACAGTTTCAATCATGTGCAGTGTTTTGTGGCAACTCTCCTAACATAGTGAGCTGAGATGTGAAGAACAATTCATGGAGGATGGTATTTCCACTGTGCGTAACAAATAATCCCATTTATCCAGGACAAAATTGTCTTTGTTGATAGATCATCCTTTCCCTCTGTCATAGGGTATAAAGAGATGTGATTACCTTGATGCATCGTTTTGGCCTTAAGTATCACAGACACATGCACGCACAGAGATACATGCAAGTATTGGTGTTTCATATATATATATATATATATATATATATATATATATATATATATATATATATATATATATATAACTTAAAAGGCATCACAAAATTGGGCTGACACTTTACATATTCTAATTCTCTTATTTCTGAGACAGATGTCGCCAGCTGCGGTATACAAACAGCTGAACTTGCTGTATCTTTTAAAGTATAAGTAAAAATGTCAACATTAAAGGTCTTCTATTGTCTAATACACATTATATACCATAACGTTCATTTTTTGCTAAATAATTCTGAAATATGCATTGTAGATGTAGGTTTTAACTCACAAAGGAGAAAATTACGATTATTTGAGCAAACATTGATGATTTATGGAAAATGATCCAGAAATATTTATACACTTCCTGTGAAAAATCAGATTTTTGGAAGTGACACTGTCAGGAAGTCCCTTAAGTTGAGTGTAAGTGATGATAATGGCTGATGGTGATATCACGACTTAAGCGAATTTATGGCAAAAATCACCTAAAAAAAAGATATAAATAAATCGAGCAGCATTAGAACTTTACATGATAAACAATAAAAAAGGCTAAATTATTTTTATATTACCTTCTGTGTTTCTGTACACAATGTGAACAATAATAATAACATACTTTCCACATTGAACAAACATTACTATTCACATTTGCAATCAATGGGTTGTGGGTGTAAATCCAACCTAGACCAGGATCCACTGACATAATAGTGTATAAGCAAGGAAGATAATTGACTGCCAGAGCGTCAGAACTAATTAGTCTTTACAATTAAAGACAAACAATACACCAAGTATTCACACCATTTAAGCATGAAAAAAAACTTTTGATATATCATTATTTTTATTGTTGAAAACAGCAACAGACAGGAAACAAGCTGCAGCATCTACAAAAATTTGTTCTAGGGTGAGATCCGAACAATACGGAGGGGGGTGGCAAGATATGTATGTATGTATATATATGTATATATATATATATATATATATATATATATATATATATATATATATATATATATATATATATATACCTTTGATATAGACTTTGCACAATTGCATGCACACACACTCACCAACACAGACACACAGATCATGATAAAGCAGGTTTATATTTTTTAGGGTAAGGTTGGACCTATTACGATTTGCAAACACCTTCCCAATAAAACCATCCTCTCCCATTAATTGATTGTAAGCTAGGTATATTTGTGGCAAGAGTGTAGGGTTGACAACTAATACTATAGCATGCTAAAATCAATGAACTTTTTATCCTTGCTTGTTCTTACTTTTGAAAATCTCATCTCGGGGGAAAAGATGTTGTTAGGCCTGCCATAACCCTTGATTTTTTGTTGATCTGGTGTGCATGTACTCCAGGTTATCTGGTGAGAAAACACACTTAGAATTGCATTTGGCAGGATTCGTCTAATGTTCCTAATCCCAAATGAATCTTTCATTTTATCATTCGTATCTGCTTAATCCATTGTTTCATTAAAACATGATTAGTAGGAAATGAGTGGAAACTTACACCTTCTCATTTTTTATTGCTACACCCTCCAACAATACACCTTTTTACCGTTTTGTTTCACGGCTCCACTTGTTGAACGTAACTACAATGAAAATTGGGAAGATTTGCTGCCTACACTGCGTCACTTCTGCATTGCCTTATGGAAATTACTGAGTGCAAAATCAGCTAGTAGCGTTTTGCCTCCACAATAAAAAAAAGTTGATGTTCTGTAATTATTTTTATTACTGATGAGGTATATGACATAATACCCATACAAATCCTTCATGAAAGTTAAATTTATAATCTAAATGAAAGTTGTGTGAGTGCACCTTTAAATAAGACTGAATGAACTTTAGATTATCTCATTCGGAAATTCATGGGTAAATTCTTAGTGCCATGAAAGGTATTATCAAAGCTCTGAAAAACATTTTAAAATATACATTGAAGATTTATTTTAAAGTTGAATACAGTGGATGAAAATAATGGTGGTAATCCTGAAAGCAAAAACAAGAGTAACAACAATCATAATCATAGTAGGATTTGTGTTTATTGCAGGATCTTTGTTTTAAAAACCAAGCCTAAGAGATGAACCTTTAATTAGAAGTCACCTGCTTTTGTCCTTTTTCTCAAGGTTATTGCTCAAGACAGATTTGATTATATTGTCTTTTAATGACCAGTATACGAAAGATTATTGTCTTCTAATGACTTGTGTTTTAATGAAAACTATATTGTCTTCTAATGACCAATGTATGAATGAAAACTAGTGTTCTTATTACAAGTGTTTTAATGAAAACTGTATTGTCTTTTAATGACTAATGTATGAATGAAAACTAGTGTTCTTATGACAAGTGTTTTAATGAAAACTGTATTGTCTTTTAATGACTAATGTATGAATGAAATTTAGTGTTCTTATGACAAGTGTTTTAATGAAAACTGTATTGTCTTCTAATGACCAAGGTATGACTGATAATTGTATTATTTTCTAATGACCAATATATGAATGAAAATCGTATTTCAATTGAAATTGTTTCAATATTTCAGCAGAATTTCTTGACCTGATATTTAATTTCAGAATTTGTTAGTCATATATGGATATTTATCAGTATTTCCAAAATGAAAAATGACAGATTTAGAGTGCTGATATTAATGTCATGTTAACCTTTAGTAGTTATACAGCAAAGTGGTGTAGAAGTTGATGATACAAATTTTTATTGTCTTTTAAAAATTATGATCTAAGAAAACTACAAATTGCAGAATGCAGTTATGATTATTAAACAATTTTAAGTAACTTTCTAGTTTCTGTATAAAACCAAAAAGATGTTTATGCTTTATCAAATAACACTCACACCTTGTTTTCTTTACCTTGCATGCATATATTTATGCTTCATCAATAATTCTTTTTTCATTTTGAAAAAAATGTAGTCTACAAGATACAATTACAACAGTGATGAGAAGTTTGCGCTTGTAGAGGTCATTGCCATGGTGAAAGGTCTTCAGGTACTTATGGCCCGGATGGAGTCAGTTTTCATGGATGCCATACGGCGCCACATATATGCAGAGCTGCAGGACTTTGTCCAGTTAATTGTCCGAGATCCACTCAGAAAAGCCATCAAACGGAAAAATGATGTCATCAAAGTGTGAGTATTAGAACTTGTATCCAGTATATTTCACTTGCATGGGATGAAACCATATATGAGAAAATTTTGGTTGGATACCAGTTTTTGTATGAATTCTCTTGTTGCTATGAATTTAAAGGCCAAATGTAATAATGATATTTAGGGCTGTTCTAGTAAAACATGCCTGGGACCCAGGAAAGGGACTTTTGATTTTGGATATTCACCCATCGATGCAATTTAGAATTTTCTTATCCTTTTAATATGAACACTATAAAATCAAAGGATGTGGCATATATTTTTTTTAGAAAAACATTCCTTTCCTGGGTATATGTATGTTTAAATGGAAAAACCTTTATGTGGACTCCATTATTTAAATTATGAGGAAAATGCCATTTCCTTCCAAACCATGACAGTTTGTACCATCCTAGTATGAAGAATAGATGACTTTACAATAATTAGAAAATTGCAAAATGATGAGCAATTAAACATGCCAGTTTTTCAAAATCATATACACAGAAAAATGTAACCATTGCAGTAACACCATTTTACATTTTTTGCTTTTCATCTTGTGCTTCAATATTGGCATTCTCATCTGCAAATATACATATCTATCTCATTACATCTCGATTATTTCTTCTTTCTAGGTCTTAGGCAGCAGTTTGGAATAGGTTTCACAGCATATTCGCCATGGGCATGGGCTAAGGGCAAAATTTGTATATACATGCACATTAGTTGTATATTCTTGTTAAGCTTTATAGTTTTTGCATCCTGTTCCTTGCTGTTAAACTTGCAATCATGAAATTTGGTGTAGGGATGCATTGTGTACTCCACCTGCAACATAAAAGTAGGTCATTGTGCTTGATAATTCACACATCATTGGCTTTGGTTTGGTTCTCTATCTTCATGTTAATATCATTAAACCTGATGATTGTTTACATCCCTTATAGTACCACACATGAACACTGCTGTAATCCCAGTCCTGGGTCACTTTTAGTCTTAGGAGTTAAAAATTTAAGAACCCACACAGGCATTTTGAATCAATCAGTCACCGCCACTGTGGAGGGATGATAAGGGGACTATGGAAAAGGAATTTTTCAGTCACATGAGCAATATAGATCCATCTCAGTCCCAGGAGACAACATTCCCTCGGAATGATTGGTTATCCTGGTCATTTTGGAGAGGCTTCAAATTTCATTTATCAAAATAAACCTCTCTCCTTTCCGCCTCTACCATTGTCACAAACAGTCAGATCTGGAGGATATCTTTCTACAGCAGGAGATGGTCACTTAGAAAAACAGGTGGTGAAGATTGTGCAAAGACCACAATCAGCAGGGTTTTATTAAAGGTTATTTCTTATTCGGAAGGTGAGCAGCAAGGCTTTGAAGCCTTAAATCGGTTACCGTCTGTTGGTAATCAAGGAGTAATGGAGCTGCTTTGGCTCATTGGTTAGAATGTTGTGTATCCTTGGGCAAAGCAGTTTACTCAAATTGCCTTAGTATTAAATAACCTACTTATTGCTATGCCATAAAGAATCAAACCAAACCAATTTTTAACATCATTTACTCACTTTCTTCCTTAGATCTATCAAGAATATTGGTCTTGCAAGATCATGTTTGTGTATGCAAGCACTACTGGAAAAACAGAGACAGCTGTGGCATATGTAAACATATTCTTGTGGTGAAAGCCATGAAATGGGATATCACCTTTCAAGCCCTTGCTTTATGACTCAAATGGGTTATACACATAGTGTACTCGGAGGTCTCACAATTAACAGGCATGAGATAAGAGCAGTCTGTGTAAACTCATGTTCAAACATAAATTGGCTGGCATGCAGCCATCCTTCTCAGAAATTTAGCTTTATAAAGGCAAACCATAATCTGGTAGGTTCAGAGGCAGTATCCCAGGTGAATAACAGACTCGGTTAAAATGATCAACATACATCAATTTCTTTTAGACTAGAGGAGCTGATTGCTTGGCTTTTTATCTGTTATTTGTAATCATTAGTACAAGTTTTATTAAAGATACTCATTTTAAACTGTGTGTGGGATTCCCATGAAACTTTACATTAATCCCAAGGTCTAGTTGGACCTAAATAAAACTGTTTCTTTTCAGGCATCCATTATGTTCACTGTGTTCATCTTGGAAATCTTGTTATTGCTACTACTACTACACACTGAATGGTAATATGATGTGATTTTCACTAAAACACCTCTCATTGTCTCAATGGATCCAAGTGAAAATGGGACATGTCTGACAGCCAGACTATCTTGAAAATCATGTTATCACTTCCACTGAATATAAAGTCACATAAGTGGGTTCTCTATAGAAGATTTCTTATAATGTCCAGATAATTTTAGTTGGTCATAAATGAAAATGTTTTGTATTTGGTCTCTAGTTTGGCTGTCATTGTTGGCGTCTTGAAAATCTTGTCTTTGTTACTTTAGGTAGAAAATCATATTCACATAGGGTTTTCATAAGAAATTTTCTTATGATGTCAAAACTTAATTGGTGCAGGTCTGAAATGAAATATGGCCCCATATAATCTTGTTATTGCTACTCCTACTAAACAGTGATTTTTATATGGGGTTTTCACCAAAAGAATTTTTTAGATGGCTGGTTGGTCCTAAAATGAAAATGGTGCTGATCTAACATTCAGACATATCTACTTCTCCTGATTGCATGGCAGTGTTGTCCTGGGGTGTTAATCAGAACATTTCTTATGATGTCTGGTTGGTGGTGGTGTTCACCAAACACTTCTTATGATGTCTGGTTGATGGTGGTGTTCACCAAAGCATTTCTCTTGGATGCAGGAGGTCGCAGGTTCAAACCCTGGCCCATTCATACCAAAAACTTGTAAAATTGGTACAAAGGGCTGTCTCACTTGGTGTTTAGCAATAAGAAGGTAGTGTTAAGACTGGTCGGCCTGTGTTAGGATAATGGGACTAGGTGGGACATAATGCTACATGTCTGCGGCATGATGCCCGACTATGACCAACTAGGAACTGATGTAAATTCAACAGGGGTAATGTTGATAATATGTCTTTCCTCTGAATGAGGGGGCATTTCTAACCATGGCTTCAAAGTTGGTGGAGATGTCTGTATAATTTTCTTACAGTGTTACAGTTTTTAAAGTTTTTCACGTAGGATCTCAGATCCTTGTCTGAGGAAGAAAAGTAATTTGTTTTTATCTGTATCATGTTTGGCGTAACATTGCACAGCAGCTTCATTTGAGAACTCATTGTCAAACACTGTCCAAAATATTTCTGTCAACTGCAACTTACTTTAATTTCTCAGTAGGGACTAAAATTCCCACAAAACATATAGATGTTATTTTTGGTACAACTCCCCCATTGGTCCCATTGGCAATTTTAGCCATTATATGTTGTGATGATACAAATAATAGACACAGTGTATTAAAAAAATTTATTACTGCATTTATTTTATTAAATACTCCATAGAAATGTATGAGATTTTTTTACTTTAAAATTCATAGTAATAAATAATTCCCCATATTTTAATCAGACTAGTACTGAATATTTCAAGTGGTAAACATAGTTCCAGACTGGTTGTATGATATGGATATTGTTGGTATTTGGTACAGAAACATACATTCAGTAGCTCTGTTGAATGACATACAAGATTAAATGTGTTCATAATAAAACTCAGTAGTTCACATAGCATTACTCTTGTGTGAAACATCATTTTGCTGTGTATCAACATGAGTACTATATAGGGCATTAAGTTAACATGGTTAGTCAACTTTATTTTGTTTTGATTTTTTCCAAAGCATCCTTGCATCAGTACGAGATTGCTGTGTGGACTGGCTGAGAGGGGTTGAACCCCATGAGGACCCTGCCATGAGGGGGAAGAAGGATCCAGAAGATGGATTCTTTATTAAGGTGCCCCGCAGAAATGTGGGTCCATCCACTACACAGGTAACTTGTAACTCCTTATGTCTTAGACTTTATCAAGGTATCAGTAGAAATGTAGGACCATCCACTACATGGGTGACTTGTAATTTCTTATTGTCTTAGACTTTGTCAAGGTTCCCTTGAAAATGTAAGACCATCATCTACATGGGTAACTTGTAACTCCTAATATATTTTGATTGGTTACTTGTAGTCATCTAGGTGTCCATGCACATATGCATCCTTCCATCAGTTGATTTCTGTATAGCCAGAACTATGTCTACACTGATTGAGGGAGGATGATCACATACTGTATGGTGTTTAAGGAGAATGATTTTAACAGAGGTTTTTGATACTGGGTGCAATCCTCAAGGTAGGGGTGGTAGGGGTCAAAGATAAAATTTTCATAGGTAATATACTCTCATCCCTGTAACCATTTGATTGTTGTGGTTCATATTTGGTAGGATGGTTTAGGAGGACAAGCAGAAAAAATCCAAAAGATTTAAAATCCTGAATACAACCCCAATAAGTTGCCAATAGGGTGATTTGGAGTGGGAATCGGGTTTTGAAGGCAAAACTAAAATATGCTGCATATTTGTGATAACTTCCATATATAGTTATATCAGAGTTTGTCATATATAGTTCTGCAAATACATGATGTTGTGAAGAGAAGCATGGTAAAAAAAAGTAGAAAAATTAAAGCTACAATTTTACATCGAGAATGAATTTAAAAGAAAACTGTCCTGATTTGGTTTTCTTAAACACTTTCATCATTACAAAGTATACAATTATTAGGATGTGATGTCATTTCAAAGTTACTGGCAAATATGAATGTTGAGTCAGAGTTTAGGATTTTAAATGACATTGTATCTGTTTTAGGGTATTTTAAATAACAATGTATTTTTTAAGTGACATTAATCATTGGTTCCATTATCATGTTATATTGGATTCATTTATTGCTAGGTTGTTAGTAACAGTTGGTGAGTTGTTGTCATTATTATTATAATTTTAAAAAAATATTTTATGGCCCAACATTGAGATGCAGAATCCAGTAGTAATCATTGTCCATCTGTCTATAAGTCCATCTGGCCATCTGCTTGCATTTTGTGTTACCACCGAAGCTCTTTCACATAATTGGATACCTTTTGTATGTAAATTGCCTGCTGCACAATCAATATTTCCCCATTTTGAGTCCAATTTTGATGGAATTTTAATATGTTGCATATTTTCCATCACTTTTTAATCTCCAATGCATAAGATTATTGTAATCAACATAGGAAAAGAACCAGTCAGCATACTGTACTGTGTATGCATTGTTTCTTAGACCTGGAATGTGACTTGTATGGGTTTTTGTCCTTTCAACAATAATTTTGGGTAGAATTATGTCCCTTGCTAAGTAACTAAACATCATCAAAAGGGACATTGCTTGTAACTGGCTTAGCTCAAGACCCATTTAGTGTATACTGGTCTTTTTATTTGGTGTGAACATTGTCTCATAGACCTAGATGTGCCCTTTTGATAGAGTTATGGCCCTTGACAATTACAATTTATGAGTTGTTTGCATGTAACTAAGATAGCCCAAGGACTACATTCAACATATTCTGATTCATTTTGGTATCAGCATTGTCTCATAGATACACATATGCCTGTTTTTTGCTTTTGTCTCTTTAATTCCTGTTAGTACACAGTTATATCCCTTGTCATGAAAAATTCTTGTTTTCACAAAAAAAACAAACTTAAAATGTTTGTTTCAGTTATAGTTTAAAAACAATTCAACATATTTTGATGAACTTTAGTCAACTTCTTTTCTTTACCTGGTGTGTTGATTGTAATCTGTATGGTTTTTAAAAAATAGCAATCAACATATTCTGTTGTAGTTTGATGTGAACATTGTTTTCTGACTTTTATGACTTTATTTCATTTACTTTTTTTTGTGCAGAGTTTTCACCATTGTCATTCAACTTTATATCTTGCTGATATTGTTAGTATTGGTGAATGAAGCCATCATTAGACTAATTGAAGCTGATTGTTCTTAATTGCTTCCTACAATAGTCCCTAAGAAATCATCAATACTTTTTCTTGGATTTATAATGAAGATTTGCTAACCCATGAAGAATCCTGCTTGTATTCTTTACAACGCAGTGTTTGAGGCTAAAACAGAAAATCAAATACTCATTGAGTTTAGGCTCTAGATTTTTTTAAGTAGGATGACAAAGCAAACATGTGATTTGGCAGGTTCTATAAAGATCACTTGGCAAATGTTTCATTCACTTCATTTAGATGTAATAATTTCCACAAAATGCAGCATAATCTCTGCTGATTGTTTTTGAATGTTGTGCCCAAGTTAGTATTCAACATAGCTAAAATAGTCTTGGTGCATCAGAACTAATAACTAATGCACTGGATCTTATCAGACATGTAGACACATAAAGGAAGTATATAAGGAAGTTAATCGGTACAGCTATGCCATGAAGGAGTTGGATTCTAATCATTCCATGTCATTTAATGGAATGCCCCAACTTCCAATTTTGGTTCCCCGGTACAAGTTGCTTAAGGTGTTACCTTATTATGCAGTGTACCCATTGCTAACGGCTGAATTTATTGTTGTTACAGTTATACATGGTAAGAACCATGCTGGAATCACTGATCTCAGACAAGAGTGGAGGAAAGAAGACACTGAGGAAAGACATTGATTATCAACACTTCATCACAATGGACAACTTCCACAAGAACTCTTTTTTCTGGGACTACCTTCTAAATTTTAATGGTAAAATGATTTTGTTGCTTAAAAGTGCTGCCACACAGATTGCTGTTAATTCCATGTTAATGGTAAAGCTAGATATAGCAGTCATTTTCTGGTATCATTATTTTTATCCTCAGCAGTTTTGACAAGGTTTTCAAGGCCATATTTAATTTCAGTTTGGGTTTTACACAAAACTCATGACTTCTTGGTAATTTTCATTGAGCCTTTTTTTTTAGCCAGTGCAGACCCTGAAACATTAATTTTAAACATGCATTTTGTTTGTGTTTCATTTACATTCCATTTACATTCACATTTCATCTATCATATCCTTACATTTTATGTTTATTGTCTCAGCAATGAATTCACATTTTTTTTATTTATTACCTCCATCCATCATTTCCATTGTTTTGCTCCTTCATAACAAATTAGAAATGTCTTTACCAAAATTTTCTGTTATCTGAAGTGTTAAAAGAAATAGTAAATGCATAAATTAAAAAGGCAGCATTGAATTTATGATAAAATATGACTGCAATTGTGATAAATGTACAAATGTAATTGAGTATTTGTCAGCAAAATTTATATCTAATCTATTTCATTCAAGCAAAAATTGTACAGATACAACTGTTGATGGTGATGTTACCACATCAGTGGCAGTTGGTTTTTATGCTTGCTTCAATAAGTGCATTGTCGTGGCTTGTAAATGATTAAAAGTTGTCAGTTAGTGTAAAGAATCTGATCCAGGATTAACTTTTTACCTTATACAAGCGCCTTTTGGCACTCTACTGCATTCACATACAGGCGCCTTTTGGCACTTAACCTGATTCCCATACAAGCACCTTTTGGCAACTCTGTAAGCAGCAGCCATTTTGAGTGGGTTTTCGTAGCTTCAGGGGGAAAACCTGTTAGATGCTACATTCATTGGTGAGAATGACCATTACGTCAGTTCCTGTGGTCACTGTTTATGCTCTGGTCAAAATCTGCTGTTTAAAGTAATTAGGTCGTAACTCTGTCATATTCTCCATTTGACAAAATGGCAGTCTCTGATATCATTCAGTCCTTGCTCGAGTAGAATCACAACTATGTAAGCTTCAATAACTTAGGGAAAGGCTCTGATACTGATGTAGAAAGCCATTAGTTTTTATAAATTATCAAATTCAGCTGATTTAGTGATGTAGATGAAGACAAAGAACGTGTAAATTTTGGTCATGTGAAATTGCCACTACAGTTGATCATGCGGCTTCACTGACTTGATAGTGAATGTATTTTCTCAAGATGTTAAAGCACATACAAAATTAATTTCTGAAAAATAATTATACAGCTATAACAACCATATTTTACTCTTAAATCTTTCCATAATACATGTGTACCAAAAACGTAAAATGGTTAAGATTGCTGTTAAACGTAACATACACTTCACTGCTTAACAGGCCTATGTGTAGTGGACTGTGCTGGGTAACTTTGCTACATGCGTGTCGACGGCTAAAAATCCATACAATCTATTAGGGAAAGGGTTAATGTGCAAAAGTGTTCTTGATTGAAAATTTATTGGCAGCATGACAGTAATCTATTTCAAATCCATTCTTTCAATGCATTAACATTTTGTTCCATTTTCATTTAGTAATCATTAATCATTATGTGGCTTACATTAGCACTACTTTATCATCAGAATGCATTTATATTATTTCATTTTTATTCACTCTTCTTTCCAGTTTGTGTTCATTCAGCGTTATTTTTTCGTTTCACTGGTTGTTTCAGGGTTTGTTGTAAAACTGACATCACATTAGCAATAGAGCTTTGCAGCTGTGGGATCAGAGTTCAGATTTATCAAATGGTTTACAAAAGTAAAATCAATTAAGTAAGTTCCTTTTTTCAACTGAAGCTCTAGTTTATCATTACTGTGGACAAAAATTAGCACCAAACTATGCTGGAATTTCTGCTTTACATGCTTGATCAGTTTGTGCAATATTATAGGTTTGTTTGCAGGTGAGACTTTGGGTTCAGCATTATCATATTGCACCATTGTCATAGGCTTATTTACAGGTGACACTTTGTGTTTGGTGGTAAGTTTCTGTATGTTAAAAGGTAATATTGTTCAACTGAAATCTGAATTATTCTTTGACTCTCCTGTTTAACTTAACCTGCATCCTGCCTCTCTTTTTATAAGAAAGCTTGTCAGTAATATGAGACTGGCTACAATCTTATCAAGTCCTGAATTGTATCAATATTAGATGTCTAATAATGACTTACTTTCATGTTCAGATATGCTTCCTCATCTAGTTAAAATTGAGTTAGACATGCATTTGAAGTTTTTTAAATCATATTTCTTCTCCTCAGAATCTCTTTTCAACTGCTGTGATCTGTCCCAGCTTTGGTACAGAGAGTTTTTTCTTGAAATGACAATGGGAAGAAGAATCCAGGTAAGACAGTGCTTGTAATTTTTGGCTCCAGTGACTGACTCACATAGACCAGATGATGGTCTTGTGAGATGGTCTACTGCCTGTCTGTCTTTCATCCATAAGTACTTCCTTAACAGATTATTGCTACTTCTCCTAAACTATTTAGAGGGTTGACATGGACTTTACACACACATTATTATCATGGCTTTGCAGGCCCTAAATGAAAATTGTGCCACTTTATGGCCAACACTGTGGCCCGATTGAAAACCTGTTTTGCTACTCTTACTGAGTGCATGATTATACCAGCAGGGTGTTCTCTTGTGAAGTCAAGTTGGTTCTAAATGAAAATGCTGTTGATCTGGCATACAGTATGACCACAACAGTGGCATCTTGAAAATTTGTTATTGCTGCTTCTGAGTGAATGGTCATGTGATGATGGGATTTTCTCTGAGAAATTTCTTATGGTGTCTGGTTGGTTGTAAATGAAAGTGGTACTGATCTAACTTAAGAAATGTCACTATAATGGCTCAAGAATGTCACTATAATGGCTCTCTTGAAAATCTTTTTAAAGGCTACTACTCTAACTGGTAATGTTGATATTGTGCTTTTGTTCAATGACTTCTTATGACGTCTAGTTGGTCCTAATTACTGTTATGACCATCACTATGGTAACTATGGTGTCTACTTGTTTCCAGGTAAACATGGTGCCCATCTGATGTAAGTGTGGCCAGCATGTCAACTCTCTTGAAACTTTTGTTATTGCTGCTACTTATAAATGGAAAGTCATATCAACATTGAGTTTTAACAAGAAGAATTATAATATCTGGTTGATTCTGAATGAAAACTGTGCTGAGAAGACCTCAAATATGGCTGTCATAATGAACATATTGAAAATTTGGTATCAAATTCTCCTGAATAGATGGTCATATCAGTATGGTGTTTTCATCAGAAGCTTTATAATGCTGTCTAGTTTTTCATAAATGAAAATGCTTCTGATCTTACTTCCAGTATGGCTGCTGCAGCATCTAATTTAACACTCTTACCACTCACAAGTATCAGTGAAGGATTCAACTCTCAGCAGTTATTATGTTTTCTGACAGTTGAACATCAGCCCCTTTGTGAGACTCATATTTTTCCCATTAATCTACATAGTTAACTGTCTGGTTTTAGAACAAATTAAACACTGTGCATCAAAAGGATTATAAATATTATTTTCCATGCTAAGATTTTGTAACACTTGATTCTTAATATAATTTCATATTTTAAGATAGATGACTGATGCAAGATGGAACTATAATTAAGAAGTGGACAGTAAATTTTGAGCTTGATTTTTTTTCAATAGACATGGTTGAAAGCATTTAACTAAAATTTGGTGACGTTTAGTTTAGTTCCTGTTATGTTCCATTTTTCTTTAGCCTGTCTTCCTTAAATGCAGGAGAGCTGATACTATACTCCAATATCATAGTTACACCTTTCATATTTAAGTCAGTACCTCATATATTATTGGCTCTATTTATGAGAAATTTAATTTTTTATGCTGTCCTAGGATTACAACACAACTACTCTTAGGAGGTCTCAGTGACCTATTTTTCACACTTAAGTGACCATGCATGCTTTTTATGTTTAAGTCAGACTCTAATCCTTATATAGTGATGAAAATTAATATGCATCCTGATGAGTATTACACACCACAACATATGTAGGTCACTGTTATCTATTTTTCTTTATAATGTGATCTACTTAACATGCTCCATTGATAATGTACACAGTTTAGGTGGGTTTCCTGTAGCTGTGATCCACATCAACCACTTGGTTTGTCTTGATAAGTAATATCCTTGAGGATTCTCAGATGTAAAACTCTTGTGTCCAAAAAATATGTGCAGGTGATATTTGTTTTTGTCTGACAGATTCTTTTTTTGTTTAAAACTGACTTGAAAATAATTTCCTGCATTTGTGAGTGGAGAGCTAAAAGAAATCAGTGGAGTTATTAATTATGTTTTAGGTCAAGCCTTTATAATAGTGAGACACATGTTACTTTTCAGACTGTAAGGGCATTGGCATCACCATTGTTAAGATTTTGCATTAAAATCTATGATATGTATCAACTAAAACTTTTGAATGATATTATTTTAGCCCAAAGATTTGTATCATATGCTAGGATTTGTATTATTCTTGCTTAATACTTTTCACATATGACACTGCATTTAAGAGAATTCTTTTTTCTTTTTAATCAGTTTCCCATAGAGATGTCAATGCCTTGGATTCTAACAGATCATATACTGGAGAAAAAAGAACCTTCCATGATGGAGTGAGTATCTTTTTCTCATGTTGAAATCTCCAAGCTTAAAACTAACAGCTATTGGTGATGTGTGATTTGTAGTTTTAACATACATTTTTAAAATTTTTCAGTCATATCTCTATGATTTTTGTATTGTGTCAATTGATAGTGATGTCTAGCACTTGGGCATTATGCCACAGACATGTAGCATGATGTCCCTCCTAGTCACATTATCCTGACTCCAGGCTAACCAGTCCTAACACTGATGTCTTAATGCTGAACACCTAATGAGGCACCTCTTAGTACCATTGTTATGATTCGGCTTGGGTTCGAAACCCTGACCTCCAGCATCTGAGGTGGATGCTCTCACCACTACACCAACAGAGTGGTTCTATCAGTTATTTATGGTGTATGCATTTCTTCCAATACATGTTCAGAACAACAGCTTCACTATTTGAAATGTACCTGATAAATTTTTGAAGTCTTCCTGTCCTCTCACTGGTACCTAATGACAATATTGACTTTAGAAATATATACCATACAAAATAAAGGAAGCTAGTTCAATTAATGAAAGTTGAATGTGGAAATAAGACACTTCCCATTCAGATTAGTGATAGCTTTAGAATTTTTGAATGTCTGAAGTCTTTTAATCTAACTATAAAGGGTTTAGTTATTCTAAGGTACTTTTGTGTGTATTTTGAATTTTTGAGGAAATCTTATTAGAAATAAAATGTACAAAACACTTGACCTTAGTGCTTCTGCTTTTGGGCCTGTGTGTATGTCTGTGTGTGTTGCCAGTTTATGTACAGTATGTAATGTTGATATGTATCAACATTTTTCAAATGTACATAGAATATATTTAAGGGTATGTATTGCCACTTAATGTACAAATGTAACATATGTACTGATGGCATGTATGACCATTATATATATATATATATAATGTATTTGCCATATGTACTAGGCTGTTTATTGCAACTTTAGTTGTGGTATGTATGTTAATAAAAATGATGACCTGGTGTGATACATGTGATGATGCATACACATGTTTTGCTTTTTAACAATTACATGCTGTTAACGTCAGTTTTGTTGAGATTCTAAAATGGTTGCTGTTCTTTGTCAGATGAATATTATTTGATGACTTATGAGTAAGATTGATGATAATTTGAATATTATTTGATGGCCTATGGTTGGAGTGACTGTCAATAAAGTATTTGATGCCTGACTGTTCATATATGAATATTTATTTGATAGGCCTATGAATAGGAGTGACTGTCCTATAACAATTGGCGTGACTGTCATATGAATATTATGTATATGGGCCTATGGTTTGGAGTGTATGTCGTATAAATATAGATATGACTGTCATTTGAATATTATTTTATGGCCTATGGTTTGGAGTGAACTGTCCTATACATATTGAGTGACTGTCATTTGAATATTAATTGATGTCCTACGAGTTGAGTGACTTTCAGTGAATATTATATTAGTATGGCCTATGGTTTGGAGTGACTGTCCTATAAATATTGGACGTGACTGTCATAGATATGTTTTTAAGCATGGTTTGGAGTGACTGTCCTATAAATATTGGAGTGACTGTCATTCGAATATAAATATTGGAGTGACTGTCATTTGAATATAAATATTGGAGTGACTGTCATATGAATATCATTTGATGGCCTATGGTTTGGAGTGACTGTCCTACAAATATTGAAGTGACTGTCATTTGAATATTATTTGATGGCCTATGGTTTGGAGTGACTGTTTTATAAATATTGAAGTGACTGTCATTTGAATATTATTTGATGGACTATGGTTTGGAGTGACTGTCCTATAAATATTGGAATGACTGTTATATGAATATTATTTTATGGCCTATGGTTTGGAGTGACTGTCTTATAAATATTGGAGTGACTGTCATTTGAATATTATTTGATGGCCTATGGTTTGGAGTGACTGTCCTATAAATATTGGAGTGACTGTCATTTGAATATTATTTGATGGCCTATGGTTTGGAGTGACTGTCCTATAAATATTGGAGTGACTGTCATTTGAATATTATTTGATGGCCTATGGTTTGGAGTGACTGTCCTATAAATATTGGAGTGACTGTCATTTGAATATGTTTTTATGGCCTATGGTTTGGAGTGACTGTCCTATAAATATTGGAGTGACTGTCATTTGAATATTATTTGATGACCAATGGTTTGGAGTGACTGTCTTATAAATATTGGAGTGACTGTCATATAAATATTGGAGTGACTGTCTTATAAATATTGGAGTGACTGTCATTTGAATATTATTTGATGGACTATGGTTTGGAGTGACTGTCCTATAAATATTGGAGTGACTGTCATTTGAATATTATTTGATGGACTATGGTTTGGAGTGACTGTCCTATAAATATTGGAATGACTGTCATATGAATATTATTTATATTATTTTATGGCCTATGGTTTGGAGTGACTGTCTTATAAATATTGGAGTGACTGTCATATGAATATTATTTATATTATTTTATGGCCTATGGTTTGGAGTGACTGTCTTATAAATATTGGAGTGACTGTCATTTGAATATTATTTGATGGCCTATGGTTTGGAGTGACTGTCCTATAAATATTGGAATGACTGTCATATGAATATTATTTGATGGCCTATGGTTTGGAGTGACTGTCCTATAAATATTGGAATGACTGTCATTTGAATATTATTTGATGGCCTATGGTTTGGAGTGACTGTCCTACAAATATTGAAGTGACTGTCATTTGAATATTATGTTATATGGTTTGGAGTGACTGTCCTATGAATATTATTTGATGGCCTATGGTTTGGAGTGACTGTCCTATAAATATTGGAGTGACTGTCATTTGAATATTATATGATGGACTATGGTTTGGAGTGACTGTCTTATAAATATTGGAGTGACTGTCATTTGAATATTATGTTATATGGTTTGGAGTGACTGTCCTATAAATATTGGAGTGACTGTCATTTGAATATAAATATTGGAGTGACTGTCATTTGAATATAAATATTGGAGTGACTGTCATATGAATATCATTTGATGGCCTATGGTTTGGAGTGACTGTCCTACAAATATTGAAGTGACTGTCATTTGAATATTATTTGATGGCCTATGGTTTGGAGTGACTGTCCTATAAATATTGGAGTGACTGTCATTTGAATATTATTTGATGGCCTATGGTTTGGAGTGACTGTCCTATAAATATTGGAGTGACTGTCATTTGAATATTATGTTATATGGTTTGGAGTGACTGTCCTATAAATATTGGAGTGACTGTCATTTGAATATGTTTTTATGGCCTATGGTTTGGAGTGACTGTCCTATAAATATTGGAGTGACTGTCATTTGAATATTATTTGATGGCCTATGAGTTGGAGTGACTGTCCTATGAATATTATTTGATGGCCTATGGTTTGGAGTGACTGTCCTATAAATATTGGAGTGACTGTCATTTGAATATTATGTTATATGGTTTGGAGTGACTGTCCTATAAATATTGGAGTGACTGTCATTTGAATATGTTTTTATGGCCTAAGTTTGGAGTGACTGTCCTATACATATTGGAGTGACTGTCCTATGAATATTATTTGATGGCCTATGGTTTGGAGTGACTGTCCTATAAATATTGGAGTGACTGTCATTTGAATATAAATATTGGAGTGACTGTAATTTGAATATTATTTGATGACCTATGGTTTGGAGTGACTGTCCTATGAATATTATTTGATGGCCTATGGTTTGGAGTGACTGTCCTATAAATATTGGAGTGACTGTCATTTGAATATTATTTGATGACCAATGGTTTGGAGTGACTGTCCTATAAATATTGAAGTGACTGTCATTTGAATATTATTTGATGGCCTATGAGTTGGAGTGACTGTCCTATGAATATTATTTGATGGCCTATGGTTTGGAGTGACTGTCCTAATATTGGAGTGACTGTCATTTGGATATTATTTGATGGCCTATGGTTTGGAGTGACTGTCCTATACATATTGGAGTGACTGTCATATGAATATTATTTTATGGCCTATGGTTTGGAGTGACTGTCTTATAAATATTGGAGTGACTGTCATATGAATATTATTTGATGGCCTATGGTTTGGAGTGACTGTCCTATAAATATTGGAGTGACTGTCATTTGAATATTATTTTATGGCCTATGGTTTGGAGTGACTGTCTTATAAATATTGGAGTGACTGTCATATGAATATTATTTGATGGCCTATGGTTTGGAGTGACTGTCCTATAAATATTGGAGTGACTGTCATTTGAATATTATTTGATGGCCTACGAGTTGGAGTGACTGTCCTATGAATATTATTTGATGGCCTATGGTTTGGAGTGACTGTCCTATAAATATTGGAGTGACTGTCATTTGAATATTATTTGATGACATATGAGTAGGAGTGACTGTCCTTTTCATTACTCTAAGTTCTTGTTGGAAGTGTTGATGTATCTGGTACCATTCTTAAAACACTATGCTTTTATTAACAAACATAACTTCTTTTACCTATCCTAATGTACTTTTTTAATTATGAAGAAAGATTTTTAATATCTGATATAGATGTGCACAGTGTTACATATAAGCTCATTTAAAGTAACATAAAGAAAAGAGTGAGGACAAGAAGCTTTGTAAATTTTAACAAAAATAATTTATTTCCCTAGAAAAGACAAAACTATGAAACAAGACTTAAGATTTACAAAGAAGAGCCAAAAATTTGTCCTAAAATTGTGAAAACACATAAGTCCTGTGACTAAACAGTTCTAATTGACGTCTGAATCTCAATTCCATTCCAAGATGGCAGATGATGACATCAGACAAAGGTTAACAAAATGTCCAGAATTTTCACTGTGAATCACAATTTGTATTGTTCTGTTTCAATTTCGAAATAATTTTAGCAAATGTTTTTGTTCAAAGCCAGCTAAGTAGTTCTTCAGGGAAAAAATTATTCTTTTAAAGGTAGATGAAGTACAGCTATCACCAATAACAAAACACGTTGTTCTACAAATGTACAAATGAACAACTCTTTCCAGCACAGGAATACCTTTTCCTTAAGGTATTAGAAACTGTATAAGATGTTATGATGTGACTCTCTAACATGTTAAAATAAGACTTGACTATGACTATTTTGCAGGTACCATGTGTATTTAAAGTAAACTAATATGTCACCCCATGCTCACGCACGGAGAAATAATGTAGATTTCAAAATCTAGCCAGATCGCAGTATAGAATGTCAACAAGTATTATTAGTAATGACTCTGACCACAACCAATCATTTACATAGCTATTTCTGACTGTTTACTTAATACGACAAAACCATCATACAAAAATTGTTCTTACACGAGTCACATTTATGTTCTAAACAAACACAATGTTTCTAATAAATTATTAAGCCCTGTGAACATAATCATCATCATTTTTATATTAATTATATTTAATGGTAAAAATGAAATTAAAAAAAAACAAAGAATTAGAAAGAATTCAAATTTTAATCCACATGTAATTTAACTACAGGGTCATAACAGCAGTATTACCAACGTACCAGTTTACTGCTGTATTCTTTCCAGTGGTACGTACCATGGTACTTTTTCACTGTAATAGTACTTTGATAGTCTCATTTAGTAAGAAATGTACAGAAATTCCCAAGTAATATTTTTACAAATTTAATGTGATTAAAAACATGATTTCATTTTCCATGATAAAATAATTACAGAAGTTAACATTTTTATTAAAAATGTCAAAAATAAATTTTGAATCTTATAAATGTATGTATAGACCTTTAATCACATGTCTTATGTGTGTCATTTATGCCAACATGGCAGCTAAGTCGGATGTTATCATTGATATTCAGGCCAAATCCAACACTTGGAAAAAATTGGGATTAAATTAAAGGGGGAAAAAGTTCTTTTCAGTTGTTTACTAGTTTACATTGATGTGTTAAGTGATGGTTTCTTTTTAAGGATGAAGAAAAACAACATAAAATTTTCATTTGTTTCTTGTTTGAATTTTATGTAATCTATTTAGTCTGCTAAATATTTTCTTGTTTGTTGAGTTATTGTGTTTTATGTTCTCTCTCTGATAAATATCTTGTATGGGTGCTGGAATCCCTGTCAAAGTTTCCCCGACTATTAATATCATTAGTGTTGATAAATTGTAGTCTTCCGTGTCAACAGTTCCTATTTTTTTCAGTATTTCCCATTTTTATAAATAAATTTTCTGTCAGCACAATGTTGTGTTTACATGGTGATAGGTATTGTATAAGCTTAATCATTCCATGTTCACTTCAGTTTTTAAAAACAACTTTTACAGTAGTTAGCATACACATAACAAATTCATGTTCTGTAAGGCGTATATCATTTAATTTGGGAGTGGTGGCTGCGATTTTTGTTTCAGCCCAGATATTCTATTTTCATTTCTCTCAAGATAATTAATTTTTCCCCCTGTAATATAATGTATATAATATGGTGCTATTTTGTTTAATCAGAGCTAGATATTTTTCCAGCTATTTCAGAACAGGAAACTTAAAGCATACATCCCAAATAAAAGAAAATTAAACAGTTGATCTTTAATATAATTGTGGTATAGTGTGGTACATATCACAGTATGTTCAGAAATACTGCATTACAAAACTTGCTGTGGTACCAAATTCTAATCTGAGATATCTTGTTTGATGTATCACTACATCCCCAGTATGTATGCTTCTTTTTTATATGTAGTGTTTATATAGGTAGGTAATTTGGTAGCTAGGTAGGTATGCAGTCATCCCTTCATATGCCAGGACTAAAAGTTGCTGTCCAACCAGTAATTACAATTTACATGGAAAGCATTGATGAAATGTTATTTCTTGTTCACAGGTACATTCTGTATCCATTAGATCTGTACAATGACTCTGGGCATTATGCCTTGACCAAGTTCCGACAACAGTTCCTGTACGATGAAGTGGAAGCAGAGGTATGGTTTCATTGTACTCATCTAATTTTGATGTTATTGGGTATCTTACTATCATTTGCTCAGTCTTGCCATTAAACTTGTTCTAGGTTGTTTATATCATGTGTTTTCAAAACTTTTTAATGAGTACAGTGGTCCCTAACTATAAAGCACCTCAGTATAACAGTCCCTGACACAACATGGGTATAGTCATGGATATCACCGTAAAGTACATCCATATAACACAGATTCCCAGAAATAACATTCATCTCACTATAATGCATATCCATGTAACAGAGTCCCTGACATAACATGGGTATAGTCATGGATCTCACCAAAAGCACCTTCATATAGCACAGTCCTTGATATTACATGGGTACAGTCATACATCTCACTATAAAGCACCTACATATAGCACAGTCCTTCATAAAACATGGGTACAGTCATGGATCTCACTATAAAGCACCTCCATATAGCACAGTCCTTGATATAACATGGATATAGTCATGGATCTCACTGTGAAACACCTCAGTATAACACATTCCCTAATATAATACTGATACAGTCATAGATCTTACAATAAGGCATCACTATAAAAAAATAAAAATCAGCCCCTGATATAACATGGGTGTAATCATGGATCACATGATAAAGCTTACTAGTATAACAGTCCCTGAGATAAAACAGGTGTTGTAATGGATCTTACTACAAAGTACTTAATTATAACATGTTCCTTGATATAACACAGGTAGGATCATTGATCTCATTTTGACACAGTCCTTGATATTACACACATATAGTCTTGGATCACACAATAGAGTACCTGATATAACAGATAACACTACTATCATGCAAGTCTCTTGGTCAACATTTGCTGCACTCTAATGTCATGCAAGCCTTTTACTTTACCATTTGGATACAAATTAATGTCATGCAAGCCTTTTTACTCTACCATAGGCTACACACTAATGTCATGCAAGCATTATACTCTACCATTTGGATAAAGTTCAGATTTATCTTTTTTTGCACATTATTAAAGATTTTTTGTCTTAAAAGTTTTACTAAAATTGCTTTTCATTTTAACATTTATTTTTAGGTCAACCTCTGCTTTGATCAGTTTGTGTACAAGCTGAGTGATCAAGTATTTGCCTACTACAAGCATTTAACAGCAAGGTATTTTGAAATATCAGCTTAAACACACATTACCGCTAATTAGTACTCAATTATTTGTCAAGTTCTTTACATGAATACACACCAATATGAAATAATTCTGATTGAGGGAGGTATCAAGTTTTTCATATGGCATTGTAGAAGTCAATAGTGAAAGGTATTAAGTTCTTGTTGGAAGTGTGAAGTATGGGTCAGTAATAGGGGTTATGTTTCCAGTACTCTTGTCAGCATCATTGTTGTCATTGACTTTGGTGTCAGTGTTGATTTGCATTTTAGTGGGAACTGAGTTTCTTGTAATTGGCTGTCAGGAATGAGGCATTCATTTTTACAAGTAATTAATGCATGCAGCTGTCATTAGGAATCTAATGTGAAACAATTATGTTTCTGTATGATTTCTTATTTTATCATTTGTGAGGACAGAACAAGTTGAAAAGAAAAATGTATCTGCCTACACAGCTTGTTGGCAAAATTGTTTGGAGGCTGGAGATACATTGGTGTCATTTTTCTTTCAGTTTTACCATTACAATTCTGTGCTTATGTCTTGAATTAGTTTCTGCCAGTTGTGGCAGTGGTAGTTTGTGCATTAAGATTCTATGTTAAGGTCTTGTATTAAACATTCAGGCTGTCAAGGAATTGTCACTTTTAACATTAAGAATCTACACTAAAGTTTTATATTATAGTTTCTGTTAGTTAAAGCAGCATCAGTTTCAATGTTAAGATTCTATGTTTCAGTCTTGTTTCTAAAGTTTTTGCCAGGCATATGCATGAAGTCAGCAGAGCCGCTGTCTTTACAACCAATAATTGATGCATGCTTGATATTTACCTGTCTTCAGATTTCCTGGTCTTTCAGTGATGTAGTCATTTTTGAATTGCAGTAGAGCTAGGATTGTCCTGACTTTTTAGGATATATGAGAATGGTTGCAATAATCACAAGTTTAAATACAGTCTAATAATCTGGCACAGATTATTGCCAGTAAAAACATTTGATAAAGGAGTTTGTTGAATAAGTGGATACTATTTATGAATAACTTGTAAGAAAATGGTTGCTTTGCATTGTCATATAGATGCCCTTTAACTGGGTTTCTTTCTATACATTAAAAATACACTTTGGACATGTTCGTTAACACATACTAATAATTGACGTAAGTCAGTTTCACATAATGGAATAGGGATAGATATCAGTAATTACCAAAAATCTCTTCTAATTTCAGCATACAAATTATTTTCAGGATATTTATCCGTCAAATATTCTTCATCTGTGTTAGCATGTATGAAGAAAAGAAAAATGTGATAGCATTCAAATTGAAATGAACCATATGTGATTGAAGGAAGGTAGAAAACAACTGCAAACTTCATAGACCAAGATATATTGTCACATAATGCGTCAGTAGATCTTGATCTGTGCTGTTTGAATTAATGAGTAGAACAAGCAAAATAGACCTTGATCTGACAGATATGGGTCTGTGTTGTTTGCAGTTTGACCAACTTATAAGTGATTGTGTATGGCACATGTACAATTTCTTCTCAAATAAAGTATACAGTACTCCTTAAAGACCAAAACCTCAGTAAAAAATTTTCCCTATAAGACTGAAATAATGTTCTGGTCTCAAGTTTTCCCCTAATAAATTAACTTGGTAGATGGAAAATCAGAAAACTTAAAATTTGATTTTATCTAGAGAAATATTAGGCTTGAGAGATTTCACTGCATATTGCACAATTTGACTGGATGTTTTTTTCTTTTATAATGGAAACTATAAATTTATTCTGCAGCATAATGCTAGACAAGCGGTTCAGAGCGGAGTGTGCCAATGCTGGGGTTAATATCAGCTATCCAGTAGCCAACCGTTATGAGACTCTATTAAAACAAAGACATGTTAAGGTATTGTGTTGTTTCACTTGCAGAGGCAATAGAGACTATTCATATTGTTATCATGTGCAAGGATATAGTTATATGAATTAGTAATACATTTTTTAATGACATGCAAGGATATAGTTGTATGAATTAGTAATACATTTTTTTAATGACATGCAAGGGTATAGTTATATGAATTAGTAATACATTTTTTTTAATGACATGCAAGGGTATAGTTGTATGAATTAGTAATACATTTTTTTAATGACATGCAAGGATGTAGTTGTATGAATTAGTAATACATTTTTTTTAATGACATGCAAGGGTATAGTTGTATGAATTAGTAATACATTTTTTTTAATGACATGCAAGGGTATAGTTATATGAATTAGTAATACATTTTTTTAATGACATGCAAGGGTATAGTTGTATGAATTAGTAATACATTTTTTTTAATGACATGCAAGGATATAGTTATATGAATTAGTAATACATTTTTTTAATGACATGCAAGGGTATAGTTGTATGAATCAGTAATACATTTTTAATGACATGCAAGGATATAGTTATATGAATTAGTAATACATTTTTAATGACCTGCAAGGGTATAGTTATATGAATTAGTAATACATTTTTTAATGACATGCAAGGGTATAGTTGTATGAATTAGTAATACATTTTTTTTAATGACATGCAAGGGTATAGTTGTATGAATTAGTAATACATTTTTTTTAATGACATGCAAGGATATAGTTGTATGAATTAGTAATACATTTTTTTTAATGACATGCAAGGGTATAGTTGTATGAATTAGTAATACATTTTTTAATGACATGCAAGGGTATAGTTGTATGAATCAGTAATACATTTTTTAATGACATGCAAGGATATAGTTATATGAATTAGTAATACATTTTTTTTAATGACATGCAAGGATATATTAGTATGAATTAGTAATACATTTTTTTTAATGACATGCAAGGGTATAGTTATATGAATTAGTAATACATTTTTTTAATGACATGCAAGGGTATAGTTATATGAATTAGTAATACATTTTTTTTAATGACATGCAAGGGTATAGTTGTATGAATTAGTAATACATTTTTTAATGACATGCAAGGATATAGTTATATGAATTAGTAATACATTTTTTAATGACATGCAAGGATATAGTTATATGAATTAGTAATACATTTTTTAATGACATGCAAGGATATAGTTATATGAATTAGTAATACATTTTTTTTAATGACATGCAAGGGTATAGTTGTATGAATTAGTAATACATTTTTTTTAATGACATGCAAGGGTATAGTTATATGAATTAGTAATACATTTTTTAATGACATGCAAGGGTATAGTTGTATGAATTAGTAATACATTTTTTTTAATGACATGCAAGGATATAGTTATATGAATTAGTAATACATTTTTTTAATGACATGCAAGGGTATAGTTGTATGAATCAGTAATACATTTTTTAATGACATGCAAGGATATAGTTATATGAATTAGTAATACATTTTTAATGACCTGCAAGGGTATAGTTATATGAATTAGTAATACATTTTTTTAATGACATGCAAGGGTATAGTTGTATGAATTAGTAATACATTTTTTTAATGACATGCAAGGGTATAGTTGTATGAATTAGTAATACATTTTTTTTAATGACATGCAAGGATATATTAGTATGAATTAGTAATACATTTTTTTTAATGACATGCAAGGGTATAGTTGTATGAATTAGTAATACATTTTTTTTAATGACATGCAAGGATATAGTTATATGAATTAGTAATACATTTTTTTAATGACATGCAAGGGTATAGTTGTATGAATTAGTAATACATTTTTTAATGACATGCAAGGGTATAGTTGTATGAATTAGTAATACATTTTTTTAATGACATGCAAGGGTATAGTTGTATGAATTAGTAATACATTTTTTTAATGACATGCAAGGATATATTAGTATGAATTAGTAATACATTTTTTTTAATGACATGCAAGGGTATAGTTGTATGAATTAGTAATACATTTTTTTTAATGACATGCAAGGATATAGTTGTATGAATTAGTAATACATTTTTTAATGACATGCAAGGATATAGTTATATGAATTAGTAATACATTTTTTAATGACATGCAAGGGTATAGTTGTATGAATTAGTAATACATTTTTTAATGACATGCAAGGGTATAGTTGTATGAATTAGTAATACATTTTTTTTAATGACATGCAAGGATATAGTTATATGAATTAGTAATACATTTTTTTTAATGACATGCAAGGGTATAGTTGTATGAATTAGTAATACATTTTTTTAATGACATGCAAGGGTATAGTTGTATGAATTAGTAATACATTTTTTTAATGACATGCAAGGGTATAGTTGTATGAATTAGTAATACATTTTGTTTTAATGACATGCAAGGGTATAGTTGCTTGAATTAGTAATACATTTTGTTTTAATGACATGCAAGGATATAGTTATATGAATTAGTAATACATTTTTGTATAACATGCAAGGATATATTTGTATGAATTAGTAATACATTTTTTAATGACATGCAAGGGTATAGTTGTATGAATTAGTAATACATTTTTTTTAATGACATGCAAGGATATAGTTATATGAATTAGTAATACATTTTTTAATGACATGCAAGGATATAGTTATATGAATTAGTAATACATTTTTTTTAATGACATGCAAGGATATATTTGTATGAATTAGTAATAATACATTTTTTTAATGACATGCAAGGATATATTTGTATGAATTAGTAATACATTTTTTTAATGACATGCGAGGATAATGATAATGGTAATGATGTTCATTAGACATTACATTTCTGATGGTAATGATGGTCATTAGGCATTGTTTCTGATTGTAATGATGGTCATTAGGCATTACATTTCTGATGGTAATGATGGTTAGTAGGCATTACATTTCTGATGGTAATGATGTTTAGTACGCATTATGTTTCTGATGGTAATGATGGTCATTAGGCATTACATTTCTGATGGTAATGATGGTCATTAGGCATTACATTTCTGATGGTAATGATGGTCATTAGGCATTACATTTCTGATGGTAATGATGGTCATTAGGCATTACATTTCTGATGGTAATGATGGTCATTAGGCATTACATTTCTGATGGTAATGATGGTTAGTAGGCATTACGTTTCTGATGGTAATGATGGTCATTAGGCATTACATATCTGATGGTAATGATGGTTAGTTGGCATTACGTTTCTGATGGTAATGATGGTCATTAGGCATTACATTTCTGATGGTAATGATGGTCATTAGGCATTATGTTTCTGATGGTAGTGATGATGAGATATAGACGAAATATTTCTGATGGTAATGATGGTGAGATACAGGCATTACATTTACGATAGCAATGATGATGAGGTATAGACATTACATTTCTGATCTGATGGTAATAATGGTGAGATATAGGCATTATGTGTATGATGGTAATGATGAGGTAAAGGCATTAAGTTTAGGATGGTAATGATGGTGAGATATAATCATTATGTTTCTTGTGGTAACAGTGGTGAGATAAAGGGTTTACATTTCTGATGGTAATATTGGTGAGATATAGACATTTTGTTATTGATGATAATGATGATGCCATCATCAACATTTAAAATCAGTGTGGAAGGTTTTGAAAGTCATGTATCTTTTACATTGTTTCTGTATACAAATTGAACTTAAGAATATTATTGCTATGTATCCAAAGGATATATCCTTGTATGCTAGTGCATCATGTCTCACATGATGGCAAGAGTATCATTAAGTAGTGCTTCCCATCTTGTCTAATGGCAAGAGTATCATTGAGTAGTGCTTCCCATCTTGCCTGATGGCAAGAGTATCATTGAGTAGTGCTTCCCATCTTGCCTGATGGCAAGAGTATCATTGAGTAGTGCTTCCCATCTTGCCTGATGGCAAGAGTATCATTGAGTAGTGCTTTCCATCTTGCCTGATGGCAAGAGCAGCATTAAGTAGTGCTTCTCATCTTGCCTGATGGCAAGAGTATCATTAAGTAGAACTTGCCTGATGGCAAGTGTATCATTGAGTAGTGCTTCCCATCTTGCCTGATGGCAAGAGTATCATTGAGTAGTGCTTTCCATCTTGCCTGATGGCAAGAGTATCATTGAGTAGTGCTTTCCATCTTGCCTGATGGCAAGAGCAGCATTAAGTAGTGCTTCTCATCTTGCCTGATGGCAAGAGTATCATTAAGTAGAACTTGCCTGATGGCAAGTGTATCATTGAGTAGTGCTTCCCATCTTGCCTGATGGCAAGAGTATCATTGAGTAGTGCTTTCCATCTTGCCTGATGGCAAGAGTATCATTGAGTAGTGCTTTCCATCTTGCCTGATGGCAAGAGCAGCATTAAGTAGTGCTTCCCATCTTGCCTGATGGCAAGAGCAGCAATGCATAATATGCTACATAAAACTACAATTGATTGTTTCTTAAAGTCTAGAGTTTATACTTAGGTATGTTTCAGTTTTCTGTCATGCCTGCTTACGCAGAAAACTGCATCCACATCAGCATAATGTTTTTATAGGCTGGACTGTGCAATCTATTTTACTTTGTGTAGTAATCTTGTTCATATTTCACATTACCTACTGCAATATTCTTGGACCATTATATTCTATATTTCACATTAATTACAGCAATATTCTTGGACCATTGTATTTTATATTTCACATTAATTACAGCAATATTCTTGGACCATTGTATTTCATATTTCACATTAATTACAGCAGTATTCATGGGCCATTGTATTTTATATTTCACATTAATTGCAGCAATATTCTTGTACCATTGTATTGAATATTTCACAAAAACAGCAGCAGTATTGGATCATTGTAGTTTCTGTTTCACATCAACTACAGCAGTATACATTTACCATTATAGTTTTTATTTCACATAAATTAGAGCAGTACTTGAACATTGTAGTTTAGTTTACAGTAACTATAACAGTATTCTTGGACCATTATAGTTTATGTTTCACATCAATTACAGCAGTATTCGTGGGAAATTATATCTCTTAATAACTACTATGTGTTCTTGGACCATTGTAGTTCATATTTCACATTAAATACAGAAGTACTCTTGGACCATTCTTGATTCCATATATTTGATGTGAATAGAACTACCAGTACTTGATGTAGATGCAAGTCAATAGAAATATGTATACTTGTTGATGTAGATGTGAGTAAATATAACTATATGTACTTGTTGAGGTAGATGTGAGTCAATAATGTACATGTACTTATTGAGGTAGATGTGAGTCAGTAATGTACATGTACTTGTTGAGGTAGATGTTAGTCAATAATGTACATGTACTTGTTGAGGTAGATGTGAGTCAGTAATGTACTTGCTGAGGTAGATGTGAGTCAGTAATGTACATGTACTTGTTTTAGGTAGATGTGAGTCAGTAATGTACATGTAATTGTTGAGATAGATGTGAGTCAGTAATGTACATGTACTTGTTGAGATAGATGTGTCAGTAGAGCCACATGTACATGTTGATGTAGATGCGTGCCAATAGAACTATATGTACTTGTTGAGGTAGCTGTGAGTCATTAGGACTACATGTACATGTTGAGGCAGATGTGAGTCATTTGAATTACATGTACTGGCTGAGGTAGCTGTTAGTCATTAGGACTACATGTACATGTTGAGGCAGATGTGAGTCATTAGAATTACATGTACTTGTTGAGGTAGATGTGAGTCATTAGGACTACATGTACATGTTGAGGCAGATGTGAGTCATTAGAATTACATGTACTTGTTGAGGTAGATGTGAGTCATTAGGACTATATGTACATGTTGAGGTAGATATGAATCATTAGAACTACATGTACTTGCTGAGGTAGATGTGACTCAATAGAACTACTTGTACTTGTTGATGTAGATGTGAGACAATATAAAGACATATACTTGTTCTTTTAGGTCAGAATTATTATCCCTATATTGATGTCTTTCAAACTTACCATACAGATACAGTCTTAGCAAATGGAAAATAAGCGTTATCTTCCTTTTTCAGATTCTTGGACGTTCAATAGATCTGAATCGACTGATTGGTCAGAGAGTTAATGCAGCTCTTCAGAAGTCTCTTGATGTAGCTATTGCAAGATTTGAAGCAGAAGAACTCACTGGGGTTGTGGTAAGTGTCGAACATTCAAGTTGTTAAATATTGGGCAAATTAGTAGGGCAAGCTACTTCTTCCCCACCCACCTCACCCATCCACCTTGTCATCAGGTGAAAGTCATTTCTCCTTTTGATTGGTTGGTTTGGATTATATCATTTTACTATATCATTTTATTGCTACTGAAGGTAAAATTTTATATATGGTAAAAGGACCTGAAAAAAGTTAGCCAACTTTTTCATTATACAATGTTGAAAATGAAATTATGAAGCTTATATACATTGTTATAAACTAATCTACATATAAAATGTTATAATCTACAAATGCAATATTATAATATACATATAAATGTGATGATCTGCATATACAATGTTATAATCAACATATACAGTGTTATAATCTGTGTATGAACATTAATTATAGAGAGTGAGGAGACTACTTATTTGTATTCCTTTGTTAATTGTGTGATATCCGGAAGTCAGATACTGTGGTATCATTTCTTTCGGGTACTCATTTGTTTAGACAAAAACAAATTTTATACTTTATAATGATTTATTGCTGTTGATGAATTATTCTTTTAAAAAATTATGGTAAAAAAAGAGATGATTTACATGTTTCACATTGATGTTTTACAGAGTGAGGAACCTAATAAAACTATAATAATACATTTGAATATTTTACATGTTAATTATTGGATAAGGGACCAGATGTTCAGAAATGTGTAAAAGATTTTTTAACTTTTTTTAGGAACTGGAAGCATTGATAGAATGTAACAGACTGACTCACAAAATGCTGTTGAAGTTCCTCACATTAAATGACTTTGATGCAATGCTGAAAGAGGCAAATCATAATGTGTCAGCCCCATATGGACGAATAACATTGCATGTATTCTGGGAGCTAAACTACGACTTCCTACCAAACTATTGTTACAATGCTGCCACCAACAGGTTAGTATGCATATCAGTCTGTTGAATTGACTGCACTGCAAGAGTGAAACATGGGTTTCATTTATCAAAATGCTCTGCATGGGTGAAACATGATTTTCATGTCTCAAAAAGCATGTTTCATGTCTCAAAAAGTGATTCTTGCTTGTTATATGTCTGTGGCATGATGCCACAGTGCAGACATCATAGCAGTATGACTTGAAAATTGTTAAAGCTATGTTAAAAGTCCAAATCTCACACACCCTCCTACATAGATAGTCCTATCAGCATGGGGTTCTCACTGAAAAACTTTTTATGATCTCTTGCTCATCCTAAACAAAATGGTTCTGATCTGACATAAAATATTGTCACTACTGCAACCATTTTGAAAATTTTTTTCTTGCAAATCCTTCTGAACATAAAGTCTTACTTATGTGGAAATTTCACCAAAAAACTTTATATGTTATGCAATTAGTCTTAAATGAAAATGGAGGCAATCTGACCACCAGTATAGCCACCACACACTGACCATCCTAACAATTGTATCACTTCTCCTCAATCAATGGCCATATCAACATAATGTATTCACAGAAAAGACTAGTTGGTCCTTGATGAAAATTGTGCTGATGTGCAGTATGGCCATCACATCAACTATCTTATTATTCTTACTACTCCTGAATGCATGGTGATTTCAACACGAGGATCTTATTAAAATTCTTCTTGTGTCTGATTGGTCCTAAATGACATTGGTGCTAATCTACATCTATTATGGCAGTCACAGTGTCTGATTGGTCCTAAATGAAATTGGTGCTAATCTACATCTCTTATGGCTGTCAGTGTCTGATTGGTCCTAAATGAAATTGGTGCTAATCTACATCTATTATGGCTGTCAGTGTCTGATTGGTCTTAAATGAAATTGGTGCTAATCTACATCTTTTATGGCTGTCACAGTGTCTGATTGGTCCTAAATGAAATTAATGCTAATCTACATCTATTATGGCTGTCACAGTGTCTGATTGGTCCTAAATGAAATTGGTACTAATCTACATCTTTTATGGCTGTCAGTGTCTGATTGGTCCTAAATGAAATTGGTGCTAATCTACATCTGTTATGGCTGTCACAGTGTCTGATTGGTCCTAAATGAAATTGGTGCTAATCTACATCTATTATGGCTGTCAGTGTCTGATTGGTCCTAAATGAAATTGGTGCTAATCTACATCTTTTATGGCTGTCACAGTGTCTGATTGGTCCTAAATAAAAATTGGTGCTAATCTACATCTATTATGGCTGTCACAATGTCTGATTGGTCCTAAATGAAATTGGTGCTAATCTACATCTATTATGGCTGTCAGTGTCTGATTGGTCCTAAATGAAAATTGGTGCTAATCTACATCTATTATGGCTGTCACAGTGTCTGATTGGTCTTAAATGAAGATTGGTGCTAATCTACATCTGTTATGGCTGTCACAGTGTCTGATTGGTCCTAAATGAAAATTGGTGCTAATCTACATCTATTATGGCTGTCACATTGTTTGATTGGTCCTAAATGAAATTGGTGCTAATCTTCTTCTATTATGGCTGTCAGTGTCTGATTGGTCCTAAATGAAGATTGGTGCTAATCTACATCTATTATGGCTGTCACAGTGTTTGATTGGTCCTAAATGAAATTGGTGCTAATCTTCTATTATGGCTGTCAGTGTCTGATTGGTCCTAAATGAAATTGGTGCTAATCTACATCTATTATGGCTGTCAGTGTCTGCTTGGTCCTAAATGAAATTGGTGCTAATCTACATCTTTTGTGGCTGTCAGTGTCTGATTGGTCCTAAATAAAAATTGGTGCTAATCTTCTATTATGGCTGTCAGTGTCTGATTGGTCCTAAATGAAATTGGTGCTAATCTACATCTTTTATCGCTGTCAGTGTCTGATAGGTCCTAAATGAAATTGGTGCTAATCTACATCTGTTATGGCTGTCAGTGTCTGGTTGGTCCTAAATGAAAATTGGTGTTAATCTACATCTATTATGGCTGTCACAGTGTTTGATTGGTCCTAAATGAAATTGGTGCTAATCTTCTTTTATTATGGCTGTCACAGTGTCTGATTGGTCCTAAATGAAATTGGTGCTAATCTACATCTATTATGGCTGTCAGTGTCTGATTGGTCCTAAATGAAAATTGGTGCTAATCTACATCTATTATGGCAGTCACAGTGTCTGATAGGTCTTAAATGAAGATTGGTGCTAATCTACATCTGTTATGGCTGTCACAGTGTCTGATTGGTCCTAAATGAAAATTGGTGCTAATCTACATCTATTATGGCAGTCACAGTGTCTGATTGGTCCTAAATGAAATTGGTGCTAATCTACATCTCTTATGGCTGTCACAGTGTCTGATTGGTCCTAAATGAAATTGGTGCTAATCTACACCTGTTATGGCTGTCACAGTGTCTGATTGGTCCTAAATGAAGATTGGTGCTAATCTACATCAATTATGGCAGTCACAGTGTCTGATTGGTCTTAAATGAAGATTTGTGCTAATCTACATCTGTTATGGCTGTCACAGTGTCTGATTGGTCCTAAATGAAAATTGGTGCTAATCTACATCTATTATGGCTGTCACAGTGTTTGATTGGTCCTAAATGAAATTGGTGCTAATCTTCTATTATGGCTGTCACAGTGTCTGATTGGTCCTAAATGAAATTGGTGCTAATCTACATCTATTATGACTGTCAGTGTCTGATTGGTCCTAAATGAAATTGGTGCTAATCTACATCTTTTATGGCTGTCAGTGTCTGATTGGTCCTAAATGAAAATTGGTGTTAATCTACATCTATTATGGCTGTCACAGTGTTTGATTGGTCCTAAATGAAATTGGTGCTAATCTTCTTTTATTATGGCTGTCACAGTGTCTGATTGGTCCTAAATGAAATTGGTGCTAATCTACATCTAATATGGCTGTCAGTGTCTGATTGGTCCTAAATGAAAATTGGTGCTAATCTACATCTATTATGGCAGTCACAGTGTCTGATAGGTCTTAAATGAAGATTGGTGCTAATCTACATCTGTTATGGCTGTCACAGTGTCTGATTGGTCCTAAATGAAAATTGGTGCTAATCTACATCTATTATGGCAGTCACAGTGTCTGATTGGTCCTAAATGAAATTGGTGCTAATCTACATCTCTTATGGCTGTCACAGTGTCTGATCGGTCCTAAATAAAATTGGTGCTAATCTACACCTGTTATGGCTGTCACAGTGTCTGATTGGTCCTAAATGAAGATTGGTGCTAATCTACATCAATTATGGCAGTCACAGTGTCTGATTGGTCTTAAATGAAGATTTGTGCTAATCTACATCTGTTATGGCTGTCACAGTGTCTGATTGGTCCTAAATGAAAATTGGTGCTAATCTACATCTATTATGGCTGTCACAGTGTTTGATTGGTCCTAAATGAAATTGGTGCTAATCTTCTATTATGGCTGTCAGTGTCTGATTGGTCCTAAATGAAATTGGTGCTAATCTACATCTATTATGGCTGTCAGTGTCTGATTGGTCCTAAATGAAATTGGTGCTAATCTACATCTTTTATGGCTGTCAGTGTCTGATTGGTCTTAAATGAAGATTGGTGCTAATCTACATCTGTTATGGCTGTCAGTGTCTGATTGGTCCTAAATGAAATTGGTGCTAATCTACATCTATTATGGCTGTCACAGTGTCTGATTGGTCCTAAATGAAATTGGTACTAATGTACATCTTTTATGGCTGTCAGAGTCTGATTGGTCCTAAATGAAAATTGGTGTTAATCTACATCTATTATGGCTGTCACAGTGTTTGATTGGTCCTAAATGAAATTGGTGCTAATCTTCTTTTATTATGGCTGTCACAGTGTCTGATTGGTCCTAAATGAAATTGGTGCTAATCTACATCTATTATGGCTGTCAGTGTCTGATTGGTCCTAAATGAAATTGGTGCTAATCTACATCTATTATGACAGTCACAGTGTCTGATTGGTCCTAAATGAAATTGGTGCTAATCTACATCTTTTATGGCTGTCAGTGTCTGATCGGTCCTAAATGAAAATTGGTGCTAATCTACATTTATTATGGCTGTCAGTGTCTGATTGGTCTTAAATGAAAATTGGTGCTAATCTACATCTATTATGACAGTCACAGTGTCTGATTGGTCCTAAATGAAATTGGTGCTAATCTACATCTCTTATGGCTGTCAGTGTCTGATTGGTCCTAAATGAAATTGGTGCTAATCTTCTATTATGGCTGTCAGTGTCTGATTGGTCCTAAATGAAAATTGGTGTTAATCTACATCTATTATGGCTGTCGCAGTGTTTGATTGGTCCTAAATGAAATTGGTGCTAATCTACATTTATTATGGCTGTCACAGTGTCTGATTGGTCCTAAATGAAATTGGTGCTAATCTACATCTCTTATGGCTGTCAGTGTCTGATTGGTCCTACATGAAAATTGGTGCTAATCTACATTTATTATGGCTGTCAGTGTCTGATTGGTCTTAAATGAAAATTGGTGCTAATCTACATCTATTATGACAGTCACAGTGTCTGATTGGTCCTAAATGAAATTGGTGCTAATCTACATCTCTTATGAGGGGCCCCGAGTGGCCTAGTGGTCTAAAGCGCTGTCCGTTACGGATCACTGCCATCTCACCTCTGTCTGCGTGGGTTCGAGTCTAGGATTCGGCGAATGTGGATATGTGAGAAAGCTTGCCAGTAGCTTCTCGTGGGTCGGTGGTTCTTTCCGGTGATTTCACGGTTTCTTCCTCCACCATTAATACTGGCCGCCATGAATAGCCTATCGTGTGCTGAAAAATGGCGTTAAGCACAACAACAACAACAACAACAACAACATCTCTTATGGCTGTCAGTGTCTGATTGGTCCTAAATGAAATTGGTGCTAATCTACATCTTTTATGGCTGTCACAGTGTCTGATTGGTCCTAAATGAAATTGGTGCTAATCTACATCTATTATGGCTGTCAGTGTCTGATTGGTCCTAAATGAAATTGGTGCTAATCTACATCTTTTATGGCTGTCACAGTGTCTGATTGGTCCTAAATGAAATTGGTGCTAATCTACATCTTTTATGGCTGTCAGTGTCTGATTGGTCCTAAATGAAATTGGTGCTAATCTACATCTGTTATGGCTGTCACAGTGTCTGATTGGTCCTAAATGAAATTGGTGCTAATCTACATCTATTATGGCTGTCACAGTGTCTGATTGGTCCTAAATGAAATTGGTGCTAATCTACATCTATTATGGCTGTCACAGTGTCTGATTGGTCTTAAATGAAAATTGGTGCTAATCTACATCATATTATGGCTGTCACAGATGACTTCTTATGATGTCTAATTAGTCTGTAATGAAAATAGCTTTTATCTGAGGTCTTTTGTGGCCACCACAGTGTCCATCTAAAAAATCTTCTTATGTTTGCCTGCCCAAATGGAAAGTCATATTGACATGGCATTGCACTAGAAAATTTCTTGCCAAGTTAATCATCAGTGGAAATGTTGCTGATCCAGTATCTGCATTAGAAAGCTTAAAAATATGTTATCACTACTTATTTTGAATGGATGGTCATGTCAGCATAGGATTATCTCCCCAAAACTTGTTATAATGTTTATGTTGATCATAATTTAAAATGATGCTGATCTGATGCCTAGTATGAGGCCATCTTGAGAATCCTGTTTTCAAGTTAAAAGGAAAATTGTTTTTTGGGGGGAAAGGGGGTGTCATCAGAAGAGTTCTTTTTGTGTCTTGTTGGTCCTAAAGGAAAATTATTAACCCTCAGGTTAATATATCAAATATTGTTTCTAATACTCTCAGATGGATGGCATTATCATGATAGAAGTTTTACTGTATGATACCTAGTTGGGCCTAAATGAAAATGGGTTATGGGTTGTACATGCAATATGGCTGCCATGATAACTGTCTTGAAAATCTTGTCATCCCCCCTCTAAATGGATGACAGAGAATTTTCACCAAAGATTGCTAATGATGTCTGCCTTGTCCTAATGAAAATGGTGCCAATCTGAAAATAAGTATGTTAACCAAAGCATTGAATTAGAATATCTTGTTAATTTTGCAGAATATAAGAGATACGGTTTCAACACTCTGCAGTTAAAAGTAAGAAATGGTCTTATCTTGAATTCCTAGAGATTCTTGTTGCCTTGTACAGCATTGATCCCTTCAAGAGACTCTTTGTTTTTGATACAATTGTCATGCTTACAGATTTTTCTTTTCATGCTTAACTAATATTGATGTAACCATTTAGTTTGCTATTTACTTTATGCAGAACTGTTATAATTTTAATAGTAGATGCCAAAGGATTATTTATCTAGTAGATGTATTTAATTATTAAACTTTATGTTTTTTAAATAGTCCTGTGTGGTACATATTGATTTGGAACTTCCTTTTCAGGTTTGTGAGAACCAAGCTTCCGTTTGCTCCTGCAGGTTTCAGGGAAAAGCAACCAAATCCTTCCCCTCAGTACATATGGGGAACTAAGGTTTGTCATTTTAATGTAAGCTCCAGATAAAGCATGATGTATTTGTCACTTTTTAAATGGATTTGCCATTTTTGGTTGTTAGGCATCAACACAAGGATTTTGGATTTAGCACAGTTTCTCTGACACTTTTTGCATTTACAGTCATGGAACTTAAGTAGCTGTGTTGTGAAGGGCATTCACTTCTACAGGCCACTGTTATCTCGCCTCTGTCTGCATGGTTTCGAGTCTTGTTACGGCCAAAAGGGGTATGTGAGAAAAATTGCTAGTAGCTTCTTATGGGTTTTTGGTTCTTTCTAGGGCTTTTCCATGTTCTTCCATCAAATATATGAAATGCCATATATTATTGTGTTGAAGAATGGCGTTAAGCCACAAATTGGTCATCAGGGTAGGGTTTTTGGTTCTTCCTAGGGCTTTTCCATGTTCTTCCACCAAATATATGAACTGCCATATATTATTGTGTTGAAGAATGGCGTTAAGCCACAAATTGGTCATCAGGTTAGGGACTGCTCATCACAGTTAAAAGGAGGGCACAATAACCATTGTTATAAAATCCATTGACATTGCTGGATATCTGAAATGTGCCGCAGCTGAACAGGCAACACTGAGCTGCAGAATTCTTGTTCTTGACATCAGTGAAGCCTTGTTCTCGACATCAGTGAAGCCTTTTCTTGTTCTTGACATCAGTGAAGCCTTTTCTTGTTCTCGACATCAGTGAAGCCTTTTCTTGTTCTTGACATCAGTGAAGTCTTTTCTTGTTCTTGACATCAGTGAAGTCTTTTCTTGTTCTCGACATCAGTGAAGCCTTTTCTTGTTCTTGACATCAGAGAAGTCTTTTCTTGTTCTTGACATCAGTGAAGATTTTTCTTGTTCTTGACATTAGTGAAGTCTTTTCTTGTTCTTGACATCAGTGAAGTCTTTTCTTGTTCTTGACATCAGTGAGTCTTTATTTTAAGATGATACAACCATTAATAAGGTTTCCAAATATCTGCTGAAGAACTAGATTTTCTAACATGTCAAAAGGAAAAGATAGCAAGAAGGAAAAGGTAGAATAAGAGTAAAGATAATAATATTGATAATTCATACTTAAATTGAAGCTGAATAATCACCAAAAGAAGATATTATACGCTTTTAGCTCATTTGCTTCCTTAAACTTTTAACAATATTTTAAGTAAATAACTGTTACTCCAGACTTGGTCATGTTACCTGAAATTGACAAATGCAGCATTTCGGTTGGTCAAAATAGTTCTTGTCAGATTTGGAGTTGAATTATGTTTTATGACAGGAGTTTGGCTTAAAGGCCCTGTGAGCTTATGATATGGCCTTTTGTCCTTCATGCATCATCAGTGGTTCATCATATCAGAACAGTTATTATTTTATCCTCTTCTCAAAACCTACAACGTCAACTTTTGCCAAAGTTAGCAAAAGGAGCATTAAGACAAGTTTGTAGAAATGATGCTAAACTGCCATCCAAATGACCACTGTTACTAAGAATAAAGAAGCCTATAAATGTCAGCAGGCATCCTAATAATGAACTTCTTGACCATTGCCATGGGCCATTACAAAGTAGAATTATCTGTTTACATAATTGGTGGCATGTCACTCATCAATGACTGACAGGTCATTAAACATGGTTCATCCTATGAGAAGAGAGCATACAACTTACCCAAAAACAATCAAAGGCAATAAAAACTAAAATAAAGATCTTTATGTAATAATTGACTGTGTAATAAAAAGAGACAAGGAATAAAAATTGTGAATGTAGACAATTGTACCCTACTTCATTTTCAATCTATTCATCAGAGATTTGTCGATTTACAAATATAGACTCTTGCAATGTCAATATAAACAAACATGATCACAGTTATTATTAGTAATTTGAATATTATACAATACTGTCAGGATAAGTCATGTACACGAGGCATCTGATTATCTTGTTAGTTCAGTAGTTGTAATTAGGAAGTAGATGTTTAACTAAGTAAAATGACAGTAATATTGGCAACAAAAACATTTTTTTAATATCCATGCCTTTTCAGCTAAATTTAACAGGCAGTATGTAGAATATTTTAATTTTATTTTTTCCCAAATATTTAGTCTGTAGTTTGCAGTTACTTTTTTGGTACCAAATATTTCAACCATTTGGAGAAAAAAAAGTTATTCACTGGAGAGCAAAAACTTAAACCATGTTAGAAACCTGAGAAAAAGTGATTCTTGTAAATTTTAAATTTTCATGCACTGAAGAATGCAATAAACCTTTTAAAGAACTACAGTACTCTCTTGATGAAGCGGACAAGACATCAGCACGACTAAATAATGTTCACTATCAACTACTTACACATTTGAAGCTCCCAATACACAACTACTCAAATTTCTATACACAACTACTTACCTTACACATAGTTTTCAGTACACAACTACTGACAAGTTTGCAGCTCACAGTACACAACTTCTGACACACTTAACTGCTCTCAGTACATGACTACTCACATCTCTCAGCAACAACTAATAACACATAGCTCTGTATATCTTCTCACATTCAACACTCATTCCACAACTTGCATACTTAAGTGCTCATTACACATATTCCCACTCTCCTCAGTACACAGCTTCTCACACAACTCACAGTACATAACTGTTCATACTGTCTTCGTATGCAGCTATTCATACAGCTAAAGTATTCAGCTAGTCAAACAACTTTCTGTACTAACTATTCACATGCTTAAGATCTCATTAAGCAACTTCTCTCATAGTTCTCATGACACAACTTTCTGTACTAACTATTCACATGCTTAAGATCTCATTAAGCAACTTCTCTCATAGTTCTCATGACACAACTTTCTGTACTAACTATTCACATGCTTAAGATCTCATTAAGCAACTTCTCTCATAGTTCTCATGACACAACTTTAAGTGAAGACATGAAATTGGTACTGTTTCATAAGCATTCCTGCAAAACAAAGGATATAGTGACCAAGATGAGGCCTTTGTCTAATCAAATAGAGCAGCCTCAAATGGCCATAAAGGTTAAATTAAAATCACTGACAACTAAAGATGCACCGTTTTGGAATTATTTTTTTTTATCCAGTCTTAAAGGAGAATGGCATATGAATGAATGATGTCTGTTGGTAATCTGCATACTGGAAATAGAACCAATATGTCAACATTTGTTATCAACCTACCAGTGACTGACCTTCAACAGATGAAAAGACCATCAATTTGATATAGATATCGATAATGTATCATGTCATTAGTTGTGTGTTGTTGTTGTAGGGTTTGATGCCATTTGTCAGCACAAGATAGGCTATACATGGTGGCCAGTATAACTAGTGGAGGAATAACCCTTGAAAACCCTGGGAAGAACTACCAACCCATGAGAAGCTACTGGCAAACTTTCTCACATACCCACATTAGCTGAGCCTGAGACTCAAATTAATGCAGAAGTTGTGTCATAATTCATATTGATACACACCATAGGAGTATCATTTGACCTCTGTTGTGGATCATGATAAAAGAAATAAGAAAAAGAAATGCCAAAAAAAAATAGAATTTTACTTCCTTATGTCCCACAAACAGAATTGTCAATAATCAGATCAATTATAAAAAGTAAATTTGAAATGAGATAAACGAGTATGGCCTACTACCCATTATCAGTGGTAAAAATTATATTGCAGAAGAAAAGCATTTTTGAATGTTTGTATATAAGAAAAGGTAATGTGAGACAAATAAAAATGTCTCTTTCATTTTAATAAGTTCATATTCATCACAGAAGTGCCACTGTAAAGAATCAGGTCAAAATGACATCTTTGCTACATCTATTTATATATTTATATATTGATGCTAAGTTTTTCTGTTTTGATATTTTTGCAGGCCTTGAACACTTCCTACAGTGCCATTTGTAGTCTGTATCAGGGTTTTGTGGGTACTCCACACTTCCGTGCAATCTGCCGCCTTATTGGATACCAGGGTATTGCTGTCATCATTGAAGAGTTACTCAAAGTTGTTAATTTACTGGTAAGTTTCTCCAGGTACATGCACCATTTTGAACACTACTAATTTCTATGGTTGTGTTCAGCTTAAACTTGTAACTTAACCAAATTGACCTTATGTTTTGATCTTTAGTTAGAAGATTCCTGAAGGTCAAGTCCACTTCACATATAGGATTAGTAGTGCTTTGTCTTGGTTAATTATATCTCTAATACTAGCTATATACAATATATATATATATATATATATATATATATATATATATATATATATATATATATATATATATATATATTTCTATATTTATATATATATATATATATATATATATTTACACTAGCATTACAATAGTTTTAGTCAAGATATATTTACACTAGCATTACAATAGTTTTAGTCAAGATATCAAAAGGATCAAAACCATCCCCTTAATGGAAATGCATATTTGACCTTTGTATATATCCAGAAAAGTGAAGGTCAACCAGAGTGTATACCATGCCTGCATCCATTCATTGATAGTGGAACACATTCTTATAAAGGGTATTGACTTCCACCCAGTCCGATAGGACATTTTTTTATATGAAATTGGGTAATATTCTTTAGATGCTGTAACACAAGAGGAATATTAGAGTTTTTAAATGAATGCAATGTGTGGAACAGATTTCGACCCTATATGCAGGATTCTCATGTTACCAGGAAATCAGGAAAAAGTTTGGAGAAATGATAAAGTCTTTGAATTTTGCAAATATTGACAAAAGTTAGGAGAAACTTCAGCAATTTTCCTTCACAACTTGATGCTCAAAACAATTGCATAATTGAGTCATAACTGAAACTGATTGTGAGATAAATCTAATGAGTTCCAACCAGAATATTTAGATGATGCAGTATGGATCATTTGGGTGCTTGCCATAAATATATTTGTTGAGACATTTTAAATGCTCAGTGGATTTGATTGCTCTAGTAAACTTTTTATTTCCACAAACAGCTCGATATCAATATATTTTTTTTTTATGTGGAAGGTATGAAAATCAGTCTAGCAGCACATGAGGCCAACATTGTGGTGGCAAAGCATAGCCACTAAGCAGATGGGCTAGGGAATGTTAAATCGAGTTATACCTGCATGAAATCGATATGAAATTATTTATTTTCTCAGAAATTGTGAGTATTTAAAAATGTTGTGTCTTTAATCCACTGAAAGATAAAACTAAGGTATTGATGAAATTTGAGCTGGTATTAGCGATTTTGATTGTTGGTCGCACAAGCACACAGAATCTCACAACAGCCATATTCAAATATTGTAGAAGAAATATTAAAAGAAAGTTGTATACTGGTTGTAAGAAAAAAAATACAAAATCAAAAGAGTACAAAATTCTCTATATTTATTTCGAGACCAACTTCCAAAGCCCTTCCTTACAGTTACATCCCTAGAAGATATGCACATCTGTTTCAGTGGTAACTTTGATTTACAGTATTTGGCATCTGTTTCTATCTATGGAGAGACCACTCTGCTTAGACAAGCACATGACCTGATACCACTTTTGATCAAACTAGATGTGCATATTTTTGTTGGGTTGGGATGACTTTTTTACTTTGGGATAGCTGGATTTTATGAATTAGTGCATGTCTTTTTTACCTTGGAATGGCTGGATTTTGTAAGGTAGTGTATGTCTTTGTTGGATTGGAACTGCTGGATTTGTGAGCTAGTAGGTGCTTCTAACATACTACAATCATATAAGAATTTTTGAAGAATCATATTTTACATAAGACATTGGTTGCTATTATTTCATTTATTTGAATAAACCTCACATCAAAATTTAATTTAGATTGCCTTACTTATTAAAGAAATCTACAAAAAAATTTATGCATATCTACCCCAACTGTTATTTCTAGAACAGCCCTAATTTAGATTCCTTTTAACAATATCTATTTCAGCTGAAGGGCACTTTAAATGAGTATGTCACAACTCTCATGGAGGTGATGCCTGTCAGTTGTCGTCTTCTTCGTTATGACTATGGTTCCCCAGGTATGAAGCTGTTGTTCAGGTTGAGTTTGATAGATTGGATGAATTGTGATTTTTGATGATTGGTACTAACATAAAACACATTATAATTTTTTATTAGTGTGAAGTTCCTTTTCCAGATGTAGACTGTACTAATTAAAGTTCAAGCCATTTTCTCCTGTACATTTTTCCATAACTGGCTTGACAAATGCAATCATGAAATATTAAAATAAAAGGGGATTCTATGTAGCTAATGAATATTTATTTTGACTTGTTCTAGATTAAATTTTGAGGGTTTTCATCCAGCGGAATTTATGTTATGCAGTCTAATTCTATGTTACAGTAAAACCTGTTTTGAGAGACTGCCCCTTCTGCCAACAAGAAGTAGTCTCTCAAGACAGGTGGTTTGTCATAGCAGGTTTGTACAAAAAGACAAGTTCCAAGGTCCAGTTTAAGAACAATTTAAAGAAAAATAACCAAAATCACTGTCCATATATTCTATTTTTTTTCAATAGTTCTTGCTAAAATATTGTATGCATTCATCTCAACACAAAATTATATTGCAAGAAAGACATTATCATATCATTAAACATGAAATCACATTTACATTTGAAGATCACATAATTTAGCAGATGAAATTGTTTTCCTTTGTAGCAACCTAAATTTGTTTTACCAACATTTAAACTGCTTTCTTTGCAAGTGGTCTTCTCATTTTTCACATCTTTCAGTTACAATAATTATTTTCTCCAGCCTTAAAATTTATCTCATTTTAGTTGGAGGCTTGTCCATTGCTATTAAGGTTCAAGGTGTTAACATTATTAGTGCTCAGTTGGTATACTAAACTTAAAGATGCTTTTGACCAAGCTTTGGGAAACTATGATAAATCTATACATGTGCACTCCATATCTAACAGTTAATGAAATAAAAAGAAACAATTATCTCATCCAGAAACAGAACCATTGACTCAGATAAAAAAAAGTCAGTGATTTTGTTCAAGGAAGACATGCAGTGATTAATTATATAAACAAAATGTGTAACCTGGTCACACCAACTTGAATAGACAGCATCTCTGTTATTGTGATGTTATCACTTAACATTGGGGGAAAAGAACAATAAATATCACAAATCTTAAACAGAATCAGTCAAATCCTGCAAATGACTCACTCTTGCTGGTTTAATAGACAATGACCATATACATCCCCAGGCAATACGGATTAATTCTAAAGACAAAAAATATATGTGACCAACTTTGGCACTACAATGGCAATTTGTGATGTGCAGTAGGCTGGTTTACTGACTGTAGCATCTATCAGTGGTAGTCACAATCATTTTCCTTTTTTTCTTTTATTATTATTCCTTTTGTATTTTTTTTTTTTTCAGAACAGTCATTACAAATCAAGCGTTTGTTGTAACAATGATTACATATAGGTCACTGGTGTCTGTGTTCACATGATTTGGCCATTCATAGTGATGCTGGGTCCTACTCATACCTAATATCTATGATAAGGCTGGGAAGCAGGCTAAGTGCAGGAATAATTAGTCAGGTTTCCTTCTTGATATGCTCCCTGGCATTGCTCTCTATACAAATAGTAGAGAACAACACATGGAGCATACAAAGCAAGAAAGCAGACTAGGAAATAATCAACATGTACTTTAGTCTGGTTTACAACAGAAACTATAAACCACTATAAGCATACCTACAAAATTCAGATATTGGTAGATAGCCTAGTTTCTTTTAAAATATAATGAGTAGTTGTTGTTACGGTGATTAAATAAAGGTTGGTGGAGTTTATTCTCATTTTTGTGATTGGGTTGTTCGTAGCAATGTTGAAATGCATATATTGCCAAGACATCTTGGTCACTGGTCACGTTCAGCAGGTGGTCGGTCACTCATGACAGGGTGTTTATAAAATAAAACAGTGTATTACCATTGGGGTCAGAAATGACAGTGGTTACTAATAGCAGAAGTCATACATAATAGTAATTATAGATTATAATCAGGCACTTTATATGCTTTACTCTGGTATGGAATTTGGCATAGAATTTCTTGCTGATGTTTAGTTTGTTCAGAATGATATTGGTATACCTAGAACATATAATAAGCCAGCATAGTGTACATGCTGAAATAAATCTTATTATAGCTATTAATCCTGAATGGGAGGTTATGTATTAACATTAGGTGTGCTGCTTGTCCTGAATGGGAGTTATGTATTAACATTGAGGTTTGCTGCTTATCCAGAATGGGAGGTTATGTATTAACATTGAGGTTTGCTGCTTATCCTGAATGGGAGGTTATGTATTAACATTGAAATTTTCACAGACATGGCATATGTTAATGATCTAAGCAAAAAAGGTACTAATCTAAAATTCAACATGGCCACTATGGCAGTCATATAAATCCTGTTGACAGCTTTTTGGTTGCAGTTAATATTTTTTAAAATTGGCCATGGGGTAAATTTTATCACCCTTTATCTCCAAATTTTTCTCTTATAAATTGCAGTGGCATCACAAATACATGATTTCATGTATACACAATGGGATGGTTCCATTACAGACACATATTTGTGCTGTCCGGTTAGTCCTAATTAAAAATGATGCTGATGACATTCAGTATATCCACCATTTCATTTGTCTTAAAATGATGGTTTCTTCACTCCGCAGTTATAAAGGCAAAAAGGTTGTATCTTAGATTTAAGGACTTCTTTTTGACCAGTAGAGTGTTAATGTCATTCAGGGACTTATGGTTTTGTTTGGAGAAACTAGTAAACATTTATTGCATAGTAATTTATAAGTATTATAAAGTAATTTTGTATCATATCAAATAATTCCAGATCAGGATTCAAACATTCTCTTTTTTAAAAGAGTAAATTTCATTGCTAGCAAATTACATTGAAATTCAGCTTGGGAAAGGGACTTAACTCCCATTTCTTTAGCTTGATATAGGCACATGAAATGCACAAAGTGCCATTAAAAACCTACAATCCAGCCAACCCAGATGGATGAAAAGCTAAAAAGAAGTAAAAACATATTCCAACTGTACAAGAACATGAAATCACAAAACCTTGTGCTGCTATGGCTTACAAAAAAAAGTCTGACAAGAATGGATTTTTAAGATTTTGATGAAAATAGTGGCTCTGCAGATGTTAATACCGGTGATTACTGATTCATGATTGAAACCACTGGCAAAATTGTCTTTTATTATCAAACCACAACATTAATAATATTACACTGCAAAATAATTTACTGTAATCAAAAGTTAACAATTTTCAGTAAGCTTTTAAATATGACGTGTTCTTAATAGGTGTAATGCAGTATTACCAGGCACAGCTAAGCGATCTGATTCAGTATCCGGATCTCAGGACAGAGGTATTCCAGAGTTTTAGGGAGATTGGAAATGCAGTCCTATTTGGTCTTTTGGTAGAGCAGGCCTTGGTAAGGAAGTCGTCTTTCCTGATTTCATATGTACTATTTTATTTGAATGTCATGTAATTTAGTGTGTAGTCTTCTTGTAGAACTGTTTTTGGTAAGAAACTAACTTTTTCTTTACCAGAGCCATCAAAATTTTCCTTTGTAAAAAAATGTAATTTTTTTTTATATCCATCTACATATGATTCAGATGTATTATCTCAATGTCCTACACTTAGTGTGTACACTCCTAGTAGAGCAATACAATACCTGATCATATTACTACAGGGAGTACTACCACTACCTCACAAATCTAGCCCTCCCAGTTAAAATATATTTAACTATTGGAGCTAAATATTTTGTCTGGTCACATATTTGCTGGCAAAACAGAGTGATCTCCCCATGATATAAGATTTGGCATCAAATCGCTTGTGTGACTACTTATACTCCTGCAGAACAGCAATCTCTGTCCTGTTGAGAGACCTTACAAACTTTCAAAAAGTATTTTGGAAGAATATTCAACAGTAGGCAGTTGGAGGAACTTTCTTCTCATTGAAGCATACTCCATATATATTTCCAGCATTTCCTTGCTCCTTTCTTTCAAAGAGTCTTCTTTTCTACATTGTAGAATTGCAGCCATGTTGTAAACATTGACAAAGTAATGTTGCCCTTAAAATCAAAGAGGGAAATGTTTTTGTTCAGTATGCCTTCCTGACACCAGATCACTGATACTCTTATGAATGAGAAAACTTACTTTAGTGTCGCAAGACACCCAGGGTACCCATTACCTAGATTAGAACCCATTACTATGGAAAACATTCAAAATGATTGTCTGGAAGTTACCATATCCCAATCATGGTGATTTGCTATAATATTTCCCTGTTTCTCCAGCAGTTTGTACACCCCTTAGTGATTTTGAAAATGAAAATCATCAAGGATATAAAAAATGCAAACTACTAGTCATTTCTTTCATTAGTTTGCAATTTCTAACATAATTAATACTAGGGTGTCCCAAACAATGTTATCTTGGTCATGCCTGTTAGATGTTTTTTTCCAGTTCCTGTAAAAGTCCATTTTTAGTGAAGGAATGGGAGTCCTTGGATGGCACATACATTGGAAGGTTAATCATGTGTTGTCTGCATTTAATATTATCAATGTCTAGTTCTAATAATTTCCAAACAATTTCACAAAATAATAAGTTGTTTAGTCTTAATGTATATCAGTTTAAAGGGACAATAGCTGTTTACAAACTTATTCAAAGGTTACCAAGTGGCCGAGTGGTCTAAAGCGCTGTCTGTTACGGATCACTGCCATCTCACCTATGTCTGCGTGTGTTCGAGTCTTGGATTCGGCGAATGTGGATATGTGAAAAAACTTGCCAGTAGCTTCTCGTGGGTCGGTGGTTCTTTCCAGTGATTTCCCGGTTTCTTCCTCCACCATTAATACTGGCCGCCATGAATAGCCTATCATGTGCTGAAAAATGGCGTTAAGCCCAACAACAACAACAACAACAACCAAAGATGATGAACTAAGTCACCCCTGTTGTTTGAAAAATTAGACTCACCCATGCATACATGGATGCCCTCTTAGCACAGAAACTCATTTGGTTTTAAATGCAAACAGCCTGACAGTGTTAGAGTCTCCATAGCAAAATTAGCTTAAAAATCAGAAATTGATGAATGAAATTACTTAGTTTTGTTCATTTTTTTATATCATTAATGCTTTTGGTGGCCAGCTGCCAGAAAAGTTGGCAAATACTCTAGTAAGTTTGTTTACCATTTTAGACAATCTTAACCAACATCATCTCAGTTGTACAAGAGGCATTGTTGTAGGCAACAGTTGAAGAAGTATTTTGCTTTTTACCACCAGAGTTTTGTCCTCCTCCTTCTACATGAAAAGCTTGGTCCAGTGTTGCAGTATATATTGATTTGCTTATCAAGAGAGATGAACTAATGTTGAAACTTCTACCACAAGTTGGTTGAGTTTCAGACCTGTTGTGTTGCTTAGATTGGTTGAGTGACAGACCTATTGGATTGCTTAGATTGGTTGAGTGAAAGACCTATTGGATTGCTTAGATTGGTTGAGTGACAGACCTATTTGATTGCTTAGATTGGTTGAGTGACAGACCTATTGGATTGCTTAGATTGGTTGAGTGACAGACCTATTGGATTTCTTAGATTGGTTGAGTGACAGACCTATTGGATTGCTTAGATTGGTTGAGTGCCAGACCTATTGGATTGCTTAGATTGGTTGAGTGCCAGACCTATTGGATTGCTTAGATTTGTTGAGTGCCAGACCTATTGGATTGCTTAGATGGTTGAGTGCCAGACCTATTGGATTGCTTAAATAGTTGCAGGATGCTAATGTCAGTAGACATTATTTGCAGTGACACATGCCATAAAATTTGTATGGAAGATTTAACACACCAGCAGTAAACAGAGATATTATAGCTCAGGGAGTGTCAAAATGTGGATAGACTTGAAGTCCTGTAATGACACACAGCAGTTGGTCAGATAACATTGGATATGATCCTCATTATAGATGGACTGGCAGTCCTTTAAAAGCAAAACAGTTGGTCAGAAATGTTGTGACTTAGTATTCATGGTAATCCTTCATGTAGCATTTTATTGTCATCCAGCATGACTCATAGCCGACATTAGTGTTTCACTTGATTGGTTTGGGTGTTAAACAGATCTGCACAGCACATGCTTGCCAGTGCTTTAAAAATGGTGACAAATATTCAACTGGTGCAAAGAAATGTGCTCCACTTCCACCTTGTTAAAATACCACCTTAAAGTCAAGCTTAGATTGCAGCCATTCTTTTCCCCTAAATTGATGGCCAGGTAGAGGAAATTCTTAAACTAGTTACTAAAGAAACAAATCTACAGTCTCAGAGAAAGATATTTTGAGGGAATTAATCAAAAGGATAGAAATTACTTGCCTTGGACAGAGCAGACAGGAAAACAGTCCCACTGATTCTATACACTTAGAAAGCCTCAGTTATCAAGAACATACATGGTCAAGAATCAGCAAAAAGGGTATCATGTTGTGCACACTTTATCTCAGTAACACCCTCCTTATTTACAAGTAATGAAAACATTGTTACACTACCCTTATCAGATATCATAGTGGATGGAAGAATTTGCCACAATGATCAGTGGACCATGAAGTAGTTTCAGATAGCCTCAGTATTTGTTCACTGCTACTCTTTTGTTATCCAGGTTCCAGTTTATGGCACTTCAATTTTTTACTTGAATCTTTACTGGACATAGTAATGGCTGACTTCAGGACCATCTCCACAACCATGACATCCAGTGACTTTGGACAACATCCTTATAAAATACCAGGAAAGTTGTATTTTGAGTCACGACATGAAATCTGTTACAATTCTCCTCAGTCATTGATTTCTTGACAATAAGGAAGAATTCCATATAATTCAAACACAACAATTTATCCACTTGCACGTTGACCTTAAATCATATCTGAAACAGTTTGTTTTCCTCAAGAACACATTAAAAATAGGATATATTGTGACTTCAGTTCTGATGCAAAACAGCCTCTCAGATGAGAATCTCATTGCTTACTGGATTTCCAGTGCATCATTGACCGTCTGTTGAACTTTGATTTCACATGCCCAAAGGTTTTGACTCTTAGTGGAATATATTATGGGTTCTGACCTAGCATCACTTGAACAACTCTTGCTCCTACTTCTAACTAATACATCTTTCAACAGAGAAGGTTTAGTTAGACCTGGTTGGATCTATTGTCACAGTGTACCAGATTACCTTTTGGGTCATTTGGCATCTACTGAAAAAACATGAAGCATTATATCTTTGCAGGACTTGCTGGAGGTAAATTTTCTTAAAGCCTTGTCTCAGCATATAGAGTCAGTGCTTCAGCTGGGTTTTCCATCTAGTAGCTGTCTCAAATGCCTTTGGGGATGGGAGATTGCCTTACAGGGGTAAAGGAATGTAACTCTCCACTTTGTATTTATTCTCCTAAGGTATTATGATCTGGAGTGAAATATTTCTTCAATAATACATACCAGATCATAATAAAGATACACTTTCCCATCCTACCTGGAGTTACGCCTACACAAGAGAACAGCCAGTTTGCTCAATTGGTAACTAAAGCATTCTGGGGATTTGGAACCAATTGTCCTAATTGGGAGATCACTCTAACTTCACCATGTGCAAAGAGAATTTTTCGCTTTCATTGATACAATTTTTAGATTGGGAATGCTGGATTGCAAAGTGTTGGTATTACTCTAACTGTGTTATAAGCAGGTAAATGTTATTAAAGAAATATATTTTTACAGGAAAAATTAGTTGATTCATGTGATGCTTATCACATAGTTGATGTGTGCATCAAATATGGTCACCATTACTAAAAATAGAAAAACAAAAAAATTACTAATCAGAATTTGATCAAATTTGACAGAAGTCATTGTGGCAAGAAGAGCTTTTTAGTCTTTACAAATGACCATGGTCTGCCCTATGATGTGACTGCCATACCATGGTCTGCCCTATGATGTGACTGCCATACCATGGTCTGCCCTATGATGTGACTGCCATACCATGGTCTGCCCTATGATGTGACTGCCATACTATGGTCTGCCCTATGATGTGACTGCCATACTATGGTCTGCCATCAAACATGTGACTCCATTACTATGGTCTGCCCTATGATGTGAATGCCATACTATGGTCTGCCATCAAACATGTGACTCCATTACTATGGTCTGCCCTATGATGTGACTGCCATGCTATGGTCTGTCCTTTGATGTGACTGCCATACTATGGTCTGCCCTATGATGTGACTGCCATACTATGGTCTGCCCTATGATGTGACTGCCATACTATGGTCTGCCATAACATGTGACTCCATTACTATGGTCTGCCATCAGATATGACATTATTATTATGGTCTGCCATCAGACCTGATTCCATTACTATGGTCTGCCAACAGATAAGACTCCATTATTAAGGTCTGCCATAAGACATGACTCCATTACTATGGTCTGCCATAAGATATGACTCCATTACTATGGTCTGCCATCAAACATGATTCCATTACTATGGTCTGCCATCAGATATGACACCATTACTATGGTCTGACATCAGACGTATTTCCATTACTGTCTGCTATCAAAAATGACTCTATTATTCTGGTCTATCATCAGACCTGACTCCATTACTATGGCCTACCATCAGATATGACTCCATTACTATGGCCTGCCATAAGATATGACTCCATTACTATGGTCTGCCATCAGACATGATTCAATTATTATGGTTTGCCTTCAGATTTGACTTCATTACTAAAAGTAGAAAACACTTTTTAAATGACAGCTCAATAACTGCTTAAAACATTTGAGCAGATTTGACAGAAAAAAATAATTGCTCAGAGGTCTTTGATTTTATATTGATGCCAAAAAAAAAAAAGATTTACACAACTTGATCTAAACAAGGCTATTCAAACAGATTTTAAACAGCTTGATGGATTTTAAGTATTAAACTGAAGTTATCATGTGCCATTATATCAGGATAAAGTTACAATCTTGAGAAATTATTGATGTCATAGCACATACAGTCAGCAGCACTTAAAGAAAATACATGCATGAAATGGAAATAAGAATTATGGCCCAGATTTCTGGCAACTGCCTACCCTAAATCCCTTGAAAAAAGAATGTTTCATTTCAGTTTTATCTTATTGATCTTAATCCACCATCCAATTCATCTTTGATTGCAAAAAGTAAAAAAACCTCATAACAAAAACTTCACAACCTTCACTTTGCATTCACCCATTAGTAAACTTCTTGGCATTAGAATCTTGTTGATAAATTATACTGAATCCTAATTGACTTTTTCACAACAGCTACTCAACATTTTCATTTTTTAAATTAAATTTGTAATTTTGACAGAAAGCCAGATTGCCTGGCTACATGTTCTTGCAGTTTAGCAGTTAGGTTGTTGGAAGGCAGGAGCAGTCTCCGTCCCACTTGAGCCTCAAGTTCATTCTTCCATACATGTGTTCTAATTGTTCATATTCTGTGTTCATTTTTGCCCATGGAATATGTTTTCTCAGAAAATAAAAAATACAAAGAAAATGTAATTAATAATGTACCAATACCTTCTCATGCTCAGGAAATTTTGTCATGTCTGCCATATATATATTTTTTCTAGACTCAAGAGGAAGTTTGTGATCTGAAACACGCAGCTCCCTTCCAAAACATCATTCCTAAGCCCTTCATCCCTGTAAAAGGTGAGTTCTTAAATTTATGGGGTCTTTGCTTTTTTGTGTATTTATTTTAGCCTCAGTAGAAGAGAGGGATCCTTTTTATGTTGTATCTTGCCTCAGTGGCAGATAAAGATACTTTATGAGTGTATTTTGCCTTAATGGTAGATAGGGATACTTTTTTCTGTTGTATCTTGCCTCAATAGCAGATTGGTATGCTTAGAAGGGATACTTTTTGTGTTGTATCTTGCCTCAGTGGCGGGTTGGGAAACATTTTGTGTTGTATCTTGCCTCGGCTGAAGATGGGTATGCTTAGAAAGGGATACTTTTTGTGTTGTATCTTGCCTCAGTGGCAGGTTGGGAAACTTTTTGTGTTGTATCTTGCCTCGGCAGAAGATGGGTATGCTTAGATAGGGGTACTTTTTGTGTTGTATCTTGCCTCTGCAGCAGATGGGTATGCGTAGATAGGGATACTTTTTCTGTTGTATCTTGACTCAGTGGCAGGTTGGGAAACTTTTTGTGTTGTGTTTTACCTTAGAGCCAACTTAGCAGTAGATAGGGATGCTTTTACATCAAGTCTTGCCTCAAAGGTGAATAGGTGATATGTAGTTTTTCTCATACCTGGTGGTGATGGCAACAGTAGTGTGGCATAAATAATTTTGTAGAAAGGTGTTGTGTTCACATTTCACATTTCTGCAAGAAAGACCCAATGGCAAGTAAGACCCAGCACAATATTCTTTGAAAGTTAAAACATAACTCAGTAGGTATTGTTTCAAAATGCTGGTGAATAGTTACAAATAAAAATGTATTTTTAAATATTATCTAGCTTTATATTTTTGAAAGATTTTGGCAAGAAACTCAAGCTCGGGCTTTTAAACTCTAATTTTTAGTTTTTCATGTTGAAGTGAAGTCAATCCTAGTTATTTCTATTCCACACAGAATAACAGACAGTAAATATTTCAGATTTTGTACTTTTGTTTCTTGTTCAGTTTCAAGAATATAGAGCCAGGTCTCTCATGAATGGTCTTATGTAGAATCAAATACAGTCTAATAATTTATCATATGAAATTCGTCACATTCAAATTTATACGATTAATGTGATTGTATGATACGCAATTATTACTTAAAAGACAGTTATGTAACATTTTAGTATACCTGCCATAAAATGGTGTTTCACATGAAGAAAAAAAAAGATATTCAACTCCCAAACCCTACAAACATGAATTTTAATAAAAGTTTGTGCAACAAAAAAGAGTGAGATAGACCTTTCTTTTCACATGATGTATACTTGTATATTGCATAAACAGTAAATAGTCATGCTTAATGCCAATGGAAAACTCATTTTGGGGCAGTTTATACAGTTGATAGAGAAGTTTAAAAGGTACGCCAGTCAGAGATAAACAGCTACCATGGCACTGAGTACTTACATGACAGACAGTTGCTAGGACGATGTTGTGCTAAGCATCCTTTGTGAGAGAACCCACTGAGCTAACCCACTTTATTTGAAGTTTAGGTTGTTGTTGTTGTTGTTGTTGTTGAGCTTAACGCCATTTTCAGCACACGATAGGCTATTCATGGCGGCCAGTATTAATGGTGGAGGAAGAAACCGGGAAATCACCGGAAAGAACCACCGACCCACGAGAAGCTACTGGCAAGCTTTCTCACATATCCACATTCGCCGAATCCTAGACTCGAACTCACGCAGACAGAGGTGAGATGACAGTGATCCGTAACGGACAGCGCTTTAGACCACTCGGCCACTCGGGGCCCTTGAAGTTTAGGTAAAAAAGAGTTGAGTATTCAAGATGCAAAAATTACTCTTCATTGTCTTTAATGATATTGTTTAAGAAATCCATATTAAAGATTATTGGATATTTTTATGATCAACATTTTTTAAAGTCAGTTTTTAATCTGTATTAATTGGGTAGGTGGAACACTCAGAACAGGGGCCTGTTAGTTAAATATATAATTTTAAGTGAGAATAGAAGCATATCATAAGTTGCAAAATTGCATATTTATTGATGCCAAAGAAACCCCAAAGTATTCAATTGTAATTTTAACAAATAACAAGGTTTGTATATTACTCTGAAAAGGACCGTACCTTATGTTTTATAGTAACCAATATTTTGTTGTATCTCTTATAAAATGGATGGAGTTTACTATTTCTCCATTAAACATGTTACTTGATCACAATAGGGATAACCTTCTTTGCTACCATCTGAATCCTGCTGTCCTGAAAAGAAGGTCTTTCTATTGAAATGTTAGGTAGACAATTGGAAGCAACTCTTACAGGTTAATTCCCATTCTATCTGCTATGTGGCTACCATTATACCCTTTTAAAACCAGCTTTTACTTTCACTGTCATGTGCAAAGATGCCCTTCAGAGTTGCATACTAAGGGTAAATGGTGCCCAAAGCAGCGGACTCAGATTTTTGTGAGAATTATTAAACAAAAACAACTTTTGAGTTAAAACATGTATGTTTTATAAGCTTGAATTTTCATTTGGTAATGGTCATATGAGAACCTTTAAAAAATTAATTTCATCCTGGAAAAAACATGGAAATGTTGTGAAAATTTATCTTTAAAAGAGCATGGTCAGTATGCCATCCTCCTCCTTCAGTCATTTCTACCTAAATTCAAAACAAGGTTATCCCAGATGTCATGTGATAAGATAAATTGTATCAGAGAATCCTAATTTACTAATCAGTTGACTGTTTTATTATATAAATGCAATATTGATTATTGTAGGTCAGATAAAGACATATTTACCTAGGTCATTAAAGAACACATATGATAATAAGCTTGGTGTGGCATTTCCTTAACAACATTGATTACACCAAGATGAGAAACATAGCCTAGAACTACATTAGTTACAGCAATCTAATCTGTAAACACCCATAAACAGCATAGCCTATAACTACATTTGCTACAGTGATCCACTATATGTAAAACAGATAAACAGCATACCCTATAACTACATTAGCTCGAGTGATATAATATGTATACCTACAGATAACAGCAAAGCCTATAACTACAGTGGTTACAGTGATATAATTGTAGACACATAAACAGCGTAGCCTATAACTACATTATCTATAGTGATGTAATGTGTGTAAACCCAGATAGATATCATGGCCTATAACTACATTAGCTACAGTAATGTACTCTGTGTACACACAGCTAAACATTATAGCCCATAACCACATTCCATGATTGGTTACAGTGATGTAATGTGTAGACAAAGATAAGCAGCATAGCCTATAACTTCCATGGTTACAATGATGTAATCTTCATACACATAGATAAACAACATAGCCTATAACTTCATTGGTTACAATGATGAAATCTTTGTACACAGATTAACAGCATATCCTATAACTATACATCAGCTACAGGATGAAATCTGTACACACAGATAAACAGTATGACATTTAATTACATTGGTTACAGTGATATAATCTGTGTACTCACAAATGAACAGCATAGTCTATAACTACATTGGTTAAAGTCATGTAGTCTGTGTACACACAGATCAGCACTGTTAACTACTCAATCTTACCTTTACCATCAACATATTATTTTAGTTAAAACATTAGCACATTTGGAATTCTTATAAAACCAAAAATAGAAACATTTTAATTGACATTTAAAATATTAGAAGACTGTAATTGTGATTTGCAGATATAAATGTGATTTGTGTTTAATGATAGAAGTATATATATTTTGCTGAATAATTTTGTTTTCAGATGAATGCATACAATATGTTAGCAAGAACTGTTAATAAAGATTTGAATATATGTACAGCAATTGCTGATTTTTTTTCTTTAAATAGTTCTGAAATTAGATCTTGGAAACTGGTCTTTTTGTACAAACCTTTTCTTCAAAGAAGGGGAGTCTTTTGCAACAGGTTTTACTGTATCATCATCATCATTATTATTATTATTATTATTATTATTATTATTATTATTATTATTATTATTATTATTATTATTATTATTATTATTAAGAATTTAACTAAAAAATGAGAAGATGGACATTGTTGCATAAAGGACATAGTGCTTTGATCTGTATTACAGAGGGGGAAAGCAGAAAGGACAAGGAACAGGAATTGAAGACAATTATGAAGAAATTGGAATCAAAATATGCTGCCCTACAAGTTGTTCCTGTCATTTCAAAACTTGGCAATCAAAAGGTAATACAGCAATACAAAATATGTTTTATGTAATTCATTAGATGAAACATATCATCTGAACAATATACCTTCTCATCCATGGATTTCTGTCATGAAATAATGTGTTGTTTTCATTTAAGAAGAATATTCCTGTATGAGATTTCTGGGAAGATTTTTATCTCTTTAAGAAATTTAATTCCAATAGTTTTACTTTGAAATAAATTTATTGTAGAATCAGTCTATGAAAATATTTCAGTCAGTCTCTGTTCAAAATGCTATTTGTAGGTTTATTGACTTTAAGCCATTTGGTCTTGGAGTGCATGCAGTTAAGTAGATACAGAACACTTTGAATCATTATACATTTATAGGGTACCAATGTTTATGGTTTTTGTAGGTAGGCTAGATCACAAATTTTAAAGTCACAATCACATGTAAGCCAAGCTGGCTTTAATTCCCACCTCCATAATTCATTGATATGCAGGTTTTACCTTCCCTGCCATATACAGTCATAAAGGGTGATTTGTTTCTTTGTTTTAATACCAAGGCTATCTATTGCACTGAGAACTGTGAATTAGGATAAATAAATGATGAGGATCTTTGAAATTGATTGGTAATGATTTAATCAGAATTCAAATATTCTTCCTCATACTAATCTTGTACAGTTGTAATGACACTGACTTATTGATGCATGGTCTGTGTCCTTCTTAATTTCCCCAGATCATGTATTTTATTTGTTCATAATAATCAACTCACTGAAATTTTATGCTATCCAATCAAATTCAAAATTTTTGAGAAATGTGATGGCATTATAGATAAGAAAAGAAAATACCAAAACAATTTACACTTTTTTAAGACAAACATATCTATTAATAATTTCATGAATAAAAAAGTCATTTTATGAATAAATAAAGCTTTTTCTGCAGTTGTTTTTGTTTATCACATGTATGCAAGAGCAAGTTGATCACAATGTTCATTATTGTCATCTAATACCTTTTTCCTGTACAAACAACTGCCGAATTACAGTCATTAGAGGAGTTTCACTTTCTAGAAGCCAATTAGGTCTGTCCATTGCAATACTTTGAAATGTGCAGATAAGTCACTTTGCATTAATTGGCTTAAGGGTAGATGTCTTCAGGTCAACTCAAATTTAATCAGAAAGCAGATCCCCACTGTCCTTTTGCTCAATTAATTGAGAAATCACCTGTGTCTTTATCATAATTACAAATGGAAAGATCAAGGCACAGTGTTTTGATCTCGAGTTTCTTTCAAGTGAGATAGCAGTTTCTTCCTACAGTGTGCTTTAAGAACATCAGATATGTTACCTCCTTCAGATAACACTGACTAAAGGGAAGTAACTCATGGCCATAGTTGACATGGATACAAGAATTTGGTCAGTAAATTGAAATATAGAATCCTTGTTGCTACAACAGGACCAGATGGTATCTACTGCAACATTTAGCAGACACAGCTCAAAGTACACTGCTAAAATTTCATAGCTTTCAAAATAAAGTCATTCACAGTATACTTATAAATAAAGTTTATTTGAAGGCAAGTTAATGGAAAATCCATTTTGAAAACTGTTTATGCCAAAGTTCAAAGTTATGTCAGAATTTATTTATTCATATGTATGTTGGAAAGATGACCATTTACCTTGGTCAAAATGGCCGTTATAGTACGTTTCTCTTGGCAAGGCTGACTTGAATCAAGTATCGTGAATTGGCATCCTATCTAGTGGAGATTATGTGCTTTTCTTTACCTGCAAGTACACCTGGGTAAACTGTGACCCTTTTGTCTTGGAGGAATGTCAGCTCCTTCATGTCTGGTATAATGTCCATTGCCAGAATAGTTTGAATTATAAATAGTAACAAACTGTTACTGTTTTGATTGGTTATATTGGTGCTTGAAATAATTGTAGAAATACTTTTGTTAAAAAGAAATATGCATATACAGTTGAACCTCAGTATACCAGATTCCCCTGAAGACCAAATTTTATTTAGCCCCAAATTTTCCTTCTTTAATATCTTCATTCTCTTCCCAGTTAACTAAAAGTCCCTCAACTCCAAATACCAAAGCATAATTTGATCCCAAATTTAGTTTTACGTCTGAAAAACCTATAAAACTTAAACTCAGTTCAAACAAGAAGTACTACATGCTAATACATAGATGGTAAACATGATGTATCACAAGTTAGTACATGGAAGGTAAACATGAAATACAACAAAATTAATTCATGGAAGATGAACATGAAATACCACAAGTTAATACATGGAAGTTAAACATGAAATTCCATAAGTTAATACATGGAAGGTAATCATGAAGTATCACAAGTTAAGACAGAGCAGTTAAACATGTATTTCTGCATGTTAGGTAAATATGTTAATAATAGAAGTTAAACATGTTAATACATAGATAGTGAACTTGAAGTGCTACAAGATAATACATAGAAGGTAAACATGAAGTAATACATACAAGTTAATCCATATAAGGTAAACAAAGAATTATTACAAGTTGATACATAGAAGGTAGAGCTATTAAAATTGTTTAGAATGTATATAAAATAAAATTTAAAGGTATAAAATATAAAGTTCTTAAAAATACAGGGTTAAATTTCATATAAGCCTTGTTCCTTCAAAGAGTGTAGGATTTTATTGGATGGTACATTATCTTGAAGTTTCTTTGTTAAGTTCACATCAGAAATTGTCTGTTCCATAGAGTGGAAGTCAGTAACTGACAAAAATGTGTTCATCTGTCAGTTGAAGTCAATATGCTCAATGGGAATGTGTTCCACTGATATGCACTCTGCTTGAGGTTCAGTCTTTGCTAGACATGTATAAGTTCAGTATATGTGTGTCCTACATGTTAAAGACAAATTACCATTTCATCTCTGCAACTTGTTTAGTGTGAAGGAGACCATTCTTCCATGGTAGGTTTTAGACAAGAAACATAAGCATCAGTTCTAAAACTATTAATCTGCAAGATTTCCCAAAACTGAATTCAGCATTTATGAAAGCAGAATCCATGATAAAGATGTACACCATTCTGATCTTAAAGCACTACATGTAAGTCTACCCAAAATGGCATGTAATGACAGTGCCTGCATTCATGTTTTTTGCAGAAGTATTTTAAAATTTTTAATAATAGTCTTGAACTTGAAGATTGGATAATGCATTGCTGGTTTCTTGAAGACTCAGGTTGGGGTCTTTTTGTTTCAGATATAAGTTTGACCAACTTAATTGATACAGCAGCATTCAGACTATATTTGTATTGATAATAATATTGCAATGAAAAATTTTTAAATACAAAATTTTAAGTCTCAAATTGTTCTCTCAGTTGAAAAGGATGTTTTTCATCTTTCTCTACAGCAAGCAGACATTGCAGCAGAGGGAGACCTACTGACCAGAGAGAGACTCTGCTGTGGACTCTCTATGTTTGAGGTTCTACTGACTAGGATACGCTCATATTTGGATGATGAGGTCTGGACAGGGAAACCACCAACAAATGGTGTCATGAACATTGATGAATGCACAGAGTTCCACCGACTTTGGAGTGCAATGCAGTTTGTATTCTGCATGCCAGTTGGAGAACATGAATTCACAATTGAGTAAGTCTCAGGGTTATGTACTTGAGTCAGTGTGCAAAAGTTATAGTGCTAAGCATGCAGATTTACCCCCTTTCACTCGACTTGGACCAATCACCATTAACTTGGACTTTTGACTTGACATAAACCTGCAATCATTGACTTAAACCTTTTACTATTGAATTAGACCTTACACTTTTGACTTGGACCATTGGACATTGATTTTGTCCTTTGACCATTGACTTGGACCTTCAGCCAATGACTTAAAACTTTGATCATTGACTTGGACCTTTTACTAATTATTTAAAACCTTTGGCCATTTATTATTCAGATTTTTCTTTATCCAGGGACGTAGTGCTGTGGAAACAGTGTTCCAATTTTTTGCATGTTTTATTACTTTTCTGTGCTCACTATTGTCCCCATACATCTGAGCAACATATGTTCCCTCAGTTTATTGCATTCTCTCATTTGTTTATCTAGCACTACACTGCTTTTTTTATTCTACCCAAAAATGCATGTGCATATTATTGGTCTATTGAAATTTACTGATGCAAACAGGAAATAAGATAGAAACACTTTTTTGTCCTGTCCGTAACACTTTGTCATTGTAAAAGTTAGCGAAGTAATCACTGTTGAAATATGGGCTTTTTATAGTTAAAGCTGGATGACAATCTTGTTAGAGTAGCTAGTCTCAGATATTAATGTATTGATGTAAAATTTGGTATATTTTTACATGCCAATCTGTTCAGTTCATATTGGGTTGGTTGCGAGTGTGACTGGAAAAAGTACTTTACTCAAATAGCTAAGGCATGATATAAAGCACAATGTATTAAAAGTGCAGTTAAGACCAACCAACTTCACAAGCTAAGAAATGTTTTTGTCATGGACTGCTGTCAGAGTAAGCTTAGGCATGCATGTAGACTGTTTGCCCAATCGTCTTTAGAAACATGAGTGTTGACAAAACTGCTGAAATGAATGGTTGATTAAGTTGTATTTCAAGAATCTGATAAACTGATTTGTTTCAGAGAATTGTATGGTGAAGGTCTGAACTGGGCAGGTTGCACACTGATTGTTTTACTTGATCAGCAACGACGATTTGAGGCTCTTGATTTCTGTTACCATATCCTCAAAGTCAACAGGGTCGACATGAAGGATGAAAATGTAAAAGGAATTGTAAGTCTGATTTTTTATCTTGTGTTTACATACACAGTAGTGAAACATAGGTATCACTATTCCAGCAACCATATTTTGATTAATAACTGCAGGCATAAGACACAGTATTGATCAATGTGGTTATTATTATGCTTTTAATATGTATATTGTACAACTGTGAACCTTGAATACTTTCGTTACATGTTAGTCAATCATTGTGATATATGGTTAACATTGAACAAAGCATTTCTCAGTGATTTTAATGAGTGTAGTCATATTTAAAACACTAGATACTGCTTTCATTGAAGTATATGAATACAATCATTTTTAACTGAGAACAGCTTCAAACATACTGACAATATTATTTTGGCAGAAAATCATTAACTTTATCAATCAAGTCTATTCAGTTCAGATAATTTCATTGTGGAAACATGTAAAAGTATCAGGCTTTTATATGGCATGTCTGGTATCTTGACACCTGCAGATAATAATAGAGTTTGACAGTTGACTTACTACAGTGGTAGCTGTCAGTTTATGTACCACAGTGGTAGATGTCAGTTAACTTGCTGCAGTGGTAGCTGTCAGTTTACTTGCTTCAGTGGTAGCTGTCAGGTGAGTTACTACAGTGGTAACTGTCAGTTGACTTACTACAGTGGTAGCTGTCAGGTGAGTTACTATAGTGGTAGCTGTCAGGTGAGTTACTACAGTGGTAACTGTCAGTTGACTTACTACAGTGGTAGCTGTCAGGTGAGTTACTACAGTGGTAGCTGTCAGTTGACTTACTATAGTGTCAGTTGACTTATTACAGTGGTAGCTGTCATTTGACTTACTACAGTGGTAGCTGTTGGTGGTTCAGTGGTTAGCATGCCAAAGTCATGACGGAAATGGTGCTGGTTTGAATCCTACTACCATCAGTATTAGCTTGCATAAGCTTTCATGGTGTGTCCTTTGGCATAGCACTTTACTCCATTTGCCATTGCACTAAATAACATACTTTTGTTGATGTACCTTAAAGCACCAAACAAACAAATTTACTACTGTGATGTCAATTGGACTTAAATTTGACATGCATTGATATGTGTAGCTAAAAATTATTATCCATGAATAATGGTTAATTTTTCTTACTCAGAGATTTAAAGTGCAAGAAGGTCAGTTCAACGAAAATAGATAACATAAGAATTTACCTTTTTGTCATTCTAGTGAATAGATAATAAATGAAGAATAACCACTGTCACGCTAGTCAGTATACAACAAATAAAAAATAACCACTGTGTCATTCTAGTCAGTAGATCACAAATACAAAATTACCATTGTCATTATAGTTGAGATGGGCAGCCATGAAATTAAACTAAGCAATGCCAAGCAGTATTCAGGTACATTGCAAAATGAGTTGGGGGCCCCGAGTGGCCGAGTGGTCTAAAACACTGTCCGTTACGGATCACTGCCATCTCACCTCTGTCTGCGTGTGTTCGAGTCTAGGATTCGGCGAATGTGGATATGTGGGAAAGCTTGCCAGTAGCTTCTCGTGGGTCGGTGGTTCTTTCCGGTGATTTCCCGGTTTCTTCCTCCACCATTAATACTGGCCGCCATGAATAGCCTATCATGTGCTGAAAAATGGCGTTAAGCCCAACAACAACAACAGCAAAATGAGTTACCTCCCTTACAGTTAAGTAGCACTATTCATGGAATTTGGATTCATCTGAGAAGGATGCAACTTCCAAATTACCAAATATTTCCCCCATATTAATGCACAGCATGAAAATAGCATGGAAATAGCCCAACTTTGACACAGTTATACCAAGGTTTAGGTTTGTAGGTAGCACAACACAGCTTTTCTACCTTTTCAGGCTGGAGGAGTCTTTTCACTTCCAAGGAAAGTATACTTCATCTATATTTTCAACTTTTCTCTCTTCTTATGCTGAAAAAGTTCTGCCTTAGCAATTTTCTAACACTCTGTCATCTTCTCACATTTAAAAGCACTTGCATTGGTAGCCTATGCGACTTCTCCATAAGTTTGGGATATAATTATTTTTTATATGTGTGCAAATCTCAATGCCTATGGAAAACCTTTTTTGAATTTAACATTCCTTTTGACTTGTTACATGCAGGTGAGTTTTTTACATGAAGGCAATCTTAACCTCAGGGCATCAAGCTTCCATGATTTTGCTTCTACAGGCTATCCTTGAGCCTTCCTACAGATAGTATTGTAAATTATACTATACCTGGACCTTTCATTTTACTTTATTAGCTTGTCCGCTATCACTATTTTCCAGGTGAAGCATTATATGGTATAACTTTGCACCCACCCCATGTTCAAAGTCAGGCGCACTGAACTTAACTGTATAGGCTGTCATTGAGCCTTCCAGCAGGTAGTATTGTGAATTAATATGATATATGGATGCTTCATTGCCCTCATTAGGTCCTCTGCTAGCACTAATTTTTAGTTGTATACATGACACTTTATTGATTTTACCTGTAAAGAACATCATTGGGCCTTTCCTAAAGGTTTCATAATGGATATTGTTGCACCTTGTTTGTATCTGATAATGGTGCTTCAATTCATTTTTAATATCAGGTTTTTGTGTGTTAAATAGAACCTGTTTTTGTTACTGTAAATCTATTACTCTGATCTGACAATTACAAGTGCGCTTTCTATATATGATATTCTTAGTCAAATCATGCTCATGCATGATGACACTTGAGTGATGTTTATCTATATAGGCAATCTATTTGCCTTCCTATGGGTAAACTGTGACTAGAATTGATATTTTTGTTTGTATATGTAAGTATCATAGCAATGTTCCCATGATTCACATGCCATTGGGTTATTGTAGCTAGAATTTATTATTTGGCTAAACATTCATAGCTCATAGGTAGTTTATCTTCCTGGATAACTCTGCAGATACTCACTTGCTCATAAAACAGGACACTCATTTAGTGTATAGAGTGTCTTCTCTATTTTGTCTTGCAGATGTAGACCATGGGTGAAACCAGTTGAACAATCACTCAAGATGCATAGTTTTTCTGATTGTCAACCCTTGACTACATTTTGAACTTGTATATTATTGACAGAAGTCAATCAAAACTTTGGGGAAAAACATATGATTGCACACAAGGCAGTGAGATGGTGAGCAGCAACAAGTATGTTCCTCCATGACTAGACTTGACTATATAACTGATGTAATGGGTCATGACCACAATTCAGTCATACAGTATCAGCCCAAAATGAACTTGTCCTGTTCCACAACTCACACAATGCTGCCAAGTTTCTCATAAATATAAACTTTCTGTGGACAATGCCCAGTCTGTCTTGCTGCATGGTACCTCAAACACTTCCCGGATATGATGCCCATTTTGGGGTTTCAGCTTTCAAGAGATGTCTTTTAACTCTCCTTCAGGCCTCAGTTATCCAAGAGACTCAACTTCGCAACACAATATAAATAACTGACCTGATGTGTAAAAGCTGCTAGTATAGTGGACCACCATCATCAACATTCTTCTTGAACTAGTTTGCAGATAGTGCAGGAAACATTGTGATCACGACCTTCCTCTGTAAGCAGAAGTACTGGCATACAAGTCCCCTCCTCTGTACTAGTTATTGCTTGGATGAGTGAAACTCCATCTTGCAGGACTAAAGGGAAATTTCCCATAGTTCTGCCCTCTTTATCTACATCACCTAGCTGGGTCTACATTTCTGACATCAGGTGAAAATTATCTATTGAAGATTCTGCTTTCAGTTGCTTCCTTATAGGTCACCATCACAAGACTCAACATTGTTGGTGATTCCTATAAGGTCATTTTTATCTCATGGTTTAATCTATTTCTATTGCTGTACAGCAAGGGTAAAAACTAAGCAAAAAGTACCCTCTCACACAGAAGATATATAAACCAATTACATGGATCTAACATTCTATAACCCATCCCAACATATTGAATCAGACACAGATGACCTATTACATTTTGACAGAACTAGGCCACATACAAGGAATTATTTGGGCCTCAGCCACAACATATTCTTGGTAAATCAGAGTATCAAGTCAAGGCACCCAACGGTTTAGTGAACGAATAAACAGACCAGATTCAAAGAGATTCAATGGATGGTCTCCTTTATAAGAGACACAACCTATAACTGTAATAGCATGTATGAACTTACAATTGGTGGGCAAAAGATACAATGCTGTCTACCTCCACCTCACAGATCAATAATGGCCCAAGATATCCTTGCAACCTTCTTCATCATCTAATCTCATCTTTAATGATCAGGTTGATAGAATAAACAGCATACCACCATTCTTCTCAGATGCAGTAGAGATATTTGCAAAGCAGCCAACAAGGTCACGGGGATATCCCAAGTGAACATGATGCTAGGAAACAATCCTACAACTACATGGAAAGTCAGAAGGAGGTCATCAGCATATCATGAAACCATCCCTATCTCATACACACAAGCCTACCCTTATGGGGAAGATTTGCGATGATGTCACAGGGATCCAACAGTAGTTCCTGGTGACACGGTATTAGCACACATACTAAGCTTTTGGCTACAGCTCTTTCAGATACAATGCAGCACTTATCAAGTGTACCTCAACTTGTATGCATTCAGTCAGTACTGTGATGCACTTATATTTGCAATAGAATAAAACAACAGATTGTAACATTGTCCATTGTGAAGACTGTGCAATCAAGAGACTTGATTTCACACCTCACTCAAAAGGTGTTCAGAAGTTCTGTGATCACCTACAACAGACTACAAATAACAAAATAATTATATTTTGGAACAAAACATGATTTTACATGTTACTCAACTTTCATTCACAATCTCTTGTTGTCAACAAAAATATTCTTAGCCCTCTTATCCTTTCAAGATTTTGTCAATTAAGTCTGGATTCTGTGTTCAAGTAAGAAGAATGTGTTCCCCGTGAAAGAGATTTGATATCATCCAATGATAAGTTCTGAGCCTGTTTGGAACAATCCATTTGCTAGAGTATTGATTCATCAGCCGAGTTATGCTCATTGCAATGGCAGACATCTTAGTTCTTGGTCATTTTTGGGCTCTCCTGATTATGGTTACATGGTCAAATGGAGACTTGAACCATGACAACTGGGCAAATTTCTCAATTGGCAATTGTGAAGGCACGTTAGACTCGCTTTGGCAATACCTCTGCAAACACATTCTCTGGCAATCATCATTATGGATATGAACACAGGGTTGAAGTGAGCAAGTCTTGAAATGTTTGGGACTGACTCAGGAGTGTGGGCCTCTTAGGATCATTATGTCCACATCATTGAAATGTTTTTTGAAAGCCTGTCATTGGCGGCTGGCAAACCTACACGGGAATAGAGTTTTCATTCTGATGAATAATTTTACTGGGTTGACTCATCCCAAATAGCAAAGTGGAACAACTGCCCAGCCCTATGTATTTTTGTTTTGGATTTTCTGAGGTGGTGTCCTCAATGACAATCCAGGTTTCAGTTCAATGTCCGCTAGGCTTTCTAATGTATTGGCAAGCTAATTTTCAGCAAGTAGGAACTCCTTAAACAAAATAGCCTTTTCATCTCTCAGTTTCATGTGATACATGCTTGATGGGATTGGTGGATATTAGTGACAAGCTGAAATGCCAACCTTTGTCACACATGTCCTGGGCACAAATTCCTGGTTTATTGCCAATTCCTATTCATTGGAATGGCCTACCTTTGTCACACCTGTCCTGGGCACAAATTCCTGGCTTATTGCCGATTCCTAATCTTTTGAATGGTCTAATGTATATACATCCAACACTTTGGATTCTGAATGTGATATTGAAACCAAAAGTATCTGAGTATATCTTCATCCTGATTACTCTGTTAAAATAGGGAATACAGGACCAACTGGGTCACTATAGGAAAGCAGTGAACAATAATTTTAGTGGTTTACACCAGAGTACTTTAAGTGGATACATCTATACCACAATAGCTTACTTTTGAGGCTCTTCGATGAAAAATGGTTAGCACCCATCAGTTAAATTTACTGTTCCATCAACACTAGCACAATGTGTTCTCATAGAAGAGAGGGTATCGCACAAATCAAAAACCTGTCTGATATTTATTCATTTGGATTTTACTTGGTTAAAAGTGGACTTTTCATGGGGATTAACCAGACTGAACAAGACACCAATTGAACTGTTCTCAACAGCTTGTTCAGAATCAGTGAATGATATGCTTCATCAGTGGACCCGATATGCATGCAATTTCAACAAAATGGGTCATTTTCACTCGTACCCTCTTTCATTGTCAAAAACAGGCTTCATTCAAGAGACAACCAGACTTTTGTAATGAAATCAATGTCTGTGCTGGACATTGAAGCTCAAGACCACCTACCAGATCCAGTACAAGCTTTGAAGTGGTATCTTCAGGTGACATCCATTGTGTTGAAAGAGATCACACTTACTTTCACCTCTCAAACATCAGCACAGACCTTCATCCTGGATTCATTGGGTTATTTACTCTGTATATTGAGAAATAATTGCAGCTGAAATATAATTTGTTATGTATTTCACCTCACAGGGTTAGAGCAATTGCCATTAGACTGGTACTGTTCTCTAACCCATTTTATCCAGGTCATGGGATGGACATCAGAGATGACATACTCCAGTTTATGTCTAAAAGAGATCTTTCATCCAAAATAAATCAGCTTGATCTGACATGGAATATAACAGTGGCACAATAGGTTAACTTTCCAGGCCTATTCTCCGAAGGTATTACGATTGGGTAACATATTATGTCTCCAGACTGTTCTGGTGGTCTAGTGGTTAGAGCATCCTCCTTGGATGTGGAAGGTCATGGGTTCAAACCCTGGCCAAGTCATACCAAAAACTTGTATAAATGGTACTAACAGATGTCTCATTTGACGCTCAGCAATAAGAGGTTAGTGTCAGGACTGTTTGACCTAGTATCAGGATAATATTTCTGGGTGGGACATCATTCTACATGTCTGCGGCATGATGCCCACATGCTAGACATCACTATAAAGTACCACATTGCAGACATTGTAGAGATGTGACTGAACATTGTTTAAAGCTACATAATAGACATACACCCTCCCATAGTTACATCCATATAGAGAGCATAGAAATATTGGGCTTTGGCATTAATCCGTGGACCAAGGGGAAATCACTCTGTCTGACCACTGCTTTTTAGATAAATGTTTTTAATCTGGGAGTTTTGGATTTGCAAGATAAGGTATTATGATTTGTAAGTATACTCAAAGAAACACTTTTAAAAAAGAAATTGGGTTCTTATTTAGAAAGAAAAAAACAAATTAGAAAATATAAATTTAACAAATCAGGCATTACAATTTTTTCAGATCAAACTAGAATTTTGGATTTACATATCAGGTTTTTGGGATAGTATTCAAAGAACATACTTATTAAAGTTATTTCCTCGTCAAAATCACTAGTGTTGTACTACCATGACTTGAAAGAATACTTTATAGCAATAAATTTGATATTTCAGTCATTTTTTTTCTTTCAGAGAATTAAAACATGACAAAATTGATTTCAGAAAAAATTTTGTCCAGCCTCTAAAATGTTTTGACCATGTATCTTACATAACAATCTTTAAAATGAAAAATAAACCAACGAACTCGATCTTCTTCAAGTTGTCAGATTTTCTGGGTTTTATGCATGTGAAAATCTGTTAGTTTGCAGAAGTGAAATAGTTATGCTGGGGTTTCGTTTGGTAAAAATTCATAACTGTAGAAACATTTTTAAAATTGATCTATTGGCATGAAAATCAAATCAGGTCATCTACAGGTACATAAGAAATGCATACCAAACTTCATGTGCCTTCTTTGGATCATTTTTGCTAAATATTGCCAATAAGGTTTCAAAATCTGGTTTTCAAAATCTTTAGTCCAAAAATGTAAATAAAATATGAAATGTTAAACTTTAAAATGGCAATCTAACTTTTAATACCGTCTTCCAAATTTAATTTGTTTGCCTCTTTGTTTCATAGCTAGCAAGAATTTTGTCAAAATTTGCAAAATTATTGAAAATAGTCTACATTTGCTTGATAACCTTATTGGAAATAGTCTACATTGCCTGATAACATTATTAAAAATAGTCTACATTACCTGATACCCTTATTGGAAATAGTCTACATTGCCTGATAACATTATTAAAAATAGTCTACATTACCTGATAACCTTTTTGGAAATAGTCTACATTGCCTGATAACATTATTGGAAATAGTCTACATTGCCTGATAACCTTATTGAAAATAGTCTACATTGCCTGATAACCTTATTTAAAATAGTCTACATTTCCTGAAAACCTTATTGAAAATAGTCTACATTGCCTGATAACTTTATTGAAAATAGTCTACATTGCCTGATAACATTATTGGAAATAGTCTACATTGCCTGATAACATTATTGGAAATAGTCTACATTGCCTGATAACCTTATTGAAAATAGTCTACATTGCCTGATAACCTTACTGAAAATAGTCTACATTGCCAGATAACCTTTTTGAAAATAGTCTACATTGCCTGATAACCTTATTGAAAAAATTCTACATTGCCTGATAACCTAATTGAAAATAGTCTACATTGCCTGATGACCTTTTTGAAAATATTCTACATGACCTGATAACCTTATTGAAAATAGTCTACATTGCCTGATAACCTTTTTGAAAATAGTCTACATTGCCTGATAACCATATTGGAAATAGTCTACATTGCCTGATAACCTTATTGAAAATAGTCTACATTGCTTGATAACCTTATTGAAAATAGTCTACATTGCCTGATAACCTTTTTGAAAATAGTCTACATTGCCTGATAACCTAATTCCTAATTGAAAATAGTCTACATGGCCTGATAACCTTATTAAAAATAGTCTACATTGCCTGATAAACTTTTTGAAAATAGTCTACATTGCCTGATAACCTAATTGAAAATAGTCTACATTGCCGGATAACCTTTTTGAAAATAGTCTACATTGCCTGATAACCTTATCATGTCATCATTTGTGAATACATACCAAGTTTCATCTATTTACTTCAAGTAGTTTTGTATGATCATACTAACCAAGTTTTTCTCCAAATCAAACTCCTAATGATTCAAATGTGTTCTAAAGTTTGACAAATTGCTAAGGCCTGAAAATCATTCTAGGTTTTGTATTTATGACTATAATAATGATGACTATAATAATGATGACTGATATTGATGACTATAATAATTATGACTATAATAATGATGACTATAATATTTATGACTATACTAATGATGACTAATATTGATGAATAAAATAATGATGACTATTTTAATGATGACTAATATTGATGACTATAATAATTATGACTATAATAATGATGACTATAATATGTATGACTATACTAATGATGACTAATATTGATGAATAAAATAATGATGACTATTTTAATGATGACTAATATTGATGACTATAATAATTATGACTAATAATGATGACTTTAATAATGATGACTATAATATTTATCACTATAATAATGATGCTTATAATAATGACTAATAATTATGACCATAATAATGATGACTATAATATTGGTGACTATAATAATGATGACTATAATATTGATGAATAATGTTGATGACTATGACATTGATGAATATAATAATTATGACTAATATTGATGACTATAATATTGATGACTATGAAAATGATGACTATAATATTGATGACTATAATAATGATGACAATTATGCTTATAATTCGATGATGAGTATTTTTTTCTCTTACCAGCAACTGAAGAAGATGGTAGATCGGATCCGGAAGTTCCAGATCCTGAACAACCAGATCTTTGCATTGCTGAACAAATACCTGAAGATAGGTGAAAATGATGGACTTCCAGTGGAACATGTTCGCTGTTTCCAGCCACCAATTCACCAATCACTGGCTACAACCATCTAGTCCTTTTTAACATACTTGTAGTCACTAACTGACATGAAATTGTTTCTAATAAGAGTCTGATCAACCAGTGGCCATAGTTAGTAACATGATCATCTCAGTGAGAATGACAGAGTCGATTTTGTCACAAATCCTGGTATGTAAATATTGAAAATTAGAAACTTGTTGGACTGAAGTAATGTAATAGGGTTTGAAAAGGAATGCTCTGATTTGAGATATTTTGTAGTTGTGGCCCCAATAAATATGAAAAACCCAGGAAGGCGGAGGGAAAGGGGGCAAATGTAGTTTGGAATGTAGTTTCATTATGTTATGGTCATGACAGGGTTCACTTTGTTGGTGTTCAGCTTTATTTACAATTTTAAAGAAAATAAATTCATTCAGGTAATTATTTTCTTTCAAGCCTGCTTTTAAGGCTGATAATATACTAGGCTTGGACAGGGGTACATATTGTGAAAGAGTCAGTATATGACCAGTTAATGAATTTATTTTGCATTTGCTGTGCAGTAGGGTCAACATCAAGAGCCTCTTTAAATTTCATTATGACCCCATCAATCTTCAAATTGCCCATTGTTTTTCACATAATGTTGTCCAGCCTTATTTTAGCAGTTGGGCATTAAGACAACCAATTTATTTGGGTTTTTTCATTTTGCCCATGTTGGTAGTCATCAAGAAGGCCAATTGGGGAATTTTCATCTTGCCCATGTTAAGAGGGCCAGGGTTTTTTTTTTTATGTCCTGCCTTCGTTAGTGGGCATAAAGGTGGCCAAGTGGGCTTTTGGGTCTTGTGCATTTAGTGGTAAGCAAGACACGGCATCTAGTCTTCCAATGGGGCATCATCACCAATGGTTTGTTGTGAGACAATCCATTCAGCAACATGCTTACTTGCCTCATTTAGCTTGATCACAATCATAGACATTTGTAACGAGTATTGGTTATAGTTATTTCATCTGCTTACAATTCTTCAATCGCTTGATGGATATTCTTCATTGTCTTGGCAGTTAAGACCATATGGAACACATGCTGATTGAACAGATTAATTCCCCATATAATGCAAAGTTTTCAAGCCCACAGGATTGCAGGGGATGGGGTCAAAGGTCACATTTTTACTGGTGGTATGGACTCGTCATAGAAGGTGAATATTCTTCATAGGTGTTATGGACTTCCTATTCATGGGTGGTATGGACTTATAGTTTGTATGGACTCAACATGGTAATATGAGTTTTATATGTGGTATAGACAGTTCTTATTTGTGGGTAGTTTGGACTTGTCATATCTGGTATAGACTCTGCATGGCAGTATGGACTTTTGATAGATGGTGTGGACTCGTCATGGGTGGTACAATTTATTGTGACTCCATAATTCCATCTACACCTAGTGTGTTGTGGGTAGAGATGAGACAATTACATTTAGTGTGCATTGGGCATAGACATGGAATAATTATTTTTTTTATGACAATACACAGAGTATTGGGGGTAGATATGGGATGATTATATTTACTATATTGATATACCAAGTGCATTGGGGTTAGACATGTGATGGTTATATTTAGTAGGATGATACACTAAGTGCATTAGCGGTTAGACATGGAAGTGCATTAGGGATTAGACATGCGATGATATTTAGTGTGATGATACACCAAGTGCATTGGAGGTTAGACAGGATGATCATATTTAATAGGATACACCAAGTGCATTGGGGGTTAGACATGGGATGATCATATTTAATACGATGATACACTAAGTGCATTGGGGGTTAGACATGGGATGATCATATTTAGTACGATGATACACCAAGTGCATTGGGGGTTAGACATGGGATGATCATATTTAGTATGACGGTACACCAAGTGCATTGGGTTTAGACATGTGATGGTTATATTTAGTATGATAATACACCAAGTGCATTGGGGGTTAGACATGGGATGATCATATTTAATACGATGATACACTAAGTGCATTGGGGGTTAGACATGTGATGGTTATATTTAGTTAGATGATACACTAAGTGCATTGGGGGTTAGACATGTGATGGTTATATTTAGTTAGATGATACACTAAGTGCATTAGCGGTTAGACGTGTGATGGTTATATTTAGTATGATGATACAATAAGTGCATTAGCAGTTAGACATGGGAGTGCATTGGGAGATAGACATGGGATGATCATATTTAGTATCATGGTACACCAAGTGCATTGGGGTTCAGCGTGGATAGTTATATTCAGTATTTTGTATACCAAGGTGTAATGATATTGGACATGAGAAAATTATATTTAGTATGTTAATATACCAAGTGCATTCGGGTTAGACCTGGGGTGATCATGTTCAGTATGAATGATAACAGAACAGAGATTTCTAATTACTATACCTTAGTACTCTGAGATGAGACATTGTTCCATAGAATCATTTTGTAAATCAGTGTGTTATGGATGAATGTTAATCAAGTGCTGTAGCTTTTAGTCTTTGTTTTAATAAAATCCTTTTCTACATGGCTAAGAGTCCATACAATCCAAAGTCATTTTTAAATTTATTGGTTTGTGAGGATTTACTTCATTACGCTTAGATAAAGATCTGATGCTGTGTAAGGGTAATTGCATGTAGATAAGTATGGTGCATTTCTGATGATAATTAAAGATAATTACATATGCAAAATTATGGGGAAAGTATATATTTGGTGTGGATTTTCTTGCATTACTCTTGGTTGAAGTTCTGATGCTAAGTAAGGGTGATTACATATAGGTAAGTATGGTGCATTGTGTATTACTCTTAAATGAAGATCTGATGCTTCGTGGGTCAGTGGTTCTTTCCGGGGTTTGTCCAGGTTCTTCCTCCACCATTTATATTGGCTACAACCATGTATAGCCAATCTTGTGCTGAAAATGGTGTTAAAACCTACAACAACAACAACAACAGATCTGACGCTAATTAAAGGTAATTGCATATAGGTTAAATATGGTGCACTTTTTATGTTAATTAAAGGTAATTACATATAAAAAGTATGGGGAAAGTATTTGGTTTGGATTTTCTTGCATTACTTTTGGTTTACATCAGGATGCTAAGTAAGGGTAAATTACATAAAGAAAAATATGGTGCATTATCTTGCATTGCTCTTAGTTGAAGATCTGATTCTAATTAAGGTAATTGCAAATAAAAAAGTAAGCATGGGAAAATTGTTTAGACTCTTTGTGTCACAATGAGAATTGTACAAATATTTCAACTGCATCAATTGATAATTTTAGACTCTTAATTTTATTACATACACTGAAATCTCTAAAGACCAAAACCTCAGTAAACCAGACCATCTTGAACCTGAATCATGTTTCTGGTCCTGAATCTTTCCTTTAAATACAGTAAATTTTACCATATTTAACATAGACCTAAATTTGTGCATCTATTTTTAAATTTACAACAAAATTTGCTTAACAAAAATGAAGCTTAATCTGAACATGTAACTTCCAATCTATGACCATCTTCATTAGGCAAGGGTCATTACTGCAGTTTATTCCACACTGACATTTGGTTCATTGGCATATGTAGCTAGCAGTAACAGTGTTTTGAAGCAGTGCCCTTTTTTAGGATAACGTCCTTCTATCCATAGCAAGCAGAATCATAAGGCTAATTAGAAAAATGAATGCAGATGAAGGGAAATCATTAGTATAACATATTCTCTTAATTATGACCTATTCTATACATTGACAATTGGGTTTTGTAATAGCGTATCAATATTTACTTAAAATATAAGACCCTTAGTCAAATCTTATTCTCAATTGGAAAATGGAAGACCTCTTGAAAATGAAACCTTGAATTTGTTCTTTTGGAAGTTTACGCATAAGAGATTTCACTTTACATGAAGATAAGAATATTTTGGTGAGAGAATTGTTTCAGTATGACACCTTTGAGAAGATGTTGATTTCCTACAATTAAAACACCCATTGCCAATTTATGCTTGGTCTTAAATGGCTAAGATTTCCAAAGGTCAGGTATAATCATCATTGACTTATCAATTTCTTTCACTACACTTTTATTGAAATTAGTGAAATCATAAAAGCATTTTCTTTTTATTCTTTAATTAGACACAAGTCAGAACTGAGCCATATTACATGGAATATCTCCCATATACATGGCACTACTATACACCTCATGGAATATTCATATCATACCAATGATGTCATAATAACATCATAACTTTATGATTTACACAAGTAGAGTGCTTTACATTTGTTATTAGTCACTTCTGAATAATATTGTATGGATGGAATTACATAAAATAGATAACCATATTATTATGGGTTTTACTGTATAGTGTTTCTAAAAATAGATATAAAGTGTCTTAGACATTGTATATTATTCAATTTTTTTACTTCTTATATGAAAAAGCAGTGTGGATTTTATTGATGACTTTATTCAATGTGCAATAATCAATTTTGTGTGTTCATCTGTCTTTAGCATAACATCCATGCCCTGAACATTTTAATATTTTTTTGTTGTCTCGTGTACTTTTGAAACAATTCATAATGCATTTATTCATAAATTTAGATTATCTTAAAACTAATCTCATGATTTTGTAATTGAAGTCTTGTTGGAATTTCGAAATGAATATTAGGTTTAATACCTTATTTACACTATTGTAATATAGCTTAGTTTTCTGAGTTTTACCATGTCAGGGGCTTGCCATCAGCTTTATATAACATAGATTTCATTTCATCAATAGTATGAAAAAATAAGACTTAATCAAGTTTCTGATTGGGAAGTATTTCTCAAGTTTATATTTGGTAACTTGGATCATCACATATGATATTATACATTTATGCAATGTAGCAATACACCTTTCTTAAGGAACTGCATCTTTTGCTATGATGTTGTCTGTCAGCCCGTTATCTACTTAGTTTGCACACAGTACATGTAACTTGAATTACCCACATGTATCATTACCAAATGTGGATGGCTTGAATTTGGGGTTAAGAATACCAGTTAATTCTAGGGTCCAAAATTAATGGTCATTGGCAGGAAGAAGTAAAATTTTTCACACTCGACATTTACATTCTTTGTGCATGGTTTGCATATGGTGTAAGGTAAAATGCTATTAACTTTGGGATCAGTAGGTAAAAGGTAACATTGACTGAAATAAGAAATACAGTTTCTACATAATGATTTGTCTACAATTACCAAACTTTGTGGACGGCTGGCTCTTGGTGTAAGGAAGACTCAGATAAAGTTCAGGATCTAAAGGGCAAGGCCACAACGACTATCAAGAAAAATGGCATCTGCACAATGATGCGAGTTCTCAGCTATCAACAGTTATTATTCTTTGTGGATGGATTGCACATGGCTTAAGGAAGAACCTTTTTGACTTTAAGTTCAAAAGGCGAGAAGTCCAGACCACTGTCATTGAAAGATGAACAATGGTTTGACCCACAAAAGCATCAATGCAACATAACATGCCTGGACCAAACTTTGTGGCTGGTTTGTGCATGGGGCAGTTGGTTAGTTTGGGGCTCAAAATAGCCATATGTAATGATTAATGTGAGAACCATGTTTTTAAAAAATATTATAAAGAATTTTAAATTTTCAAGCTGTATTATGTCAAACAAAAACAATTCTTTCATAAAGAAAAGAATTTTCTTCCTTTTAAAACTTATTTTTGTCCTTATATCTATGTATGCATGCAGAAATAGATATGTCATAATGAAATGTACTTGTTTATGCTGTCAATACTTGCCACCATAGAGAGGATGCAAGAACATTCAAATTCCTTTGCGAACAAATTTATTGGCATGTATGATTTGTCAACTCACATTGTATGTACTCATATAAATTCAAATCAGCTACGTATATGATATCTTTTTGTGAATTAGTAAATTTAGTACTAGGTTCAGTAGTACATGTTTGTAAAGTCATTAAAATTTTCACTTTCTTACTGATCTGTTAATAGTTTTTATTCCAAGCATCCCCCTAGAAGCAGTGGCAGAGATCACGTATTACTATCTGTTTTTATTCCAAAAGAGGAAGCATCCCCCTAGGAGCAGTGGTAGAGATCACGTGTTACTATCTGTTTTTAAAGCATGTGTACATGTTCATGTGTGCATGGGTGTTGTTATTCAACTCTTTCTGCTAAAATTAACTGCATCAATTCATAAACTAAAATTTCAATTTGTGAGATCTTTTTCCCATTTCTACATGATGCATGCAGTATTCTAATAAAATTACGTGAAGATGTTGTGTCTGCAGATGAAGCAGCATTTTGTTTTGAAAATCCTTGAATTTCATAGGTTGCCTTAAAAGGTTGTACATTTTCTATTAAGAATTTTGTAATTCACATGTTGTTAAACAATAGTGAAAAACCTTGTAGATAACAAAATGTAAGGCATCAAGAAACTTTCTTTTCCAAAAGAAAAAAATACTCCTTAAGAACTTTTGGAAGTCCTTCAAAACTCCAGATTAGGTACATGAAAATAAAATTCACAAGAGCTTTAAAGATTATGTGACAAAAAACAAATGTTTCATGCTTGATATAATCTTCATACAGCAAGTACAAGAGAAGTTGCAAATTGTGACTGAAATTCTGTTCAGAGAGGAAATGCAACGATGCAAGGAATATGTTTAGAGATACATAATCATTCTTTTAATAAAAGTGAGTCAGTCACTGAGACATGCATTCTACTGGGGGTGGTTTAGAATGATATAAAGATGAAGTACCCTGTCCCAGTTCCATGAATAAAGCTAAGTCTGCTGCAGGAGATTTGTCATTAAGACATCTTTTATCCTGGGAATAACTGTAAGCAAAGCATTTACACTGGAACTAACTGTAAAAAACAACTTGCTGTTAAAAAAGTAGGTCAATGTAGTATATACCTTCTATGGTGGTTCCGAATTATGAAAGGAACATGCTGATTAAGATCAGTGACGATATGAGGTATAGAGCTTTTGGTAATGGCAGGTTATCAGGAACTCAACAATGAGTGTGATGCCAGGTGTTAAAGTCTTCAATCTGTCTTAGCCTCTCTGTGGTTTTATTGGCAAACAAAAAAAAAATCAGAATGTTTTAGAGCCAAAACAACCTCTGAATTTGTGGATGAAAGACCGTAGCTTAGTCATATTTTGTCCCACTATTTTATATGCATGTGGGAATGTGGTTATTCAGTTTTATTTCAGGACAGGCACTTTTATTATTGGATATCAACAACATTAACTCTTATTGGATTTCAACCAACATTTACTCTTATTGTTGGATTTCAACCAACAGTTACTCTTATTGATGAACTTCAAACAACAGTTACTCTTACTTTTGGATTACAAATAACAGTTACTAGTAGTATATATAGTTTATGATCCTCTTTCAAAGACCCTTTTAACCCCAAAAATGTTATATGTTAAAAGTTTTGTCTGCAGCTTTTTAACTCAAAATGATGACTTTCATATTTCTGACAAAATATGTTTTGTTCAGGGTAGAGGGTATCTGAAATAGGATCAAATTAACTATCGATACTACTATTTCAGTCTCTTATACTTATCAGCAAAATAATATTGTTTTTTTAGAGAAAATGTCATATTAAACAAGTGAAATATTTTACATGTCATTCTCAAGCCAACATGTTTGATTTGATCTGACAGTTTGTAAGAGATTTAATTCCATCAAATCATCGTCAGGTTATACTGGTTTAAACCTAAAATAATAAGTGATTGTATTAAAAAGTAGGTTACCATATATCACCAAAATATGGATCAGTATGGTTATTCACGACTGGAAATTAGAATAGCGGGCTGGGCAGATGATTTGATCACATCTATTGATAATATGGTTGATATTTTATTTGATAATGAATTTCTAAAGCTACACAGAATTAAACATCTACTATTGTAACCTATATTTTATTATAATCTTTTTCATATTTGCTGACTCCCATTGGCAAAATATCTCTTAACATACTGTCAATAATAAGGAACTTGTGTATTAAATTGTCCGTATCATATTTTATACCCCACAAATAAGATCGTATCTGATAAAGTAATTTGTTATATGTGATACTTGCTGTTTTGCATGCACTTTTTTAGTCGCAAGTAGAGGTTAAATTTTTCATATGCTTTTGCAAGAGAAATACCAGCGCCAGATATTATCAACAAAAATGGATTTATCGATGCTCCTCTTGAAATTATACCAGAGCTAGTCATTAGCATCAGTAAATATAATATTGCTTGAAGTTTTTTGGTATAGTTTTAGTAATATATTTTCAAGCACCAAAGTTTTTTTATGATAATATATACAATATTTGCGTTAAGGCATACACATGTTTTGGAATATTTTCTGAAATGTGATTAAAATCAACTATATTTTTTTATTATATAATATTTGTTTACATCTTTTATGCTGTCATCTAAGTAATTAATTCAGGAGTTCTGCGACAAATTCAATACACCACCAGTAAGTTGTTGAGGTTAATCTTTCGTCAGATGCTTCTAGTAAAAATGTTTCCTCAGCATCTTTATTTAACACTATAGATACAACTCCAGAAAAATTATCGGTTGTATGACGCAATGGAAATGTAATAAATATACTTAATTTAGCAGCGCTAATATGGACAGCCTATACACACCAGTTACTTTAGTAGTATGTTTGATAGTATTATTTTGCAATGACCATGTTGCTAATTTGGATGATACTGTGTGCACAATGTTGTTAGCTCATCCGTGAGGAATTTTAAGAAGATTAGCTTTTTTGTATAATATTAGGAATTTCACTGACAATATCGTTAGGTCTTGCATTAATATCAGCTAGTTTAAAATCAATAGTTGGTGGACTTCCAAAAAATTAATTAGTAGTTCTGTTTATATTTCTACGAAAATCTAGGAATGTTTGTACAAGATTAGAAACATCAGTCCTAAATGCAGCGATTCCAACATTGATTCTTGTTAACGAAGTTGTTTTTGGAATTTCCTTATCATCAACATATTTTTATATTTGTAGCATCGAAATCTGTTTCTGGTGCTTTGTGATTATTAATACCATTATTGTTTGCCACTTCTCACTAATACATACTTAGATTCTTGATCATCAACGTATCTTTTTGTCACTGCATCTGATTCGGAGGTTGTATTTCCAAGATATGTAATTTTATTATTGCTCATAATAATATTACCAGTAAATACATCGCCAGCTTTCTTAAAATAATCGTTAACTGACTTACTCGAATTTTGTATTTTACCTTGATCAGCAAAAGTAACTATATTATTAACAACCGAGGTGGGAATTTGTATAAGTACATCTGACAGTTGTACATTACTTGTCTTTAATCGTCCTTTATCTTGAAAATAACTTAATTTTGATCAACACTTGTGATATTTAATAAATTATTAATTTCATTTTTGAGCTGATCAAGAGTTGCGTATTTAGATAAATCAGCTTGCTGAGCAGACGATGAATCTCCTAATAATGCTCCAAATTTTGAATAAAAGCTCATTATTTATTTACTACTGAAAAACGCATATAACATAAAATTGTCGCTATCTTATAGTTGGAAGAACTGGGTCAGGAAAAACAAACTTGCTTATGAATTTACTTCTCTGAGATAATTTTAACAACAGTTGTGTTTATATTTAAACCATCCACAACAGGATAAGTACAAACTACTTAATTATAATGAGAAATGTCGTGATGATTTTGAGGTTGGTGAAGATTTTTTTTATTATCAGACAACCAGAAAAACTTGTTCCAGTTATTCAACTTGATTCATCTGAACATAAAGTAGTTTCTGGTGATATTCCGATAAACAATATATATATATATATATATATATATATATATATATATATATATATATATATATATATATATATATATATATATATATATATATATATATAATGCGAGAGACTGCTAAAAAGATAAAAAAAAGAGCAGTAACAAATCAGAAAAACATTGCTTCAGCATTTTCAGGTTATGATAAAAATTACAAACTTGAAGATCAAAATGTTTTAGCAAATTTTAGCTCTACAAATTTATTTCATCATTTACAATCTGTTATAGCTCGAGAACCTGCGGGTCATAAAAGTATCAATCTTATAGTCCAATATCATACGATTTTATCAATGTTACACATAGTTTAGGATATACTTGATCTAGTTTTTTTATTAAAAACTTTTGACAGCGAAATTTCGGAACCCTATTTAACAGCAAAATTTAAAATAAATATTAACTGGAACAAATATTGCCATGGTCGCTGATGAAATACATTTAGAAATAAACAAAAAAGTTGGAAGAATTTACTTCAGGGTCAGGTTGGAAATTTTAAATGATAAAAGAAAATTTATTTCACACAGCAATATATCACGTACTTCACGGTAGTTTGTACGTAGATCTCCCTAAAAAATAAGAACAATAAATGCTGTGTACTTTCTGTATTGTTTCAAAAAGTACAAAATGCTGATCGCGTTACATGTATTTTCCGCACAAAGACGACATACATTTTGATGGTATTGACTTTCCAGTAGCAGAAAATCGTATACCAAAGCTTGGAAAACAAAGTATCTCAGTAAATGTTTTCGGACAAGACGAGAAAGAAAACGTTTGCCCGAGATATATCTCAAAAATTGCTTCACAGTTAACAATAAATATTTTATTTTATCAGGGACATTACTGTTGGATATAAAAACATTAACGGTTTAGTTGGGGGACAGTACAATAAAAAAAATAGATATTTCTGTTATAGATGCCTGCCCGGTTTTTCTAGCAATGAAAGACTGCAGAAGCATCTTAAATATTAGGTTAATATACCAAAAATACCTATGTCCACCGAAAAAGATATATAATATTGAAATTTAAACATTGTAATCATTAATTAAATATGCCCTTTTGTTATTTACGCTGATTTTGAGTGTCATGTTCCTGTGGTTGGAGATGAAAATAATCCGAAAAAAGCAAGTTCAAGAAAAATACTACAGCATATTCCCTGTGGCGTTGCTTAAAAGTAGTTTGTTGAGTCAGCGATAATATTTTATCTCCAATAAAGTTTTATAAAGGTGTAAATCCTGACGTGTGGTTACTAAACTTTTATTAGACGAAGTTAATACAATTTCTAACAGATTGCTTAAAACAGCTCCGAAAAGAATAACGTCTAAACAACAACTTGATTTTGATGATGCAGTTATTTGTAATATTTGTGAAAAATTACTTGCGGACTCCAACAGAGTTCGAGATAAAGTGCGAGATCATTGTTATTTAACCGGCCAATATCGAGGAGCAGTTCATCACAGTTACAATTTAAAATTTCATGCTCCAGATTTTATTCCTGCAGTTTTACATAACTTTCATGGCTAGGACAGCCATATCATTATAGAAGTCTTTGGTGATAAAAATATTAAAGCTAAACTAAAATTAAATAACGTAATAAAATGTAATCCAAAAACTTTTGAAAAGTATATGTCAGTGACTCTTGGAAAATTACGTTTTATTGATAGTATGCAATTTATGGCAGCATCATTAGATATGCTTGTTAACAGCGCTACAAGCTCCGGTAGCACTTTTAATAATCAGCAAAGTTGCTTTTGTGAAAACTTTGTCGATCTGACAAGAAAATGTATCTTTCCGTACGATTATCTCGACGATTGGAGAAGATTTAATGAATCTTATATGCCTGACAAAGATAAATTTTACTCGCAGCTCGAAAATATCACAGATGAGTACAAATATGCAGAAGATATTTGGAATGAATTTAGTTGTATTATTGCTTTCAGATGTTTTCGAGAGTTTTCGTTAAGTTAGTCGTGCAAATTATGGATTTTACCCCTGTTGGTATTATTCTGCTCCAGGGCTGTCGTGAGACGCTCTACTAAAAACGAGCAATATAGATATCATTATGTTTAATTTTATTGAAAAAGGTATGAGAGGCGGAATTAGCGTTATAACAAAAAAAAATATATGCAGTCGCTCATAACAAATATCTGAAAACTCATGAAAATATCTCCCATCCAAACATATTGTTTATCTAAATTGTGTGAATGTCAAAGTCAATGTCTTGTGGTGGGTTTCATTGGACTGCTCCAGATCAATTTCTTAGAGAAACTGAAAAAGATTTACCTAGAAAAACTAAATAAATAAATATAAATGTTTCCAATATTTCATATTTTGTTGAAGTTGATCTAGAATATCCTAGTTCGCTACATGATCTACATAACGAATGTCTGTTTTGCGCAGAGTTAATGATGATTGATTATAGTTTATTATCGCCTGAGCAACTAGCAAAGACAACAGCCAAAACTTCAATCGTTACTAGGTTAATTCCAAATTTGTTAGATAAAAGAAATTTCTAATTTTTTGTTTGTTTATTTCTTGACGTATTACATAAATTTAAAGGAAGATGCTGGACTAATTCTGAGAAAAATTCATCCCGTGCTAAAGTTTAATCAGTCGAAGTGGATTTTTTGTTTATTTCTTGATGTATTACAAAAATTTAAAGAAAGCTGTAGATGCTGGACTAATTCTGAGAAAAGTTCATCGCGTGCTAAAGTTTAATCAGTCGAAGTGGATGGCAAATTATATTGACTTAAGTACAAAACGTTGTGCTGTGGCTAAAACCTAATTTGAGAAAAACTTTTTCAAGTTAATGAATAACTAACTCCGTGTCTGATAAGACCATGGAAAAAAATTAGAAAAAAAATTTAAATTGAAATTTTTAATGACATAAATCGCAGAAATAAATTAGTAAATGACGATGGTTTTGTTAGTAAAAAATATTTAATGAAAATCTTGCTGCAATATAACAATGAAAGACAAATTTAAAGCTAATTAAACCAATTTATGTTGGTGCAGCTGTACTTGATATATCGGTGGCTGATGTACGATTTTCTCTACAATTTTACCAAAAAGCAATGACCTGATTCGGAGTTGCTATTTACTGATACAGACTCTAGTTTATGATATAAAATGTGAAAATGTATATCAGGATATTTCCAATAATAAAGATCTATTTCATTTATCAGATTATCCAAAATGCTGTGGATTTCAAGATAATTCGAAGAAGAAAGTTATTGAAAAATATGAAAGATAAGTTTATGTTGGTCAAATAATATACCAGATTGTTAATACTTTTCCAGCTTTAAAATCTTTTGTTAAGTTATCTAACATAGCACATGTGATTTAGATTTTACAATGTAAACGTTTTGGGGTTTTTTGGCTATAAAACTTATAATCAGTGAGTTTTAGTACTTTTATCTCACATTTCTACTTTCTTCACAGTATTTTAATCAAACGAGACTAATCCTTTAAGAATATTTATTATTTGATCAAGATAGACAAATCCAGCAAGAAGATGTATTAGTTTATGATGATAGACAACTCTGTTAAGCACAACTTAAAAACACAGTTGTCTCCTGTTATATAAGACTAACGTCTGTTTTTATCGAAATGTATTTCAAATGCTCAAAAATGTACTAAAAAACGTGCACACAGACTGACAGACAAACGGACAGATACAAACCCAAGTTATATCAAGGAAATATCATAAAATTGAAAAACTGTAATTGTGACCATAGATATTCTAGATAACGTACGTACATAAGCTCAACTTTACACAGCAAGTTATTTTTAGACAGCATAACATAATCCAAGTCGTAAGTTATTGATTTTTATTATATCGCCTAGCAAAGTCTCAGGAAACACATGCTTAACTAGTATAAATGCTTGAATTTATACACACTATTTAGACCTATCCAATGTATTTGGAATTGAAATATTTTACAATAAATGCTATTTTTATTCAGAAATCCACATTACAGTATTTTTTATTTTAAAAAATCTGTATGATATAAGTGCATGTGCAGTATTAGGTAATTATTTAATACTTTTTCCAACACACATATGAGGAATCTGGTGGGCGATTGCTGACGTGTTGGAACTTCATGCTCGAGGTCAGTAGTTCGATTCTCGTGACTGGCATATGTCTGGCGAAGGGCAATATTATGCCAAAATCCTATTCTAAATGGGGTCCCGACCATCCTCATTCTATATTTAAGAATTTGCAGACTTTCCGATCATGCTAACACGTGGTGGATGTACTTTTGTATCCCCTGGGTTTATTATTGGGGAGGTATGCAGTTTTCTATTTAACTTAGAGAAGTAATCATCTTCATTGTATATAACCATAATCATTGTATAGAATCATAATCGTACCTTAATTAAATTTATAATTAGGACTATATGTTGTGCTGACCACAAAAAACCTTGTATATAATTCCTGAAAATATGCTGCTCATTTTCACTTCTCGAACTTCAGAGGTAAATTATAAAAAATAGAGCCGATAACTTTTGTTACATTTTATGTATTTGGTAATTCATTCATTGCACTTTTAGAAGCTGGTATTGTCTAGTTTGGCAAAATTCATTTTCCATATTTTAATAGCTGCCAAGAATAGTGTACTTTAGACAAATTCAGGTTGATTTTTGGAGCACAAGGGATAAGTCATTTTAGTTAGCAGTGTCCTAAGATCATTTAAAATTTCCAAAAGTACAATATCTAAAGAAATTTCAGCCACATTACATGAAAGTAGCATATAGGTATGCCAACATTCTCTCCACTATGCATGTTTAAAATGCAAACAACTTCACCTTACATACATCACTCTCTCAAAAGTACATAATAACTGGTGAACGCTCCCATCAGTTTCAGTAGCAAATAACCATATCGGTTCATATTTTGGTGATATATGGTAACCTATTTTTTTAATACAATCGCTTATTATTTTAGGTTTAATACCAGTATAACCTGACGCTGATTTGATGGAATAAAATCTCTTACAAAATCTGTCAGATCAAATCCAACATGTCGGGTTGGGAACGACATTATATATAATATTTCACTTGTTTAATTTTGACATTTTCTGTATAAATAACAATATTTTTTGCTGATAAGTTTAAGAGACTGTAATAGCAGTATCGATAGTTGATTTAATCCTATCTCAGAGACCCCCACCCTGAAGAAAACATATTTTGTCAGAAATATGAAAGTCATAATTTTGAGCTAAAAAGGACTGCAGACAAAACTTGTAACATATAGCATTTTAGGGGGTAAAAGGGTCTTTGAGATAGGATTATCAACTATATATACTACTTTACTCATATTGTTGGATTTCAAACAACAGTTACTATTATCGTTGGATTTTAAACAACAGTGACTTCTTAATGGATTTCAAACAACAGTGACTTGCTAATGGGTCAGATAAATTATGAAACTTTGTTGAGTCTGATTTTGTTCAATGGACAAATTAGATTTCCAACATTACTACAGCCTCATTTTGCGGAGTTGAGGATAAACAACTTTCCTTTCCGAATAGTAACTGTCTTAAATCCTATTGGATGCCCGCAGATTTGGCACGCAGCTACCGCCTTATACAGCAGATTTGTTCAACCCCACCCCACCCCATACAGCAGATTTGTTCAACCCCACCCCAGTCCCAGATAAAATGCCCTGCTAAGGCCTCTTTTCAAACGTGCTTCCTTAAATAGTGTCCAATCACAACCAAATCTGAAAGAAAAAAAATACTTTTTAGTTTATTTCTCATAGATAAGGTCTGCATTTTTCGCTACACAACAGAGCTTACAGCGGTTTTTATAGACCAACTATATTCCTCTATTACCAATATACTGAACAACACACAATAAATACCAAAAAATCACATTGTTAATATTGATTTTTATTCATGTTTTCTCGTCTTAACAGCGGTGTCTTCCTTTGCAAGTGACCCTTAACTCTTAATTCGTTCACTAAATTTAAGTCACGTAACCTTTTTCTCTACAGCTATTCAAAAACCGATGGTCAGTCTGCTGACGTCATTCATCAGTTTGCTTGCCACTAAAACCTGCTGAGATAAAACTCTTGCTTTATGTATTAGTTTTTTTTTAAAACAAATTCAGTTGCATATTTTCAGGATTAAAAAGAAAACGTAGGACTGTACAAGAACATGCATTCACTTCTCATTTGTACTGGGATCGTTTAACATTGGTTTTTCTTCTTCACTTTACTGCGGTCCTTTATAAAGGACCAAGGCAGACATGCCAGCATTTTTACGCTTATATATTGAGCATGGCCCGTTTCTGCACATAACCCCCATTCCTGTCCTACCTACGACAATAAGTAGACATTAGTTGATTAACTGTGCTAAAGCGCAAAACCTAGACAGACCAGATACAGACAGATTATTACGCCTGGTTTTAACCATTTAACCTATTCTTGTTCCGGAATGAAAAAAAAAATGATCCCCTTCCCTCAAAAAGGTAATGTCTTTTGTCGACAAACAATTAAAACTATGCCCACTTCAGTAGGTATCTTTGCATCGAACAAAAGATCGTTTGGTAATATAACTTGGGGGTTTTAAGGGACTTTTCTGTTACTAATTTAAGCATGATTTTCCCTGGTAGATATTAATAGAACTTACGTAGCAGCGGAAGATAGTAATCGTCTTATGTAACTCGTATCGCACCGAAGATGTCTGTCAGGGAATACAGCATTTCAGTCCAGTTTATTTCCTTTAGAGCTTTTAATTTTATCATGAAATTGTTTTTAACAGGACTTGTTTCGACGGGCTCGATTCACATACGTGTCAACGTAAGTACTTAATATGTTAAGATATTATTGACTATTTGACCAACAGACACGCCGTCTTTTGCGTGTATTAATGAAATACGTTTGATTTCACGCACAAAAAAAAATATTTGGAAGAAAAGCATGTCCATATTAATTCGGTGATAAATAACATTTTCATTGAATTCATCTTTTTTATTCATACAGGTTATGTGTGAAACAAATAACTTTCTCAGTGAAAATGCGTTTGTATGCTCGATACAGTAATGATTGAATACTGAGTCAATTCTAACATTTGTGCAACTTACTCGTTGTAAAAAGCTGAATTCTTTGCTAAGCATTTTGTTGGGATATAAGAAACAATCGAATAAATAGAGTGAGCATAACAATTCTAAATCTTAGATGACACTGTTGATCTCTTGATTAGGGACGGTGCGACCACAGCTATACTAAATTTTGAACCTTAAAAATATACATTCATATATGTAGAAAATTATTTGACTTTAAGGCAAAGCGCAGTGAGATCACGCGCAAACAACCATAACATTCAGCACGGATGTCGATTAATTGGTTGATCACTGCTTACCATTTTTCAATTGTCCAATTTCAAAGTGATTATGTATGTATGTATGTATGTATGTATGTATGTATGTATGTATGTATGTATGTATGTATGTATGTATGTATGTATGTATGTATGTATGTATGTATGTATGTATGGTTCTACTTTCCCCGTTTCTCTTTGGGAAAGACGTTAAGCCCCCATTTCCTCGGCATCATATAGCCTGTAATGTGTTTAAAGTGTCGTTGAAACAAAACTCAAAAAAAATTATATATCGATAGTAAGGCCAGCTTATATTAATAAATACTACTGGACAAAAATAAATATAAATTGAAAGTTTTCACTTGCAAGTTATGCATGTGTGCACATAAATGCAAATAGAATGTACTCAAATATGATACATTAATAGTGTAATAGAAGCGCAGTCAATGAGCATATTAAATTACCTAAATTTCATACCAACATTGTGCAAACCCTAATCTGTCGAAATGTGGATAATTTGTATCCGTCACGAAAATCTATAGTATATTCGAATTTGTAAAAAACGGATAAAATGTAAAAGTAAATGCATTTCATTAATGAAGCTTGTTTATGTTTTGTGCTTCATAACTATTACTGCAGTAACCACATCTGAGTAATACGGTTTCAAAATTAAATTCTGTAAATATTCTTTTTCTTAAACGTTCTTCTTATATATAAAGTAATGCTTAATTTTGGAGCAATTTAGGATCGTTGCTGTACAGACATAAACATGATCCTACATTAAAACGGCACAACAATACAAAAAAGTTCCAAGCAGGATTTTTCATTGTCTGTCTTGTATCAGACATCAGTAAGTAATGAGAGAGAGAGAGAGAGAGAGAGAGAGAGAGAGAGAGAGAGAGAGAGAGAGAGAGAGAGAGAGAGAGAGAGAGAGAGAGAGAGAGAGAGAGAGAGAGAGAGAGAGAGAGGAGGGGGTATAGGGTTAATATTAAGAATCGAAAGATACATCAAGTTTTCTTCACTGTCTACAAAACTGATTAAAATTGGATTCATATTTATTATTGTACAAGAAACCATCTTGTTCCGAAGTTATGACATTCACAATATACGCATTGCAATGTTCTGCAAAATTATTTTGTGGATTTCATTATTAAATATGCGTATTTATTGGTATTGTTTAATATATAGTATCAACAGATTTACAATATCATATATTACTCTTTTAACTGCAATAAATAACTGCTGACACGATCGACCCTACAAATAATAAAGCAGAAAAAGAACATCCAATAATTTGGGAAAGCGCTTAGCTTAGGTAGTTTTGTTTCATTTTCGGGTTGTAAGTGAAATAAAAGTTGTCCAACTTCTTCCTTCTACACGCCTTGCTGGCAACATTGCTGAAGACCGATGTGGTCTCTAAATGTAGATACCGAAACATGGGTTTTGCCTGTTAGGATTCGTATTGCGTGTTCCGTGTTTTTATGTCCTTGATATTTAACTAATTTCTTACGTAAAAAAAGACTGTGCTGAAAGGTTGCACAGATTTTTATCTCTCGATATCTGATTCATTCATTGTGGCTAATTCCTTCAAGGAAAGAAAGGAACACAAAGAAGCTAAAGAAAATTGTAAACTCTCAGCAAGTAAATGTATTATGTTGTTGTTCTGGGGCTTAACGCCATTTTTCAGCACACGATAGGATATACATGGCGGCCAGTATTAATGGTGGAGGAAGAAACCGGGAAATCCGCGGAAAGAACCACCGACCCACGAGAAGCTACTGGCAAGCTTTCTCACATATCTACATTCGCCGAATCTTGGACTCGAACCCACGCAGACGGATGTGAGATGGCAGTGATCCGTAACGGAGAGCGCTTTAGACCACTCAGCCACTCGCCCCGCCCCCTCCGCCACACATATTATGAAACAAATATTTGTTAGTGAGGGAGGGGTGGAATTTTGGTTAAGGGTATATTGTATTGACTGTTATACTATGAGCGTAGGAAACCTACATCCAAGGTCACACACACACACACACATACACACACACACACACAATAGATCCCGAGTATGATGTCTCTATAAAAGTTCCAGTTGTTTCGCGCTCACATTTATGGACAACGCGCTGGTGTCCGCCCCCTCCCCATCCTTCCACCACTGTCTGTGACTTCAGTAAAACCATGAAACACTATGCCAACCCGTTTGATTTGTTTCATAAAACTATATGAAATGCTATGTCAGTCTGTTTGTCGTTATATCTGTATCATAAAGGCTTTGTCAATCTGCCTGATTGTCGGCAGAATTGAATGTCAACTTATTTCTTCTTGACAACGAAATGTGAAACTCTCTTAACTTGTTCAATTGTTAATAATTGGTTAGATTGTCGGTAAAACTGGATGTCAAACATTATGTTTGATTGCTTGGTAAAACACTATTGCAACTTATTAGATTTCTTGGCTAAAAAAATGAACGCGAAATATTGTGTCAACTTTTCTGATTGTTGAAAAATTATTTGATTTGTCGATAAAACTTAATATGAAACACTATGTCAACGTGTTTGATTGTCGGTAAAACAGAATGTGAAACACCTTAAACCTGTTTTATTTGTCGGTAAAACTGAATGTTAAACACTATGCCAACTTTTTTATTGTCGGTAAAACTGAATGTATAACACTGTCAATCTGTTTGTCAGTAAAACTGAATGTGAAACACTATCAACATTTCTGATTGTCGGTAAAAATGAATGTGAAACACTATGTCCACCTTTTTGATTTTCGGTAAAATAGAATGTGAAAAACTATGTCAACCTTTTCAATTGTCGGCAAAACTGAATGTGAAACACTATGTCAATTTTTTTTTTGATTGTCGGTAAAACTGAATGTAAAACACTAAACTTTTTTGATTGTCGGTAAAACTAAATGTGAAACACTAAGTGAACCTTTTTTGTTGTCGGTAAAACTGAATGTGAAACACTACGTCAACCGGTTTGATATATTGGTAAAAGTGAATCTGGGTGTTCTGAAGGTTGCACAGTATTTTATCTCTCGGTTTATGTGTCAACTTATTCGATTTCAGTACGAAAACGAATGTAAAAACACTGTGTCAGCTTGGTTGATTTCTGGGCAAAACTTAATGTGAAACAGCAACAATAGTCGCACTGATCTTGCCGACGCTACCAAAGTACTACACTCGCGAAATAGGGGGAGTATGGGTGGAGGGGGATTATGGAGAAGACTACGAAGTTTATAATAAACAGTATATAATGAAAACATCATGGACAAAATCTAATACTTTCAGTCCATTACTTTGCATCATCGATCTCAGTATTCCCTCAGTACTCATGATTTCTCTGGTCAGTCACTATTCACTCCAGTCTCTTACAAATTAACAAAGAACGATATATTGGCAGTTAATTCAAATAAAATCAGCACTTTTCCCCATAATGATATCCTTCAGAGAAGTTTACAAGACTTCATTCGCATCTATTCGTGTATATGTTTATCATATTCATGTTCGAAGGCACAGGTGAGATATTTGTGTACAGAAGCCAAAAGTAATGCGTGACCCAGACAACACGAACGAGGAAATTAACTTTTCGAAATTATCAGTTCGAGCATAAGTTATGAAGTGGATCAAGTGGAGATCGAAATTACGACTTTTCCCTACGCAAAGGCCATAGCACGACATATTCAGTGCAGTTGTTCTTTTATTAAAGAAAACAACAAAAAATATTTTGAGGTTATGACCATAGTTTTTAAAAACATGATAAACAGTGGAAGACAGCTGGGTGATGGATGGACATGAGTATCCGTCAAGCTTTTAGTACATTTGGAATGACGTAATTGAGATACGCTGTTAAAATTTAATTAACATATGGCGAAAGGTTAATTTTGAATGTTCGGTAGCTGTACATATTTATCAGTGGAGGGGGCGGTGATGATGCAGATAATGTTGCATGCAAATTCAACCTGTCCCCTCACAGCTATTTACAAAAGTGTGTGTGTGTGTGTGTGTGTGTGCATGTGCGTGTGTGTGTGTGAATACTACCCAGCAGTCTACTAGTTTAGTGGCATGAGTTTATTTTAATATTTACAGTGATGCTTTTCTTTTCAAATAGTTAAGTAGTTTTGCTGGATTTTGCTACAAAAAAAATGCTCAAAATGTAAAGTAAAAGAACAACCTAATATAGAAAAATTCAGTATACTCATTTTTTATTTAATTAATCTCGGATATACTCAAAAGCAACGGATGAAGATGTTATTCGTGGCTATGACTTCAAGAAGTATTTGTTTTGGACAATCTGATATGAAATAATTCATCTTCCATTGTTATTTATTATTATTATCGCTCCGTTGGCTTAAGTGGTTGCAGTCTCAACCTGAGATGCGGGAGGTCTCGGATTCGAAAACCAGCCGAGTCTTATCAAAGGCATATAAATAGTACTAACATTTGTCTCGCTTGACGCTCAGCATTAAGACGTTAGTGGTAGGACGTGTCGGCCTGGATTCTGGATAATGTGACTAGGTCTGACATGATGCACAATGTCTGTGGCACGATTCTCAAGTGCTAGACATCACTATTAACTTCCTGTCACGTTGTGGGGGAAATTTTCCAATGCTTTAAGCTTCACGTATACACATTTTTTTTAATAGTTAATTCGTAATAAGAGTACCTGAATAATGTCAATAAGTATTATGTAAGATTACAACTTTAAACCGATTCTGGACACAAAGAAACTGCCTGTATGTTGTTTTAGTATTACACAACGACCAATCCGTGGCTACATCCAAAGGGAATTCTACGAACAGGTAGAGACACCTTTTTTATTTTGCACTAAAGTCAATGATGTCACGACTGATTTTATAGACAGTCATGTGCGCTATCTCCTGGTGTAATGCCCAAGGATCTCCTTCCTGCATAAAAAATTCAAACATTGTACAGTCATTTTGGTGTGAGCCCCCTCTGATGGTGTCACTCGGTGCATTCGGTCCCCCCCCCCACCGCACCCCCAAGTGACGCTACTGAAATAAGTTTGATATATTTGATTAAATTGTTATACCTTTCACCATGAGCTTTTTATACACCTAGACCGTTGCTGACCGGGGACTCAGAGCTGTTTATATATTAATTGTCCCCCTTCTCGCGTGTTAGAAATAGTGCCTTAAGAGGCACGTAACACTGCTACATTTCGACATCGTTGCGATATGACTCAAATTGTTAAAGTTACGTTAACAAACACACACACATTATTATTATTATTATTATTATTATTATTATTATTATTATTATTATTATTATTATTATTATTATTATTATTATTATTATTATTATAAGGATACATTTTACTGGTTACCGTTTCAAAAAGCACAGTCTTTCATCCCCTATGATTCTTTTCAACAGCCTTCCAGAGTGGCTCCGTCCAGTTGTGGCCCAAATGAGTACTACAGTATGGAAACGAAAAGATGTGACTGGTGCTCAGGCTGTCCAGTAGGCCACGCAATTAAAAAACAGTGTACAAGATATAAAAATACAGAATGCGAACTATGTCCACCAGGATCATTTTCAGGTTTTAACATATGATTTGTATTTTAAAACGTGCCATATTTATTTTCTCAGTTAATAATAATAATAATAATAATAATAATAATAATAATAATAATAATAATAATAATAATAATAATAATAATAATAATAATAATAATAAAAATAATAATAATAGTGTTGTTGTTGTTTAGTGTATGTTCTCTGAAATCAAAACCCTCTTACCTTGTCAAACAATATGGACCAAGTTTATATAAAATAAATCATTACAGAAAGTTTGAATTTTCTTGAAAATTTACATTATGAACTACTGGAATATTAGGCGAGAATGAAATTTCCAAAACTAGTATGATTACACACATCCTGGTGTAAAAGCCGAGAAGATTAATGCCAGATAATAGATATAATATTTTCATTTTTCTGTGTTACTTTCCAAGGTTAAAAAAATAAGAAACAATTTCTATGATTTTCCGGAATGCATGGGAAAATTAAATAATGATTTTCTTGGAAAGCAAAAGAAGATATATCATCACTGACTAATTTGTGATTTTAAAATGTTTCAGAAAGAGAGGGTGATACTTGTACTACCTGTAGAACATGTCCACCTGGTCAGTTCGTGCAGAAAGAATGCAGCAATAGTAATGATAGATTGTGCACGGGATGCCCCATATTGACTTTTTCTGATAAAGAAAACTCAGCCACTTGCCGACCGTGCAGGACGTGCAGGACATTTGAAACAACACTGACGAGATGCACTGTATCCAGTGATACTGAATGTGGTGAATGTAAACCAGGTAGGATTTATTGGAAATACTTATAACGGCCAGGTAGGATTGATTGGAAATACTTATAACGGCCAGGTAGGGTTTATTGGAAATACTTATAAGGGCCAGGTAGGATTGTTTGGAAATACTTATAACGGCCAGGCAGGATTGTTTGGCAATACTTATAACGGTCAGGTAGGATTGTTTGGAAATACTTATAACGGTCAGGTAGGATTGGTTAGAGATATTTATAACGGCTAGGTAGGATTGTTTGGAAATACTTATAACGGTCAGGTAGGATTGGTTAGAGATATTTATAACGGCTAGGTAGGATTGATTGGCCAGGTATGATTGCTTAGAGATATTTATAACGGTCATGTAGGGTAGATTGGAAATACTTGTAATTTTCTGTATAGAACGGATTAGATGCTTCAGCTCGAGTATGTATGCAGAACGTAATAATATTTTAAATACAATTTAGTCCAGCAGTGTTCAATTTACCATCATGTACACAACGAGATAAATACACTATGGAATCATTTATTTGTACCTTTAAAAATATTCATCTAGCATTTGTGTGAACCTTTGTATCGTCTGATGGCATCAGTATTAATTATTATTTGTATTGCTACTTCGCTTTGGTTTCATTTGAAATAATAGAAGAATGGAGACAGATCCACGTTCAATGCTTGCTACTGATACAGGATTGGTATCACACCTAGCTTACAGCGATGCAGCTAGAAGGTACCCCAATGTTTAAAATCATTAAGAGTCGTTGAACCATCTTATCATCTCTCGGCAGGTTATTTCCGAATGCACTCAATGGACGAGTGCTGGAAGTGCTCTCCATGCTATCCCGAACATGCAGGGTTGACATTTGTCATGTCTGAATGCCAGAGAAAAGTAAACGATTCCAACATGACTTGCATGCCCGCCACACCGCCTTATATGACGAATTTGGGTGAGTATTAGATATTACATATTTGCCCTTTAGCGTAAATATGAAATACATTGTATACTGTTTTGTTTGATTTGCTCGAATTATATAAAGAATACAAATATTATCATTAAATTAAAAGGTGAATGTCGCCTTGTGTTATCAGCGCTTGAAAAGACGTGTTACAAGATCTTGTCATGACTAGTAGTCCAATTTTGTTTATTACGCGCCAGATCTAAGGTAGAGTTAGAGAAATACCGGTATCCATTAGTGACAAATACTTTCTAAAGTGGTATTTTTTTGCACATCTTTAGTCATGTTCATACAGGATATGCCTGCTTGAACAAACGGGAGAATTCGTGTTCATCCTTTAGCACCGCTATAAATTATATATGTTAAACAATATACTGGAATTCAAAACAAACATACCTACTTTCGGTTTCAACTCTTTTAGAAAATGCTAATGGCTCTGCTAAAGTTTAAAGCCTCAGTAAAGCTAAGACAGATATTTAAATGTCTGACGGAGTTTAAAACATGACTTGGACTTCAAAAATTGGTAAAACGTTTTTCAAACAGGTTATAAATTACACTATTCAAGTTTTGAATACTCATCGTTGTCTATCAAATATAAACCATGGAAAGTGTTTTTTTTTTTTTTTAAATAATATTTGTTTTGAACTTAAGTTTATCATCGATCTTTGCCAGTCTCAATTAACGTGTTTTTTTTGGAAGGGAGTGGGTGGGTGGATGGAAGTGAAGGCGAGGGTGGTTTTCAGTGATATTGTTACATATTTTTACTTGCTGCATATACTAAACATATGAATATAGTCTTGAAGGGGTTTGTTAGGAAAGTTAATGAAGGATTTGTAGACTTGTCTAATGCTAGTCTCAAATACCCTAGAGAATTGTTAAACTAGCCTAATGCAAATTTTAAAAAAGTCTAGAGCATTGGTCCCCAACCTTGTTTTGGCCGCGACCCTAAAAATGTTTTTTTTTTTTTTTTTTTTTGGCGCCTCTCGACCCAGTTTCCACATTTTGAAAAGTTTTGCCACCCTCAATAAAAAAATCCCTCACGACGCTCGTTCGGAGCTTGGGGGTTGGGAATCACTACTCTGGAGTACTGTTAAACTGACCTGATGCTAGTTTCAAACCACTCTATTGTGTTGCTAGTCTGGCCTAATGCTAGTTTCATAGTTTTAAACCACTCTATTGTGTTGCTAGTCTCTAGTCTGGCCTAATGCTAGTTTCAAACCACTCTATTGTGTTGCATATCTGGTCTAATGCTAGTTTCAAGCCACGCTATTGTGTTGCTAGTCTGGCCTAATGCTAGTTTCAAACCTCTCTATTGTGTTGCTAGTCTGGCCTAATGCTAGTTTCAAACCATTTTATTGTGGGTGTAATATGGGTTAGAGAGTATATAGCTTGACCTTACTCCAGATGTGTACCTTTCAAAAAGGTGCTAGCCCTACTTGCTCATTTTCACTTCTCGAACTTCAGAGGTAAATTATAAAAAATAGAGCCGATAACTTTTTTTTACATTTTATGTATTTGGTAATTCATTCATTGCACTTTTAGAAGCTGGTATTGTCTAGTTTGGCAAAATTCATTTTCCATATTTTAATAGCTGCCAAGAATAGTGTACTTTAGACAAATTCAGGTTGATTTTTGGAGCACAAGGGATAAGTCATTTTAGTTAGCAGTGTCCTAAGATCATTTAAAATTTCCAAAAGTACAATATCTAAAGAAATTTCAGCCACATTACATGAAAGTAGCATATAGGTATGCCAACATTCTCTCCACTATGCATGTTTAAAATGCAAACAACTTCACCTTACATACATCACTCTCTCAAAAGTACATAATAACTGGTGAACGCTCCCATCAGTTTCAGTAGCAAATAACCATATCGGTTCATATTTTGGTGATATATGGTAACCTATTTTTTTAATACAATCGCTTATTATTTTTAGGTTTAATACCAGTATAACCTGACGCTGATTTGATGGAATAAAATCTCTTACAAAATCTGTCAGATCAAATCCAACATGTCGGGTTGGGAACGACATTATATATAATATTTCACTTGTTTAATTTTGACATTTTCTGTATAAATAACAATATTTTTTGCTGATAAGTTTAAGAGACTGTAATAGCAGTATCGATAGTTGATTTAATCCTATCTCAGAGACCCCCACCCTAGTCTGGCCTAATGCTAGTTTCAAACCACTCTCTTGTGTTGCTAGTCTGGCCTAATGCTAGTTTCAAACCATTTTATTGTGTTGCTAGTCTGGCCTAATGCTAGTTTCAAACCACTCTATTGTGTTGCTAGTCTGGCCTATTGCTAGTTTCAAGCCACTCTATTGTGTTGCTAGTCTGGCCTAATGCTAGTTTCAAGCCACTCTGATGTGTTGCTAGTCTGGCCTAATGCTAGTTTCAAGCCACTCTATTGTGTTGCTAGTCTGGCCTATTGCTAGTTTTAAGCCACTCTATTGTGTTGCTAGTCTGGCCTAGTGCTAGTTTCAAGCCACTCTAATGTGTTGCTAGTCTGGCCTAATGCTAGTTTCAAGCCACTCTATTGTGTTGCTAGTCTGGCCTAATAATAGTTTCAAGCCACTCTAGAGTATTGTTAGTATTGCCTTATGCTAGTTGCAAAACTCTCTTCACTTTTTTAAAACTGGTTTTCTGCTAGTTTCAACACATTCTAGAGTATTTTAAACTTGGCTAATGCTAGTTTAAAACACTCTAGAGCATTCTTAGTTTGTTTGATGCTAGCTTCAAAACATTCAAAAGTATTGTTAAACTGGTGTGATGCTAGTTTCAAAGCACACTAGATTATTATTAAAATGGTTTTCTGCTAGTTACAAAACACTCTAGTATTTAAACTTGGTTGATGATAATTTCAAAACACTCATGAGTGTTGTTAGTCTTGCCTGATACTAGTTTCAAAGCACTTAAGAGTACTGTTAAACTCTCCTGATGCTAGTTTAAAAAAACTCTAGAGCAGTGTTATTCATGCCTGATGCTAGTTTCAAAACACTCTAGAGCAGTGTTATTCATGCCTGATGATAGTTTTAAAACACTCTAAAGCAGTGTTATTCATGCATGATGATAGTTTCAAAACACTCTAGAGCAGTGTTATTCATGCATGATGATAGTTTCAAAACACTCTAGAGTAGTGTTATTCATGCCTGATGATAGTTTCAAAACACTCTAGAGCAGTGTTATTCATGCATGATGATAGTTTCAAAACACTCTAGAGCAGTGTTATTCATGCATGATGATAGTTTTAAAACACTCTAGAGCAGTGTTATTCATGCATGATGATAGTTTCAAAACACTCTAGAGCAGTGCTATTCATGCATGATGCTAGTTTCAAAACACGCTTCAGTATTTTAAACTGGACCTGATGCTAGTTTCAAAACACTCTAGAGTATTTTAAATTGGACCTTATACTAGTTTTAAAACACTCTTGAGTATTTTAAACTGGGTCTTAGGCTAGCTTCGAAACACGCTTGAGTATTTTAAACTGGACCTGATGATAGTTTCAAAACATTTACGAGTATTGCTTGTCTAATCTGATGCTAGTTTTAAAACACTTTAGAGAATTCTTAAGAGAGTACAATATACTCTAGAATGCTAGTTTAAAACATCTGCAGTCGCTGTCTATTAGATAACTTAAGTTTTTCCTAAACGTTATTTACTGCAGGAAAGCTATAGCAGCGCCAACCAAATTTCGTGATTTCAAAAGTACAAGGCATTAAACTGGTTCCCTTTTCATCTTTTCCAGAGACTATGGACAGCGATATAGCTGGTAGGACACAATCAGAGAATACGACTCACGTCGAAAAATACGTACTGACTAGTTTTTCAATGACTAGTTCGGTGACTGCATTACTACTCCTAACAATAATTATACTACCTGTTGTATACATGAAGTATCGAAATAGAATCTGTCACGTGTGTCGCTCTATTGACGTTGATAACGTAGAAGAATGCCTGGTTGAGAATAAGAATCTATGTGAAAAAAATGCGCAAACATTGAGCACAAATTGTAAATCGAACGATTCAGATTCCGGACTTAGTTCTGAGTATTTTAACTTTCCAACTGAATCAAACCTGACTATTTCCTCGAGTCTAACTAAATCTCGCAAAACAAAGCGTTTGAGAGATGAGCGTTTGAAGGGAAGATCCGCCTCAACACCACCAAGCATTCAACCTTTGCTACGAACATCAAACTATTCCGATGAAACATTTAGCCATTTAAAAGAGAATGACAAGTGCAAGGGCGAATCTAAGACTTGCAATTCTGAAAACAATAATATGCAACAAAATCAGTATTTTGAAGTGGATCATAAGTTACATCCAGGAGTAATGGTCTCTGAGGTCAATGAGTGCGCATCAGAAGCAGATGATGAAGAGGAACTATCTGTCCAGTTAAATTTTGAAGATTGTCAGCGAGGGGATCCAAAACTGATCTCACCTGAGGTCACGCCAGATGTCCCTGTTGGTCTTGACGGACTTTTACCGATGTCAAAGGAAGGAGTGATGTGCACGAGGAAAAGAAAGAAAGAGAAAAGAAAAAAGAAACGCAGACAAAGGCGAGAAGATGAAATTACTGACTCGAGACGGCCATTTGTTGACTTGCCATACTTTTCAGTGCATACCATTTTGTCCTAAATCCAGTTGATTATATCTGATTCTCTGAATTTATTAAATCTTTATATTATTTTTAAGTTGCATTTACTGAGATCTGAACGAATTTGTTATACTTATTTTACAAAAGCAGCATGATTTAATAAAATCTCCGTTATGTTTGCAAACATGCCATATTTCAAGTTCTTTCACGATCACAAAAATGAATGCATTCACGTCATCATCTTAATACAAATATCAAGTGGAATATACTCCTCGAGTCCTCAGTTTTGTAGGATTGTCATTTTAATGGAGATATCGTGTGAGATATATCTTGAAGTTCCCGGTTCTGATGCACTTACTTTCACCGTTTCAGAAATATGTTTTCGTGGGTATACCTCATATTCTTTTGAAGCAATAGTTATTTTAGCAACTCGTGCATGTCAAATAACAAAGATTCCTTAATACTCTCCTTGGCATGCTTTTAACGAAACAATACAGTTATACAGCGCAGGATAACGCCAGGAGCACACAGAAAGCACGTTTTATTTTATTTTATAACAAAATGAAATAAAGAAATTAATTCAGCACTCCTGAGGATTTTCGTATATTTATCATATTTTTACTTTTGAGAGAGATTTTATGTCAGAAACTAATAGAATCAAGTTGGGAAAGGTGATGATGGTATTGTAATAAAATTGTTTACTTGTAAGCAAAAAAGTATTAGACATAACTTATAACCTGTTTAGATTAATTAAAGAAATCTCAAACAGGCAATGTGGATATGTAGAACATTGATCATGGAATATGTTGTGATGGTAATTCAAAACCGTCTTTTATCCTCCACAATTAATCTCTCTTGAAGTGAAAATAGCCAAGAAAAAACATAAAATTACAGATCGAGATTTTAATGAAATTAAATTTAGACCTCTACATTAGTTTAATTGTTAGAGAGTCCGCCTCGGATGCGAGAAGTCGCAGGTTCGAACCCGGTCGAGTCATACCAAAGACTTATAAAAATGATACTTGCAGCTGCCTCTCTTGGCGCTCAGAATTAGCGGTTAGCGGTAGGACTGGTCGGCTTGGTGTCAGGATAATGCAGCTTGGTGGGACATGGTGGCATGATGGTCCAGTGTTAGACATCACTATAAACTGTCATGTTGCAGACATTGTAGCGATATGGCTGAAAATTGTTTAAAGCTACGTTAAAAATCCAACATACACACACACACACACACACACACACACACACACACACACACACACATTTTGTTATCAGTCCTACCAATGTCTACAAATCGAGAAAAATTATTTAGGTCAAAATAAGTTAAACAACAGGATTCTCTCAAAGGATGTTTAGAGACCGACTGTTAAAGTAACTTGCTTTTTTGAAATTGGATAGAAAATCTGAATATATTGATACAGCTAAGAGAAAATGTCGGGATCATGATAAACTTATGAAATCATAAACGTACGTATTTCTTGCAAATATAGAAAAATTATATAAAGAAAGAACTACCCATAAAATCACCAGCGAAAGCGCCATATAAAACTTTACGACTCTGTACTGATGCAACTATCTACCGTGCTATTACATTTCGCTTGTATTTGCCCCGCCAGACTCTGTACTGACGCAATTCTCTATCTCGCTATCAGATTTAACTTTTATTTGCACGACAGGCTCTGTAATGATGAATTATCTACCGTGCTATCACATTTTACATTGATATGACTTTTGGTAATAGTTAGCAAAGATGTTTTTTAATACTTGCTAACAGGACAAAAGAGATTTAGTAAAATGGAAATTTATTTTCTTTTGGTGGAATTATTTATTCAAAATATTATTCACTGGAAAGTCAAAGTACTCATCGATCATTTTCTTCAACTGGAATATTGACTTGGAATTATAGTCAATTCAGATAAGGACATCTTAAATTATACTATTGTGATAAATTGGAAGACCGTTGGAACATCACCCCATTTCAGGCGTTGATTCTTAATTCGAAAAACCACTGGAATTTAATTAGATATTTTTTTCATTAGAAGTGATGGAACTTTTGGGACTATTTGGGATTTAATTTACAATACTGTAGGTTCTTTTTAAATGTTCATTTGCATTAGAGGGAAATAAATTATTTGTTGAATTTTATAAAATGTATTGGTTTTCACTCTTTTCTGTTACATGGTTTAAAACCACAAAATCATAACAAGAGATCAGGGGCTCAACCTAGAATGTGAATTTCTCAAAAAATATTTCAAAAACTTGGTTTTTGAAATTAAAATTCACCTTGCTTTGGAATTTTAAAGTCCCAGGTATTATTTCTTATATCAGATAAATCAATATTGAAACCAACAAACTTTAACATTTTATCTAAATTTGAGAACTTTATCTTATAACCCACCCAGGTAAAGTTGGAGTTCTTGAAAAAGTTTGAATTGCTCCAGCTTGCGAGACAATATGATCTTTCTGAGGGGACAGCTTCATTAAGGAAGAAAGAAATTAAAAAAAAAATTGGTCCTATATTTGGTGTGAGAGAGAGAGAGAGAGAGAGAGAGAGAGAGAGAGAGAGAGAGAGAGAGAGAGAGAGAGAGAGAGAGAGAGAGAGAGAGAGAGAGAGAGAGAGAGAGAGAGAGAGAGAGAATTTTGAAAATAAATAGCTGAAAATTTGAAATGGTCGATATTTCACTGTCAGTAAGACAAAGTGCTGATTATGACATGGCTAGGGAATCTATCTTGAGTTATGAATTGGTACCTGAAGCTCATCTACCAAAGTTTAGGAATTGTAAATAAGAAACTGGAGAGACACAAGTCGAGTTTGCAAGAGAAAACTAACAACTATTTGATAGGTAGTGTTCAGCTAAGAAGGTTGGTCAAGACTACGATACTATCAGACAACTCATATTATTGGAAGAGTTCAAGAATTGCGTGATATAAGACCGATGTTAATGAGCAATAGGTCGAAACTTTAGAAAATGCTGCTCTTACAGATGACGAGGATTCAAAGACTCACAAAGTTTCTTTTGTCAGCAAGTAATCCATTCAGCAGTTTGATGGTGAATAAAAAGCCATTTCAGTACCATATAAGCACTTTTAAATAGCAACTGGAATAACTTTTAGGAATTATGTTTCTGATAAGATTGATCACAAATCCTTATCTCTTCCTACGAACACGTATTGCAGGAAGTAAGGGCTCGTTATATCTAATTGGTACAGCTTGAAAAATAAGCAACAGAATCAAAACAAAGCTATTCCAAATGCTCTTCGTTCAAAGAGGTTAAGATCGCAATCATATACTGGAAAGCAATACATTTATTGGTCAAACAAACTCCAGTCTGATTTTGTTATATAGAAAGGTTTTATATCACTTGTTAGAGATTCTGCCAATCCTATCCCTTTTAACATTTTATGGGGCACGGAAACTTTTAGTAGTTTTTTTATCATCAGGTACTTTGCCTTTTTTTGAAAAATCTTTTTCTAATGAATATGTGTTCTTATAATATGCACACTTTTTCTACGTTAACTTTACATGGTCAGAATCGTTTAGTATTTTACGATACTGCACTCGCGCGCTAAATTAATATTGCATTCCTGTGAGTAAAGGAGCTACTTCCTATTGTTAAACAAATAGTTTGTTTCTGAATGAACTTAAGTAGATTTTTCGTGGACTAACACATTCCGCGTTTACTTTTTTGATAAAATGTTTCAGATTTAGGCTAGCTTACAACTAACATGTGAGTGACAAGGCATACATTGTCTTCTTTAGCTGGTAATAAGAACGGTAAAATTATAATTATAGTTTTACATCCCGAATTTCCTCAAAATGTACTTTCTTAGTTCTGAAATCTGAATTAATTGAGCCATGTCATAGGTTCTCAAGCTTGATTACACATTTCGAAATTGTACTGTATTTTTGACTATATTCCAAGTGCAATTACATCATCCTTACTGCACTCAAAATAAAAAAAACCCATTAAATTCCATAGTCTTTTGATATTTGCAATTGAAAGACTTCATATTTTCCCCACATTATGATTTCAAACATTCAATGACATAACATAAGCACACTTGCAGATGTCAACATGCTTCTTGTCCCTCGCTGCTTGAATCCGATGTCTTTTATGTAGAATTTGCGCAGACGCTGCTGAAATCCAATTGTATTGCATGTAGATAAATCCAGTCCATAATCACGAAATTTCGTTCCATTGGCAGAAATACGAATTTCTATTCATTCCACATCAAACGGATTAATTCACTATAAGACTTAATTTTAAGTAGACCGAAACGCCATTTTCTTTCGAAGCTTGTGTCTAACGTGCGACCAACTTCAAATTTATCTGGGCGGAGTTACGTACGCAATAATAATGTTGTGTAATAATGAATCTACGCACGTGTAGTTAGTTTGGAATGCGGCATACATTCAGTTACTTTGTTTCTTGTAATGCATTTTGTTTATATAAGCCTTATGTAGAATAAAAAAAATGAGCATATAATAAAAAGGTTACTGCCTTTGTATGGAAAAATATGAACTCGTTTTGTCGGATGGATATACTGCACTCCCAAGTCGTGCAATATATCCATCCGAAAAAAACTCGTTCATATTTTCCGATAAAATGCAGTAGCCTTTCTAGGGAGCAGCTTTGTTAATATTCTCTTCATTGTATAAATTCGTTATCAGACTTATAATCAAAACACGTGACAGTCGGAGTTCTGCCGTATTTACCCATCCAAGATATTCATTTATTACCTGGCAATAACCTTTTTGCAAATGCTGTAGATCTTGCCACACTTGTAAAAGGACAGGAGACCCCAATTAAAATAAACCTAAATCTTATATGCAACCTATAACTGCATTTGGCAAACCATTTAGTATAATAATAGCAGACGACCAGCCCCTTACCTAAGACCAAGTCAGGCAACCAATACTTGTTGTCCATATCTTTTGATATGGAAAATATTGTGACGAAGGTGTTCATTTATTGTTATTTCCTGTCAGTGAATTAGATTTACAATCTTTGAGCTAGGTTTTAGACATACTGTCCATGAACTATTGAACTTATTAAAAGAGAAACTTCTTTTCAACTGTAGATTCTGAAATGAATCCTTTTGACTATATTCGTAATTTCAAATATAAGTTGTCAAATGCTTGCGCAGTTGCAAAAAAGTAATGTTTACACTCTACTAATTCAAAAAAGAAAAATATGAAGAGAAAAAAAAAAAACCAAAGGAAAGGACTTTTTAGCCAGGTGATAGAGTTCTGACTCTCTTGCCTGTACTTCCAAAACTCTTCAGGCTAAACACTATGGTCTTTGTACAGTTGAAAAGGAAATTAAATTGTGTCATTAATATTCTTGGGAGACGAGCACAAAAACAACTTTGCCATATAAATATGTTAAAGGAGTATGTTGAATGAGATAGTCCAATTAATCATGCAGTCAATTTAATTGTATCTGTCTCATTCTGTGACTATTTAAGCAATGGAATGCAATCGAGATGTAGTGAATGAACTTTGTGTAACTAATCTTCGGAATTCAGAAATATTGAATGATCTGGGCCAGAAACGTTTGTATCTACGGCCAGAAGAAAAGCGTAAACTAAAAACAGCTATTATTTAATTATGAGCACTTGCTTATAGATATTTGAACACGAACAAATAAAATCTAACATGACGCTGAAATTATATATTCTTTCCTAGGAAACAGCATCCATACAGGATTAATCATATCGAACAGGAATGTCTAAAAAAAGAACTTCCATATTTGCTGGAGAATGATTTCATAGATCCAAGTAAAAGTGAATAGAGTTCACTATGTATTCTTGATCCGAAACCAGAAAATATTTTTTTCCACATGTGCACCGACTATAGAAAAGTTAACAGTGTGATCAAAACATTAATTTTCGTTACCAAGAATTGATGAATGCATTCATAAAATTGGAAATGCAAAGTCTCACCAAATTTGACCTTCTGAAATGATTATTGCAAGTTATACTGACGGAATGAACTAAGGAAATTTCGGCATTCGTAACTCCAGATGGACTTACGCATTATAAAGTAATGTGGTTTGGGATGAATGGTTTGCCTAGTACTTTTCAACGTTTAATAACTATGAATATTATATGCTCATTTTTCTCCATTAACTTTACATTGTCAGAATCATGCAATATTATACGATATTAAACTCACGTAAACTTTATATTAAACTTGCGTGTACCAAATAGTGAATCAGGAGCTACTTTGTAAGCAAATCATATACACTCTCGTAGTAGACACTACTTTTTGGTTGACTAAATTTGTTTGTGAATGAACTAAAGCAGATATTTCGTGGACTGCCACATACCAGCTGCTTTGGCACATTCCGCATTAACTTTTTATGATACAATGTTTTGGATTTAGGCTAGCCATAGATGCCAGACGAAGTCTTTACAAATAACATGCAAGCGACAAGGCATAAACCGTCTTCTTTGGCTGGTAATAAGAATGGCAAAAATATACCTAGTTTCACATCCTGAAATTCCTTAAAATGGACACTCTTAGTTCTGCAAATACAAATTATATATATGAGCCTTGTAATGGGTTCTCAAGCTTGATTACATATTTCGAAATTATACTGTAATTTTGAGTATATTCCAAGTGCAAATACGTCCTCCTCACTGTACTCAAAATGAAATATACATATTCCAATTTTCTTTTTGATAATTACAAATAAAAGACATCATATTTCCCAAATTATGATTTCAAATAATCAACGATAGAATAGAAACTCACCTGCAGATGTCAACACACTACTCCCTCGCTGCGTCAATCTACTGTATTTCATGTAGAATTGGCGCAAATAGTCCATAATCACAAAATTTCGTCCCATCGCCAAAAATACCAAAATCTATTTATTAATTTGATCGTTAGTCATCAAACACATGGCCGTGGTAATATTCTCAAGACAGGTAGATTATAGCTAACATGACTTTATAGCTGGGACTTAACAAACATAACATATAGTTTAGAAAAAGAACTATTTATATTCACTATATTTGTCGAAAGATATTTCCTAAGGTTAAAAAAAAAACCCTTTTCGAAACCCCGCACAGACCTATAAATATCCAAATTTATCTTTCCTTTCTGTCTTTCTTTGTGTCCTGCTTGTTCAACAAAAGATTGCGAATTCAAAACCCGAGGTGGCACCCCAAATATTTAAAAACTATTGTGTATTTTTAGGTTCAAACTTTCTTGCAAACTTGCCTGTACCTTTCTTTTTAGAACAGGCAATTAACTTAGTTTAAATGATAAGATCCTATGGATCGCACTAAAAAAGATATATCAGTAACTGCCAATATCGTACCTCAAATGTTTTGATAACTACCAATCGTATCACTACGGCTAGTTAGGAAGTAAGGATTGTTCGGTTTGGTTTTGTGGGGTTTAATGCCCTTTATTCGGCACATGATGGATGGGCCATACATGGTGGCCAATATATTTTGGTGGTGGAAAAATCTGTGAAGAACCATCAACTGACAGTAACTATCTGGCATACCCATGTTTGTTATGTCGAGACTAACTCACACAGAGATGAGATGTGTGAGTGATCTGTTCAAGAGAGTGATGTAAGTGATGTAGTTCACTTGGGATCAAGCTGTCAATCTGATCATAGAAATAGATGAGATGTCCCCATTGTTACCTTTTGTTTAAAGGAAATTTACGGCGAATAAAATTGACGATTTTGTTTTTGTGTTGTAAATTACTTCACCAATAGGTTTACACTTTAAAGCAACTATCTCATTGTATATAAACTTCACTGCATAAGAAATATACATGCTTACCAGCTTTCATTCATACATAGATGTACAGCCATTGATGAAATAAGTTACAGCTTGTACCATTGTCATATTCTACACATAAGGAAAATCACAAATTAATGAAAATATTGTAGTTGTCTCCGTCCTAGAAGCAAATTTCCTGATGGACACCGGTTATATCCATAAATCTTATCCGATAACAATACCACGATATTTCTTATTATGATGGTCGTAATTGTTATATATGATGGCTAACAACATGAGCTAGTTGACAAGAGACTATTGGTTTGCGTGGTTCATCGTACCGCAATTTCTTCAATATAACTTCCGAGGCTGTCAATTGCATATGTCGCTTGCCTACTGGGCATCTCTCTAAATGAAGTATTTGTCATATTATGGAAGAATTTTGTAACATCTTACTCTTCCAATACGTCCGTGATATACCAGAATCGTCAAAGTTCTGAATGTTATCTGCGTGCAGTTATGGAACAGCGGTTGTACTTGGCTTATTTCATATTCTGTATACTTATAACCATTGTTATTCCCGAGCGTACAAAGTTTCAAATGACAAAAGGCTAGTGTAATAATCTCAGATCTTGCATTCTTTTATAACAATGCTAACGTTCCTTGGATCTGATGGATTATCAGGCAAAGAAACGAAGTACAATGTAATTTTATGTAGCTGGATTTCTACACATATCTCTATCAACTTTTATGTAATCAACTACAATATTGACGGTGACCCTTCTTCATTGTTATTAAATTAGAGAGATGAATATCCTTGTTGAGATTTTCAAAGTTCGTCCCTCCCCCTCAATGATAAATCCAAATTATTTCCATTCCTCTGAGCTCTAATGGATGAAAACGAGTTTAAAAGATTTATTTTCGTCACATATTAATTTGTAGTTTTTGCTGAAATTGTTCAACATTTTATGGCAAAATGTAAATTAAGGCACTCAATTTTATTCGTTTAGAGAGGTCTGGTTTTTAATAATATTAAATTTAAAAATTTTGGTTGCTTTCTAAAGAGAAATTTCAATTTCTGTGCCGATAAAGTCTGGTCTTGTCCAGATTAAAATCTGCGAACAGTCATAGCAAAATTTTGGCAATAAGAAGAAAAAGAAATCGTAATTAGCTCCAATTCCATATTTTTGGCATTCCATACATTTTTTTTGTACTTTACCCTTTGTCAGATGCCATTTTCCCTAATATATATATATATATATATATATATATATATATATATATATATATATATATATATGAATGAATGATTTGTCACACTCGAGTGACTGTTTTCATTATTTGCATTAAATATCAATAGATCAATTAATCTTTCGTTCTTCTGTTTGTCCTTGCAGCCAAGTATCACTGTCAATATTTTCGCATTATGTATTAATACACTGATGATTTTTCTCAAAACACATTACATCCTTTATAAGTTAAGTCCTGTCGGAGCAAGAATTTCGGAGTAGTTGACATTTAAAGCAACCGAGTCGACTAATATTTCAGTCAAATACGTGTCCTCGCATCCTGGGTCCGTTGTTATTTATAATATACATACAGCTAAGAACGTGTTCATTATTTGTATTTGCCAAAATCTTCCTTGTGTAACAGGAGTGATGTAAGTAAATTTTCGTCTTGAATATTTGATATTGATAAAACAAGCATAAGGAAGTCTAGTAGTTCTCTCTTTCTCTCACACACACCTTTTTTAAGATCTACTCTCACACTGGGGCTCGTACCATTGTACCCATCATACATGTACAATATATTAACTACTAGGGAGGACACTTCTCTCCTTTCTTGCGCAACCTATTTAAGAATAAAAGCTGATAGTTCAAGCTCAAGTTCGCGTAGAGTAATACATCTGGTACCGATGTTTAGCTCAGGCATTCGACTTAGTATGTGTATCTGAAGTCGGGCTTACTATCATACCTTTATGGAATGTCTGACCATTTTCCCACGCTACTGCTCGACATTGCCATATGCAAGTGAAATCGAAGCTGAATAGAAAAGTCCTCTCAGTGGTTAAAAGAAAATGACATCCTAAATTTATTTATAAAATTTTTTTAGTTGACCAATGAGAAAGCAGTATTCCATTCAGCGGGTTGTTCTTGCATATTAATCGGGCACAATCATGGCCATATCGAACAGTAGCGTGGGAAAATGGTCTGGCATTCCTTAAAGGAATGATAGTAAGCCAAACTGCTCAGCTTCGGTTGTAATTGCATAAACAACCTATTTCATACGTGGTCATAGTCTCTCTCATGCATTTGACATCTTCGTTAGACATTTCAACTCTATTGTCTGTATCCAAGGCATCAAGTGACCAAGCCCATATTTGTACAAGTATGCACTCGTCTTTCATATCTGTAAATTCAGGGGAGTGGATTCATACAAAATCACTAGTTCACACAATTACTTACCCTTCCAACACACATGTATGGAAATATATATATATATATATATATATATATATATATATATATATATATATATATATATATATATATATATATGGTACAGTCCATACCAAAATTTAATTATTTTCCAGTAAGCAGTATTCTTTGATGTAATTTTACAGAGATGGCTGTTGTGTTTGACGTTTCAATGGAATATTTACGAGATAGGTACTAGCTGCATTTCATTTTTGCATGGTCTAGAAAAATTATATATGGATACAGCCAGTGCATGTTTGCCCCGTATTTTATTTCTCTAGTGGACTAGGCCCTAAAATCTATCCTCTTGGGAAATCCAATGGACTGGTCCTTTGTTCAGGAAACCCCTAAGAGCAACTTGAAAGTTTGATAGCTCACCATAAATAAACTTGCTGAAACACAAGAGATTTAAATAAAACAAGTTTTAGATAAACAGCTGTCAAATATACAGTTTACTTTTAGAAAGAAGTAACTAGGATAGCTTTAACAAAGGTATCTGAATTCATTTGAAACAGTATACATTTAGACTTGTGATAAAACTTAGGATTACACTGTATATTGGGATTCAGTTGATAATGCCCAAGTTCCTTTTAAATTTTCATATTATAAGTTATAAAACGAAATTTTTTGTTTATTTTACTTAACTAGTTTTGCTTCTTTCTGTGATTAAGTTGAAAACCATAAAGTCAGTTTTGAGTCTGACTGCAAACAGAAGTTAATATTTCTGAGTACATGGCCAGGCAATTTTAATATATGGCCAGGTCATTCTAGTCAAGCTAATGAATCAGAATATATGGCCAGTTCATTCTGGTTGAGCTATCCAATGTAAATACATGGCCAGGCCAATTTATTCGAGCTTCTGAAATTGATTACACGGCCAGGTAATTCTGGTAAAGCTATGCAATAGCATACATAGTTTGATAAATACAACTTGCATGTAGATAAACAATTTTATTATTGCCCAATCTTAAAACCTTAAGTTAGAAAAATGAGCATCAGATGACACAAGAACTATGCCATGGATGAAGCAGAAAACAACACTTGCAGAAAAATAACCATAAACTAAAAGAATATTCTAAAACTTAGATAGGAAATATGTCTTTTATTGAGTTACATTAGCTAAATTTCTTAAGAATTTAAAGCATGTGGGTTCTGTAGAAGATGAGACAAGACAAGGATGTGGCAGATTAACAAGTGTACAGGCTGATTGCATATAGCTTCATTTCATTTGGAGTGATTGCAGACAATCTCTTGCCAAATTTGTGCAACTTAACTGATCTATTCCAGAACCCATGTCAGAGAGTTGTCAGTAAGAAACTATAGATTATATTGAAAAATCGAAAACCCAGTATATAGTGCAGTGACTCCTTGCTTTCAGCAGTTACATTTTAAGATGAAATGCAAGTAGTGTTGGGTAAATATATGAAACCTTATGTGCCAACAAAAGCTGAAGAGAGATTCAAACCTGAAATCCTAGGATGTGAAGCCAAACATAATGGAGCATCAGAGTAAATGTTTTTAGGATGCATCTGTTATTTTGAAAATGTAACATTGCAAAAATCCAAGGGAATGCCAGTTCAGGAATTTATACTGAAATATTGATTTAAAATTTTTGTGGCCTGTAGTGGCCAAATTCTTTTCAAATAACTCCATTTATCTTTTAAGACTTTCTCAGTCTCTTGACCTTAATATTATTTAAAAGATATGGAGAATGATCAAATTTCAACTGTAGTACAAACAAAACAACAGCAGAACCCATGAAAATTTAGTACAAAAAGCATATTCAGTATATATTGTTTCATTCCTAAAATAATTTATGCAGCAATAAAAATATGTTTAAGCAAGAAGATACTGGTATTATCAGATAAGGTACAGACACCACTGTTAATTGAGAATAGGGCTTCTGAAAGCAGCGTAAGACTGGAAACAATCTTGTTGTTCTCAGCCCCAGAAGGTTTCAGGCATAAGTCTTATGCAGTGTACAAATTTCCTTCTTCTCTAACAACAAGATAAGACTTAGGGGCATTAAAGAAGAAAAGGGCATGATGCAAACTGGCTCTTCCAAAAACTCATTTGAATACACCAGAATCTAAAGCGCATATTCACCTTGAATCAGCTCTAGGGGCAAGATTTACTGGACAAGGCAAGTTCTCATTAGGATTTGTGTTGTCCTGTACCATTCAAAGGACCTGTTCTCCTACATATGAAGCCCCAGTAGGTGGTTTGACAATATTTTGCTTTATCCATTTTAAGAACGTTAAAAATGAAAATGCCACATTGTCAGCAAGCACAAGGTTTCTCCCAGGCAAATTATCTCCCATTCTTTGGAGAAGCCCAACATACAGAGAAATTTTGTAAATTTTAAGCACTATAAATATGCTACAAGGAAATGAATTTAGAACTCAAGCGCGTATCAGTTTCAATGTTGTAATCTTACAAAACACGCAAACAAAGTAGGTTAAAAAAATGTACTGGAAGTCAGGTTTATTGTACAGTAACTGTAAACATACATATATTTGTATAGGTAGAAATAATGTTTGTAGTAAACTAATATTTTGGGTATTCTGAATGACTATCAGGACTTAGCTAATCACATTTTATCAGTGAATAGCAACATAATAACATAGTACCTGGAAACCACTTAGACTATAGTTCATATCAATCTGTCACATAGGTGCATTTACTCATCTTGAATCCAAATATTAATTGTTGTTCCAACAATGAATACAAATATAGCATAGACAATCATGATAATAGAATGCACTACAAATGTCCTAAATAACTTCCAGACAAAATGTTTGATTGCCATGGACTTTTACAATGGTGGCCAGGTACTAAACTGGGTGAAGAAAAGAATGTTGGGTCTAATTGTCACAATATAGGGTATAGCTTTCATTTTGATTTCACAAAGCATGACATTCAGTCTGGTTTGTACTGGATCACACCTTTATGTTGAATACATCCAAAATTGTCAAAGTACTTTAAAATCGTGTTTTGCCATGTTTGTCAGACATGTAAAGGATGACTGTCCAAAGGAATATATTGGATGTCCCAAATAAGGTTAATCATCATTTAAAGGCTTCAAATTATGTATGTATGTATGTATGTATGTATGTATGTATGTATGTATGTATGTATGTATGTATGTATGTGTGTGTGTATATGTATGTATGTATGTATGTATGTATGTATGTATGCATGCATGCATGCATGCATGCATGTATGTATGTATGTATGTATGTATGTATGTATGTATGTATGTATGTATGTATGTATGTATGCATGTATGCATGCATGTATGTATTTATGTAAACAATGCTTGCTGGAAAGACTATCATACAATGACTTGTTTCAATTTAACTGTAAAGTTGAATAAGCTTACAACAAAGGAATTTGGAAGTTTGATATAATTATACAAATGAGTTTAAAAAGTAAAATACAACAATCATCACATACAGGCCAATCATATACATGATGACAAATCTGGATGCTAAATAGGTGCACAGATACCACACCAACTGAATAAATAACCAATTAGAATTAACATCACCATAATTGCTCTAACACTTTACTCACAAATATCAATTATATACCACTGGTACATTATTTATTGATAAAAAATAAAATATGCATCCAACATATTTTTATGTACTTCTTTATTTTATATAAAAAGGTAAGCATGATGTTAATTGAACAGTTATACATGTATTTCTGCCCATGAATTTTATTAGGATAGTAAAATAAATAATAAAACCCTAAATAAACCCTTTACAAACAACTATCATACTAGTGAAATTAACTGACCAGGTTAGAAAATGATTAAGATTGCAATTATGAAGTGGATATATTGTGGTCTGATTCTCTCACTGATTAATCTCAGAACTTGCCATACTTGGCCACATGATGCAATACCGAATAACAGTTATAACTGTAGAGTGCAACATAAAAGCTTTTAATCTCTCGATTTAAGACCCACACATAAGACACTCGTCCTTATTTTGCAGAGAGCAGACCATGGCTGCCATATTTTTAATCTTCTTATCATCCTTATCAGCAGTTGGTGTAGTAGGGGTGGTGGGTGTAGCCTGTTTCAGCTTCGACTTGTCCACTGTAAATTGAATGGCAGCAGCAGCAGGCTTGCTCCTCAAATAATACATGCCAGTCTTCAAGCCCTGCAGAATAATATTAACCCATACGTAAATATGCACAGCATTCAAGTTATGAAAATCATGAGACGCAAATCTAATATTTACCCTGTTAGTGCGGAAGCCATGTATTTATGGTTAAACAATTCTGTCTGCAGATACCATATTTTTATGGCACAGGACAGTGACATCTACAGATCTCAAATTTTGGCAAATCATTAATCATGTTCTATTAATAGTGTGGAGTTAGCACACATCAAAGTCCAGTAGATGACAGCTCTGCATCATTGTAACAGAACATCAGTGAAACAAATATTACAACAGACTTATTTGCCCAGGAAAGTCTGCTGTCAGCAGTGGACGTTGATGCAAACAATATGGTGGCTGTTAATAAGTTGCAGTCTTGCCACTGATTACCATATATATGTATGTGATAGTTCAAATTAGAATAAAGTTCATTAGGGCTTTGTGTGGAAGTGTGAGGTATAAAAAACAATATGCAGTTTACAAATTTGAGAATTTACTGCTGGAAGATACCATGCAATGATATGAAAGTGTTCTGACACAATCACATGTTGATATACAAGTTCTATGGCCATCCCATTCAGTAACAACTTCAAGTTTCACTAAATGGAGTTTAAAGTAGCAGCCAAGTTTGTTTATGAGAGTTTGTCAAGTATAGAGCCTTTTTCTTATATTTATACATGCCAACCCCTGGCAAGGAAAGGGTGTAATCTAAGTGGACAAAAGACGTAATCTGAGCAGAAAAAGCATAATCCACATATAACATAAAATAATTCAATGTATAAATGTACAAAACACATGTACATTTTGGCATTAGGAAGCACCCCTTTGAACAAAGAACCAAAGTTGTATTCTATCACTAGTTGTAGTCAGTGTTGTATTAAGAGCTTGGTAAATAACGCCCTTGCATTATTACAATGTTTCCACAATTTAGTTCTGCTGTAAAAAAGAAGTTACTTTAGTATTGGAGTTAGTAAAACAATCTAATTCAAGATGTCTGTTTTACACTATGACCAATATTAAAATCCTTGCCAAACAGCCTGCAATGGGCGTGAAGCTATAGAATGGCACTGTATTATGTTATTCATGTATTCATTTTCATTTTTTTTCTTTTTAATTCATCTGTGAAATTATTTGAGAAACATTTTTGCTGTAACATATGCATCGACTAGAATAAATACCGCCAAAATCCTACAGAATGGTCCTTTTGCTTACATTATTTTTAACAAAGAATATGTGAGCAAAGATTAAAAGTTAGAAAACCAGTCTGTTCTGTCCTAAGCTAGACTAAAATAGACAGTTGCTATAATTAGAAACTGAGGTCTTCTTGGAAATAGGGCAGCTGCTATAAAAAGAACATAATACACAGGAAGGTCACCGCTAGTCTACAGACAAGTGTACTTTTATGTCATAGTTAAGCAGAAGCCATCATGACTAGAATATGTTTTGTGCAAATAGTGGGATGTTAATAAAAATGAGAAAACAAATTATTAATTTTTTTGAGAGGGGATATGCCGAAAAAGAGTAATCCAAATACATTTACTTGTAAGGTGTAATTTAGTGAAAAAAAGGTGTAATGATTATGCCAAATGTGTAGTGGTTGGCATGTATGTTATATTGAGGGATACAGTGTATCATCAACAGTGACAACCTTGAAAGGGACCAACCATTTGTTTTTCAGGGATATCAGGTGTTGACTCAGAGGTATTCTTTCCTTGCCTATCCTATTTTTCTTTTTTTAAAAGCACAATACTACTTTGCTCTGCTTTTCTTAATAATCAAGTTTAAAAAGAAATGGAAGAGAGATATCGAGATCCACTTCTTAATTAACTCCCTCATATGACAGCAATGTGAAATGTATGTGACTTGGGAATCTAGTGATTTGAGCCTTCATTCAACAGCTTAACTTTTGACCTTGTGGATTCTTTTTGGTCAGTTTCGTTCAGTTTTTACAATCTAGATTCAGAGGTAGACGAATGAGAATATAAAGCTTGCGCTTCCTTTTTTTCCTAAATTTTTTTTACAAAATATAAGTTATAATATATTAAATATGTTGCTGAGAAATCTATTTTAAGATATTTTTGGTAGGTGTTAATTAATAATTATCACTGAAAACCTAAAAACTTTTGCTCTACAATTTCTAATCAATTACAAATAATTATGTTAATTTTTGGTAATAAAGGCTTTCAGAGCTCTCAAATCTACAGCTCCACTCAAAAGAATATCTGAAAACCAGTGTCATTATCATATAAATAGTAATGGAAACAAAAGCTCCTATCCAGTACCCTTTATTGTTCATACTGTTGTTTTTTGCTTTACCTAGCAGTATCAAATAATTCACTTGGCTTGGCAACACATTGGCATTTCTCAGTTGATGTTTGCTTACCATACAAGACCAAATAATATTACATTATTCTATTGTATTGAGAAGACCCAAACTAATGGCTGTGATAATACTGCTCTACCTGATTTTATATTAAAATCATAGACACGAGTCATACTCAAATTGGCACATGATGTACCTCCCCCCCAAACAGGCAATCATGTCCGTTATATCTTTTATTCACAAGAATATGAATATTCCTTTTTATTCTTTGGTGTTGTTTATTGACACTTTTTAATAGGCCATTCTAAAACAAATTCTATATCAACAGTTGGATCATGCAGACGCTTGAATGAACAAATAGTGACAGTTTAAAGCATCTGAGGTGCTGCTGTAAAGTGAGTCTGGTTTCTTGATGAATTTCACTAATTGTAATATGACACCCGGTTCCAAATCAAACACAGATGAAAAATTTTTCCGCAATGATAATTTTTCTTAGTTTTTGCTTTTATGCTGTAGGTCTTACAAAAATTACCCTTAAAATACGGCAAATCATAATAGTTGGCAGGTCTGCTACAGGATGTGGGAATCATTGTGTGCAGTGAGACGATTGGTCCTTCCATTTTTATTTATAATCAATGACTTAAGGACCTTTCACCATGCTAGGATAGTCATTGTGAAGGTCAATATGCCAATGTCACCATCTTGCATAAGGGTGATGGAATGGAGAGAGAGGAGAAAATATCCCTTTTTTCCCCAAACACTCTAGGATGATTGAGAAATACCCTGAACCTCCTGGTGAATCTTGTCACTAGGGACTGTCCCCTCATTCCAAATAAGGAGTTAAAGGGTAAACTCCCAAAAACTTTGGAAAAGTTACAGTATGGAAGGATGAATCATATGGTTGTAGGTAATTTCCTCCCCAGATGGAATAAACTTTGCAACAGCAACTCTCCTGATATTATAACTTGTATTTATTTCACAAATATGAAACAAACTAGAAAGGTGGTAATGGAAGACACAAAAGCACCGGAAATGACATAAAACAGTGTGACTGGATGGAAATACCAATATCTGGATGGACAAGGGTAATACAATGTTTTCATGGTGGGGAATACAATTACTTTAAGACATCAACTACATACCAGTTTCCAGGCATAGAAATGCATGCTGGTGAGTTTGCCATAGTTAGGTTCTGCGATATGGATATTTAAGGATTGACTCTGGTCAATGTAAGCTCCACGATCAGCTGCCATCTGGATCACAGTTTTCTGTGAGATTTCCCACACAGTCTTGTACAACTTCTTCAGGGCATCAGGAATCTCCTCGATGTTCTGTGAAAAAAATATTTTTTTAAGTGATGGTGTTAGTAATATCAGCATTAGCACAGTGAAAGGGTAAGACATAATTGCTAATGTTCAAAATCTAAAGCCAGGGTTAGAGGGCAATGTTCTGTTAGGGTGGTGGTGATTGTGTGTGTGTGTGTTTGTGTGAATGCCAACCACCCATAGCAATTTTTTACCTGTTTAATTACTTTTAAAGGTTTACTGGTAAATGGAGATATGCAACCCCCCACTCACTTATAGTTATACTCATTTCCACTTGTTTTTCAACCCTTGTTCCCATCGGGCCACGAGGTGCCGAGTGGTCTAAAGCGCTGTCCATTACGGATCACTGCCATCTCACCTCTGTGAATGTTCGAGTCTAGGATTCAGCGAATGTGGATATGTGAGAAAGCTTGCCAGTAGCTTCTCATGGGTCGGTGGTTCTTTTTGGTGATTTCCGGTTTCTTCCTCCACCTTTAATACTGGGCGCCATGAATAGCCTATCGTTTGCTAAAAAATGGCATTAAACCCAACAACAACTTGTTTCCATCTCTTGTCACTTCCCAATGACAGAACCTGCATGGTTATTAACCAGAAGCAGTATTGATTTATGAAAACTGAATATTTACAACAACCACAAAGCTGATTGTTGGTGAGTCGTGTATAAATTTATACCCCCAAAAAATCACATCATATTGCTGTCCACTATTCACTACCATGTCTAATGGTAAATTGTATCAATGAAGTGGCCTAATTTAAAAATCAGTGATCTAATTTAAAAATAAACAATTTTATAACAATTCACGATGTTTATTTCCAATTGTTTTCTTGCTCTTCAACTCTATTTAAAACTCAAATGGTTGATCTATTCCATCAGTAACTGCATGTATTTAAAACTTATTTATCATGTGATTTCCAAAAAAAGAACATCTATGAAAAAAGCTTTTTATATAAAAATATATCCAACATAAATGTTAAAGATGCATAAAAATGATGTGTGTGTGCATGCACATGTGATTTAAATATGAAGATTCATTGGTATTTATTTTTTGAGATTTGACAATATCATTCAATACGTTTTTTTCTTTCTAGATTACTTTCTGAGATCATTTCCAGTCTGACAGGAAGGAAGGTCAATCAATGTTAGTTGCCTCTGGCTTCTGTCTACTTGTTGAGACAGTCATCTTTAACTGCGATTGCTTAGGGTGATATCTGGCTCAAACAAGGGTCTTGATCCATCATAAGGGGGATGTGGTTGCTATTATCATTTTTCTCAGAAACTCTTTTCCAAAAGGAAGTCATCAATAACTGTTCAAATTATATGCTAAAGTTGTTGTTCAATGACGGATCTATTTTACTTTGCCAGTTCATGGAAAAGGCATGCTCCCTGTAACATTTGATGTAATTCTTCATATTTACAATTTTTTCCCCCCACTTGTCACCATATAGCCATTCTTTTGCCGAGGTCTTGTTAAATGCTAATACATATTCAAACACGCATACAAACATCACCTCCCCCCCCAATATATATTATTAAACAAAGAATTCGTTTCACCTTTATTTATCCTCGGAGATCTTCAATCCATGAAAGTAAAATGCGATTAAACATGCATTTCTCCTTTGTCATGGAATATATAATTCCCAGGAAATTGGAGTTGAGTCTTTTTTTATGTGACATACTCTTGTAGCTGACCCAGACTGGCCTTTGTAAATATAAAACCTATAACAGTGGATTACAAGTCTGCCACTCTAATGAGCTACAAAGGCTCCCAATGATAAGCTGGCGGATCAAAACAATTTATAATGCTTAGTCCCCCTCTCCCCAATTAAATATATATTTTAAGTTTTTCAAGACCTGGCATCAAATTCAAAGGATTCCGAAGACATTAGTGAATCCTATTTTTTTCTGAGTTGAAAACTGGGGTGCATGTTATACCTTAGTGCACATTATAATGAACAAAATATGGTATTTACTCTGTTATGGATAGTGAAACTAAGTTCTACTTGCAAGTACATCAGGTCAATTGTGAAATGAATTTTTTGTATGATTAAATTTTAGACTTTTGTTTTGAAAAATGCAGTCTTTTGAAAACAGCAACCAGCTTCATCTGGTTGAGATGATCTACCTTAAGGTCCATAAAGTCATGTGACATAATTGGTCTGTTCAGTCTCATAGCGCAGACTATAAATGTGTGACTGAGTATAAAATGTTTGCATCTGTACACAAGTTCAGACTGGGTATCAGATGTATGCATCTGTACACAGTTCAGGGAAATGCAGTCTCTTCTGCATAGACATTGTAATACATTATATGACATTCTGGAAACAGCAATTTTTTAAAAACTAAAGAAAAAAGAAAAATTTCTCTCACCTGAATAGATCCACCACTTGCAATAATATGATTCTTCATGTCATCATTCCACAGGCCTAGCTCTGTCAAGTCTTTCAGCAGGTGATGATTCACAATCTGCAGAAAAAAAGTTTATTGGTAATCAACTGTAACTAGAAAAATGCCAATGAGTCAATAGAATAAGATAAGTTTGCTTGCATTTTAGATAAAACCTCGTGTCTAGAGAGAGAGAGAGAGAGAGAGAGAGAGAGAGAGAGAGAGAGAGAGAGAGAGAGAGAGAGAGAGAGAGAGAGAGACAGAGAGAGAGAGAGACAGAGAGAGAGAGAGAGAGAGAGAGTCGGTGTATTGGTTACCTGGAATTCACCAGAGAGCACCCTTCTGGTGTATATGTTACTGGTGTAAGCCTCTATTGACTCATTGTTACCCAAGATCTGTGCAGTGGAGGCTGTGGGCATGGGTGCCAAGAGTAAGCTATTCCTTACTCCATGCCTGAAATCACAAAAATATAACCATAAATTAATAAAGTATAACCATCAACAACAATATATGCAAACAATATTTTTCTGCAATTTGTTTTTCTTTTTCATTTTTTACCTTTCTAATATTTAAAATTAACTTTTTTTTGGCACTATATAGCCAGTATCATGCTCATATGCTGTTAAGGGCTATTGGTTGGTAATGCACAATTCAATAAATGTGGGTGGGTGATGGTACTCTTTGAAGAAATGCTATATATTATGATAATAGTGAGGTCCCATTTCTTGAAGTAAAGGATCATGTACTATATAGCAGTGAACATGAAAAGAATAATTTAATTCCATACCTTATTGTCCCCAGATTTTGATTATGAATCTATGGTCTTAAAATAATAGAAAAGAGTGAGAAACAACAAGCTTTGTAAACTTCAACAAATAATTTATTTCCCTAGAATACCAAGTGAAAAATGTAAGAACTAGTGATATTGTAAAAAATAAACAACAAACCCAAATAATCCTAGAATTTCTAACAAGTCCTAGTGATTAATGTTCTGAATAAATAAATCCAACATTGGAACTGTTGATGTGGTGATGTGCCAAAAACCAATAATACAATCCAAGAATATATCCTTATTTGAAATTTCACTATAAATCCAAGTCTCCATTTCCAAGAATGTTATTTTTGAGCATTTTCTATTTTCAAAAAATAACTTAAATAATTTGAATAAATGAATTATAGCCCAAATTAAACACTGAATACTGCAAAAAAACAAATGATTTTGCTCAGATTTTATGCACTAACGAATGATTTCTTGATAAACAAAATTATAAAGTCCTCTACTTGACTTCAACTCAAAGTTAATGGAAAATTTTTTTCTGGACGGTTTCAGATGTTTACAAGATAAAATCTTAATGATAATTAGGAGGTCTGTTGCTAAAATTATAATATAAAATGTGCCCTTTTTTATTATAACTAACAATCCCTAGAAATGGACATGAATTTAAGTTAACAGTTCAAATGTGGTGTCAAGCTACCATACATAACGACTTCCCACATTTTATATCCTACCTTATTTCCTTATTGTTAACTCATATATGCATACAACAAACAACATATTTATTCCAAATTAGATACACATGCTCCATGTTTTCTTCATTCTTTCTTTTAATTTAATGATGGTAATTAATGTTTATATATAGGGTACATTAATGGTAGGTGTTGACTTGTGTAAATTTCACTGGTGGGAATGGATCCTAGTTTGCTGGTCAAGAAAAAACGTTAGTGATCATTCTTGGGATTTAGGAAGCAATTCACTAAAAACAAAGCATGTAAATGTGAAGCAAAAATAAATTCCTTAACTCCTGGTTGACAGAGAAGTACTTTGTGAAGATAGCCATAAAGGGTGTGTGTTGTGTGTCTTTTTTAATTCCTAAATGCATGAAATTGACGGTCGCATCATATGTCACTTATCTTTGATTGCAAAGCACAATCATAGGCTTTTAGTATTAAAATATGATTTATAACTAAAGTTTCTTACAAACCTATTGTTTGGAACATACTATAGATTTGCTTTATTCTATTATAAGAGAGAGTAGATATTTTATATTTCAGGTGATAACAGTCATACCTATGCACTAACAGGGATGCCGGATGCAAAGACCATAGAAGTGGTGCAAAATAGTCATTATTTATTTTGTAATATTATGGCTGTATTGCTTATTGTCAATAAAGTTATAACTATCCCATCTCTTTAAATTTTGATTGCATATTTCATTAATAGACTTGGAAAAACATCCACTTCTTGTTCTGGCAACATTTCTTTGAAAATTGGTGACAAAATATTGAGCTTGGCGATTTTTTTTTTGTTACAATGTTTTGAAAGCCAGGACCATCCCTGCTTTGGTCTAATACTTTCCCTTTGTGCAGACCACCAGCCATATTAAACTGACTCATTGTATTCTGGTTTCTAAAGCACCTATATTTCCGCAAAGGATTACATATTACATTGTACAAGGATAAAAACTAATTCATCCAATCCAGTGTTCAAATATCACACTGAAAAGCCCAACACAAACAGTTAGTTCTCACAAAATTACAAATAATAAGTAGATACAATATTGTACGTATAACTGTAAACTATTTTCCTCTATGTGGCCAGTTCAACACATCACAGAATCCAATGTGAAAAACATGTCATATTCACTGTCCTTAAACATGTTGCACTATACTTCATTTAACTATAACATTTTTGATAGACACCTGAACTGAGCAAAAGTACCATCTGGTAAAGCATACAACTGCTAATAAATCTTATCAGTTTGTAACTTTGTTTAAAGGTTTGAACAAGGGCCATTTTCGGACACTGTTTTTATGGGGGAAAAAGTCTTTGTTTCATTTCATGTGCTATCTACATAAACTAGCAACCCCAGTCAGCGCCTATTTCGTACAGGTAAACTGGGTGAAAATCGGCTTTTTCTTATACTGTGTGCACTAAATTGGCATTAAAATCAATATTGATAAAAACATTTTTATGAAATAAACTTTATTTAAAAGGCCTTTGAATTATCTACAAATGCATATAAAATTCATTAATATATACATGTTGTTATTTAACCATATGGCCATGTAATCATCAATCAGTTTACAAAATTGTCGGCTTTCAGTTAAGTGCCATTTCCTGTGCGCGCGAGTTGATACCAGTGTGTTTGTTTTGCAAATGCGGGTCATTAGATCCTCATAAATATTAATGAGAATTTGAACTATGAATGGCGAATGAATAATGTTTCCAATGGTGTTTTGAAAATTTGCATATGATGACCCTGTGCTGAGAAAATAAGCCCTAAAGTCTCGCTAATTTTTTTCAACTTACGAACATTATATTTACATTTTCGATATACCATTAGAAAGTACACATTCTAAGCTTTCTTTTGATACCAAATTTGTTTTTCGGAACGTATTTTTAAGTACCCGCATTTAATTTTGAAAGTACGGAATTTACAAGTTGACCTCTATAAGACACATGCGCTAGGTCACCATATTGGATCCACGAGGATAAACATAACTTCAATGTGAATAATCGGCGATCACAAGACAAATGCTGTGATATAAGTACACTGTTCGAGTGTTCTGTATCGGTAATTATTTTGCATTTATTAAATATTTTTTGTGAAATATAGCGTAAATTGTATCACATAAATGATCGTCCTGATGTTGACGTATATGTAGATTTAACAGGTTTACTCTTGAATTATTTTACGTTTTTTTTTCTTCTTCAAAACTTTTATCTAAATACAAATTAATGTCAAATTGTATGCAAATGATATTTTAACATTTAAAAACAAAATTGCATATCTGTAAATGAAATTTAAACAAATTACTTGGAAATATAGGTAGAACGAATAGAGAATGAAAACGTGTTTGACAGATCTACATTTCGTACCATGATAAACTACTGCACAGCAATTTTATATGATGAATCACAGGAGTCTGCAGTTTTATTAATAAAGCACAACAAAATTTCTAATAACATGAAATCACCTTTACGTTATTTAATAAATATTTAATAATACTGTAAAGGTAATTTCATGTTGTCAGAAATTTTGTCGTGCTTTATTGATAAAACTGCAGGCTCCTGTGGATGACCTATTTATCTTTTTAAAAATATATAGTTTTTTAACTGTTCCTAAAACATTTTTTTTTCATTTTCAGTGCAGAAATATGAGATTATCCTGGATCTTACTGCCAAAATGCAAACATCAGTGTTGATACAATATCATCAAAATCTTGTATAATTATTCACAGACAGTCAAATGGAATTGTGATATAAATTTTCAACTTGTATAAGAAAAATAATCGTACATTTGCTGAATTTTGCTGATTCTGGAGGTCAGTGGATATTCTCAGAGCATAGAAAATTTGATGAACTGTTTACAATGTATGCCAATGTTTTTTTCTGAATTAAATGATGTGTTAACAAATATCTTGTTCAGTATCTCAATTGTCTGATAGAAGAATTTTTTTAAAAACACCTTATATTCTTCCCTATACTGAAATCATGTGGACATTATTTAATTTACTGCAGATATTTGAATTCTACAGGCAAAATTCTATAAGACTGCCAAGTTTCATGGAGATATCTTGCTTAGATCAAAAGTTATGATAGAAATACTTATTTTATTAAATGTGTCAGGTCCATGACTCAGAAGAATTAAACATACATTTATATAAGGCAAAAATTCACCGAAAAGCCAGTTTTTGCCAGTATTCAAATAGTTATAACTTTTTAACTAATCATCATATTAATAAACTTAAAACTGTTCTGAAAAGGTCTGAATGAGCTCTATAAGAATCAACCATTAGAATGCAAATATATTGACTTTGTAATTTTGACTGGGGTTGCTACATAAACTTACTTCTTAATTCTTGTTCTAAGGCCTGCCCAATCAAGTCTGTCAGTATCTTTGACATCCCACATATCATGTTGAAGAATCTGCAATGAAAACACAACTTCCTTAAATGAGCATGCATCACCTGATAGCATGGTCAGATATAAAATATACAAGCCAGGAATCTATCAACTTTATATTCAAAAAATGATATTATTTTACACATATGGTCATCCTTGTCCATAGCAGCCAACCATGGGAAAATACAATACTGACCATTTTACACAAGTGAGTTCTATGCAGATTCACTTTTCAAACACTTTCTAAACTGAAACCATTACATTTGACAATAAAATACACGTTAAGTTGCACACTAGACCTTATTGTACAGACATGTATTGCAAAACTGCTATTTCAGGGACAAATAAAATAAAAAATCAGGGACAGACCTTTATTTTCAGGGAAAAATTACATAAGCAATTAAATTTATAAATATTGTCAAAGTACAATTGTAAGTCTTCACATTTTCTCTTCCACTCATTATGTTTCAGTTGTCAGACCCCAGTGCCAAACAGTTCTCTCATGGAATATGCACTTGGAGTGTGTTCTCTATCAGGGAAATTATTTTCTATCCTATGCCAGAACCTTCAGACAGGTACTGCTAGAACATTAGTGTGCACTTCCTGAGAATCAAGATCAGCTTTTCAAAAAATTGTAGGAAACAGTTTACTGCTGTTGTCATTGTTGCCACCTGTTGATACAGAGAAAGCATAGCTTTCACCCTCTCTGCCAAGATGAGTGATGTTTTAGCAGCAATTTCTTTCAGAATCATTGTTCAAGCATTAAAACTGATGCACAACTACAGAGGCTTTAAATATTGTTTTAAATGATTTTGTAAACCAATCCAATGATAATAGCAAATATACTTCAGTTATTAACTCCTGTACTTATTCAAGCTGACAAGACTGGCCTTGTACGAAGGTCCTTACTCCTTGGCTGACAGGACTGGCCTTGTACTAACATACCTATTCGCTGGCTGACAGGACCGAGGACTATCATCAGACTAATGTTTACTGATAGAACTTGTAAGAACTCTTGTACCAATGTGCGCATATCTTTGCAAACAGGGATGCCCTTGTACCAATGTATTACTCCTTTGATAACAGGACTGAAGACTGTCTTAGTACTATTGCATGTACTCCTCTGCTAAGGGCTGTTTCGTTTAAAAAAAAAGGTTCCCAGGGAAGGTAATTTTACAAAAATATATACTAGGGTGCTCTTGTTATTCAGATTTCTAAATTGCATCTTTGGGTGGAAACCCTAAATTAAATCTGCCCTTCCTATTTTACCAAGTAAATTTTACTGGAACAGCCCTAACAAGACTGTCCTTGTACTTACTCCTTTGCTGATAGGACTGCCTTCGTATGTCTCATAAGGTCCAAACTTCTCAGCAAGTTCACAGCTGGCATCCAGAGCGGCAAAGTATATTGTCTCAAACATCTGTTTATTTAGCTGTGCAGCTTCAAGGCTCTCAAAGGGGTACCTCATCAGGATGAAAGCATCTGCAAGACCCTGAACTCCAATTCCAATTGGTCTGTGTCTGCGGTTGGATTTCTCAGCCTTGAATATAAACACTTTACCTTTAAGCTTCACAAAAAATTATTATAGACCAAGAGTCAATACCAAGTGCAATCATTATAATTTTTTGAAAACCATCTAGATTTTATCAGCTTATTCTTAATTTGTTGGACTTCAATCACGAGGTCAACATCTCAAGCACCCACCCCATATTTATGTTTGTGCAGTTTTTAAAACCATGTCAATGGCTTGGTAAGTTAAATAGGAAACAGCATCTGGGACATTGTAATACCATTCCTGTCTGGCCATGGCCAATCAAAGCTGCATGGTGGAGTTTTATAAAACTTTCATGGGATAGGGTCAAAGGTCAAATGTACAAAATGTTAAAAACTGCACAAACTTCAAATATTAGGTTACATCTAGGATTTAGTAAATTTGGACACTATCCTCCCCTTTTCCAACTGAAAAAATGTGGAACCAATCTGCTTGATGATTGCCTGACAACACAAACTGTCACAGGAACATAAAGGAGTGATATTTATTGATTGAATAGTGCTGTGGAGCATCATCCAGTGATTTTGTCTGTGGAACTAGATAATAAATTTTCAAATATATCTCACATTGACTGCCAATGCAGCACTGCTAGAAGGCATTTACAACTACTTCTAGATTGGATAGGGATTTTTAAAACCACACCATATGATGCAAATATAACCAGATTACAGGCCCAATGAAGACGATAGGTTGCACATAAATGGCTAAGAGCCTAACAGCTTTTTTTGTACTTAATTTATTCTGATGCCATCTTCCATATCAAGTAAATCTAGGCACAATCTAGTGGCCAGTTTTCAAAGTGCTGATCACCATTTCTTTGAAGAGCAATGGTACCTAAGGAATTCTAATGTTGGTTGGACCTGGGGTGCAAATTTCTTAAACAAAAACGAAGATGTCTAATAATAATCAGCCTATTGGGACTAAACGTTTATTTCATTAAAGAAAATTAACTGAAGACCTGCCAACCCTAACAGGACTTTTTCAGTACGGTAAAAGTTAGACCAATTTTCATTAAGGTATAACAATATACCATGTACTGTAATTTTTGACTTGGAAGACATGCATTTACACAGATTAGAAGGGTGATACAAGGCTGATACAGCAAAGGCAATCATGTTAAACTAGAAAGTCTGCAAAATACATTTAAACCCTAACTACCTAAAGTGCATTTTCAGAAACTGCATTTCCAACCCCATGTCACTCAAAAGCTTCCTACTTATTCTCCAAATTCAACATAATCTTTGAGTTTATTTTGAATTTCATGTGGCACATTTTTTATCCCTTAAGCCAAAAACAAGACATTGAAATAACCTCATGATTTCATTTAAGTAATTGTTGCATTTCTTTCTCCGACCACTAAAGAATAGGATTATTTCTTTACATACATTTGACCCAATTGTTCAACATATCAACAGGCTTGTTGTCTTTTTCTTATGCAACATGTTTTCATTCAATCGATGCCATTTTTCAATAGTAGAAAATGCTGTATAACAAGTAGGTTATAAATCCTGGTGTTTTCCATGAAAATTAAGGACATTTAAAAGCAGCTGAGGTACTCTGTGAAGTTTGATTAATTCCAGATGAAATCTATTGAATCTAAGATGAAATATGGATTAAACAGACAAATCAGTATCCAGGTTTGATTTAAATGATGGTGTAATTTTTGCTTTTTTGCCAAATCCGTAATTTAAATGTCATTCCTGTAAGACTTTTAGTCAAATCACAAGTCTGATACTTCAACCAAATATGGCAGTCCTTGCTTAACACTGCACTTCAACCAAATGAAAAGTTACTCCAAGAAAGCAATACTGTACAGAAGCAAATTCCAGGACGACAAACTGCTTTAGTTGCTGAAGACCTGTTTACTGTTATCAATGTTACTCTGTGCATTAAAAATTATGACACATCATCTGGATGATTTTTGTATCTTATTTCAATGAAGCCGGAGAGCTTTAATTATTCCAAAATCATCTGGCTTAAATTTCAAAAACTAGCACAAGAGATTTTATAGTCAGTCCTGAGGGTGATCTGAATATAATGGTGCCTGCGGTATTTCATGGGAACGATTCATGTTTACATAAATATATAGTAATCATGTAACAATGTGTATGGCTTGTTATCATACCACTTGTAACAATTTATAAGGCTTGTCGATCTTACCTCTGGGACTGGATAGTAGTTGATATCTATGATTTTGTTCAAGTTCCTAACTACGACCTTGGTCACTGAAGCAAGCCTGTCAAAATCGAAGGTTCGATCTGGCCTCACATACATATTCAAAGCTATTGATGCTAGATTGCATACTGCCACCTGGAATATAAAACAGAAACATCTCAAAAGATATCTGGGATTAAATTAGTTGCATCTACAGGTTATAATGTGATGGGATTTCTGAAGAAAAGCATTACTATAATCCTTTAATGGTGGAGTAGAGATCACATATATTCAGGATGTCAATCATTTTCTTTGATTACTAATTAGGTAGAAATTATGTCACGATTATATAATTTAATATCAACAATTATGGCAATATTATGATTAAAACAAAAGCTTATCTGGCTCAGTGATCAACAGCTCTACAGAGGTGGAAATAGCTAAGGGTTCTTCCATTAAAACATACACAGGACCCTAGGATGGGAGTAAAAAATAAATATATATGCCATGCTACTTGAATAAAAACATTTGTTCTGTCCCTCTTGTTTAATCACTTCTATGGGTGCCTGCAGTAACTGGTTGGGGAGGTCTGTATCAACATTCAAGTCAAATGCATTTCTAAAAGCCTTGGACATTTAAAATCTTATTAAATGCAAATTTTGTTGTGCCACACTGCAGTATTTCCTGTTCTGTTCCTTTTTAATCAATGTGAAAAAACCCTTCTCAATGGTTATTTTTAACTAGGTTGAGAAAGCCTTGAACATGATGTTACAGTAATTGCCTGACCCTCATTTAGGTTCTGTATTACTTGAGTTTCATTAACCAAAGAAGTTCAGGTGACCAGTCTATATCCCAATGGATGCTACTCAATCAAAGTTAAATTCATATATTCATTAAAGGTTAGCATTCTGAATATAGATTGAGTATTTAAGTTTTGTGATTCAGCATAACATTTTCCATACATTACTCATTCTACTTTTATTTTCCTTTCATCTCCTTTTGATTACAGTTGATAAATTTGTCATTTGTTGTACAACAGCAATCCAGTCTATTGTTTAACCCTGAAATTGCTTTGGAATTGTCTGAAAGTAATGCCAGATCCTCTTTGTTCTAGAACAATCTACACCAATTGTTTTAAAGTGGATTAAGAAGGGCAAGATGCCATGCATAATAACAACACTAAATTAATTGGATCTGAGAATTGAGATTAGATTGACAAAACATTGGATATCAGGTATGAACACATGATCAACTAGGCAAAAATTATTCAAAGTTTTAGAAACTGACTGGCAAGTTTTTCATGGTATGTATAGTGCTAACGAGTAGATGTGATATGATTATGATTTTTGACGTAGCTTCAACAATATTTCAGCCATATCCCTATGATGTCTGCAGTTTATAGTGATGTCTAGCACTGGGGCATCATGCCGCAGACATGAAGAATGATGTCCCACCCAGTCACATTATCCTGACACTAGGCCGACCAGTTCTAACACAACCTCTTAATGCTGAGCATCAAGCGAGGCAGCTGTCAGTACCATTTCTGTAATGAGTATATATGTAACAGCAAAACTATTTATTAAACAAGGTCAACCAAGCAGATGATGTAGGCACAAAAATAAAAAAAAATGACTATATCACAAATAAAAAACCATTTCACTGTGGATAAGTTTGTGCCACGGTTGTTCTAGTGAAGAGACTGCCTCATTCATGGAAATAGTCCAATTCAACCCTTCCCCAAACAGACCTGTTGGCTGACCAAGGAAATAAGTCAGAAATTATGGGAAGGATGATGAGAAAAGTCCAAAAAAAACCCATGGCTGAACCTGAGTGTCTGAAATCATGATAAAAATTTAGAAAAACATCCAATTCATGACACAGACAAATAAAATGCCAGTACAAAACATGGACATTTACAGTGAAGTAAAAACATGGAGTTGTGGACTTTGCAAAGCAACATGGAGTCAGATCAGCAGCAAAGCATTTTAAAGTGCCTAAATGAGAAATATGTACTGGATGAAGTTGGACTTTTCACAACAACCAAATTAGGACACTTGCAGAAGTGGAAGTCCTGTTTTATATATGGAGAAAAACTGGACTCTAAAATTGCCAAGTAGGTTCCTGTACAGTGTGACTTGCAAATCCCCATATATATTGCCAGAATCTCTGCTTACACAAATATGTATTTTAAAGTAAGTCATACTTGGCACTCAGATATGGGCTTTAAGTCATACTTGTGACTCTTCATCTATGAAAAGTCATTCATCTTGCCATTTCAGTGGGATGTACATAGAAAATTCAGCCACTGAAATGTTGCCACCAATAAACATGTAAAGGATGAATTATGCCAACATTGGCCTGCCTTTATTCAGAAAGCTGCTAAAGAGTTAGCAATAAATGTGGACTGCATGTCAACAATCAAAGCAGCTGATAGACTGTGATCAACTGGATGAATGATGCTATCAAATCACTTTTAGGGGTAACTAGATTAATAATTCAAATTGTGTGCCATTAGCAACAATAGGATTTACTGCCAAACTAGAATGTACAGGTTAGGTGATTTGGTTCCCCCACTCCCCTGTTTTTGATGTATATCACCAACACTAAATTGTCCAGGACGATTGGGACTACTTTCCTTGCAGAGATGGTCCACCAGAAATGAAAGGTGTTGATCAGTCTTCATTTCCAGAAGACTTAAATGTAGAGATATTTCCTCAAGCCCCACTTGCTGCTGAAAGTCCAAAAACAGATGGGCTCCATGAAGTATATACATGCATGAGTACATACTGTCACTTCCAGTGGGGACTTTTCCTAAGGAACTGATGTGCTCACACCACTACAAGTGTAATGACTTAACCTCATTCATGATCCTGACCATTCGAGTGGAATGGAAAAAAGGTTAAATTGAGTCAGGAAGGTCATCTATAAGGGGTGCATGAAAAGGTGGCCCAGGGAATCAGATCTACTGCTGCACTGAATAATCCAAGAAGCTGCAAAAACTGTTGCTATAACCCACTTCCTGTTGGAAAAGTCTCTGGAGTCCAATGATCAGCAGCACAAAACCATAAGGAAGTTGTACAAGATTGAGATTGGTAATCTCTATGACCAGATGGACAAGACAAAACGGGATGGATGTAAGACTTTTTTTTCCCAAACATTAGGAAACTGAGATGACTCTAAATGGATAAGATCACCTCTCCTTGAATAGAACTTCCATGTCTCTGGAGGATGTTGTCCAATTATGCCACTGTCTTTGTGAATGAAGTTTACTGGAACATGGTGACTCGGGAGGATGTTGTCCAATTATGCCACTGTCACTGTGGATGAATTTTGATGAAACATGGTGACAATTCAGTTCGTAACCATTGTAAATGCCCGAGGATGGATGCTTAGACATAATGGAAAAGATCAGAATTTTTTAAAATATACCCTTGCTATGCAAAACAAAAATTTTCATGATGCTGGGTGGAAAGGGACATGTCTGCATCATTCAAATCAAGAATGAGGTGGCATAGGTGGCGCTCTACAGTTTTGTTTTAGCATAGTGTTAGAGTTTAAAAGAAACAGAATTCCCATGGGTTTTCTCACTAGTTATACTGGCTATTTAAAAAAGACTTTGTATATCTTAGGTATTGTTCAAAGAACCTTTAATTCCCTTTATTTTGGTGGGTGATTGATGGGTGTAATATGGGTTATATAATACAGGTTGTTGTCTTACGACCACAATTGGTTCCGACAGACAGGTCGTAACACGATTTGGTCGTAAATCGAGTAGGCTATATGTACAGTACTGTGAAATGGTTATAAAAATCTTTAAGTAGTGTTTTATCATAATTTTATTTCATTATTGTTATACTGTATATATCATTTTCTTCGTTCATTTTATGCCATTTGTATCATCTCTATACCATTTTGTTTCTTATTTTTACATTCGTCAGGTTTGTTACTGCGAGTAACTGTGGATACGTGGTGGCTCTGCCGATTGGGCGAACAATTATACTGCTGTATAAATGTGGCCTGCATGCTGAAATTCTGTCGTCTGTCTGAAATTAAATTGTGAAGGCAGCTGTTGTCAGTACCATATTTTCGCGTATATAAGACTCGTCTTATAAAAAGTTTTACTTACCCCGCACCCATGAAGCATCTTATATATGGGTGCGTCTTATGTAAAATAAATTTTACATAAATTGTCAAAACCCGCGTTTTATATATTGGTACTTATATTTATGAACTTCAAAACCCAGTTGACACTGCCGCCAAAGTCACTGATCTTCATTTCTGAGCAATAATTCGAGCCTTCAATTTGATCGCTATCGTTGAAACGGCACGGTTAGTCACGTTACGAATGCACCCAGTTGGCTAGATTTTCTTCCATGTTCGGCCATCTTGCATTTCTACCTCTACGAGCTCCTTGGATTCATCTTCTTAATCTCCACTTACATTTTTCTTGCTGCAGCCAAATGGTCTTCCAGCAGTTCTGTTGCCACACTCCTTGGCAAACTTATTGACGTCTAATTTAAAGTCTACCGTATATGATTTTCGATTTGGCATAGTGACAATATTAAAATATGCTAAGCAAATTGATCTCTCATTTATATATACCGGTAACAAGATACTATTCCCACATTTATATAAGCTAACCACATACATCATGAATTTACGTGCATTTGGACAAACAGTTTTGATTTGGGACGCAGAAAATCGCCAACACAGGAGCCTCCGTATGCACATTATTGTTGCAAAGATGAACATTTTGCAGTAAAATAAATATGTTCTAATCACTATGAAAACTAAAGCAATGCTTTTATTTTAGTTTGTTGCTGATTTCGTTGATCAAAGGTCACCTGCTTTCTTTCATGAGGGTGCACATGTTATTGAAGGTGCAGCTAAAGGCTCCCTTTGAAGGGCCAAACAAATACCTGTATGTTATTGCTGCGGCAACATCAAATAATTGTAGAAAATTGAGACAATGTTTATAAAAAAAATTCCTTAGTATATATTGATGCCTCAGAGGTAATCAGTTTTCAAAGAAGTTGCAGCAATTGTGGTCGTAAAGTTGAATGGTCGTAAGTCGACGACTACCTGTATATTGGTTGGCCTTACTCCACATGTGCACCTTTCAAAACAGTGCTAGCTCCACTTGCTCATTTTCACATCCTGAATTTCAGAGGTAAATTGTAAAAAAACCAGCAGATAACTTTTTTTATACATTTTATATATTTGGTAATTAATTCATTGCACTTTTAGAAGCTGGTATTGACTGGTTTTGCAAAATTAATTTTCCCTATTTTAAAAGCTGCCAAGGATAGTGTACTTTAGACAAATTCAGGTTGATTTTTGGAGCACAAGGGAGCAGTCATTTTAGTTAGCAATGTGCTAAGATCATTTAAAATTTCCCAAAGTACAATATCCAAAGAAATTTCAGCCACATTACATGAAAGTAGCATAGAGGTATGCCAACATTCTGTCCATATTGCATTTTTAAAATGCAAACAACTTCACCTTACAGACATCACTCTCTCAAAAGTATATAATAACTGGCGAGTGCCACCATAGGAAGATGATCAATGTGAGCTTGCCAATGGCCATTTGCATAAGGAAAAGACAGTAATAAAACCCAGGAGACTAGTTTTTTATTTTAACAATCTCTGCTGCCCACTCGTTGATTAATGACCAAATCTCTCTTATGGTATAATTTTGCCCTTGAAATCTAACAATATGTCCATCGTTAGCAGAGAGGACACAAAAAAAAAAAAAGAAAAAAAGAAAAGAAAAGGAAGTGGGGACTTGGATAAATGAGATCTGAAGCCCCTCTGAAACAACTTACATCACATTACAGAAATTAAGTGATTCAACAATAGTTAAAATGCATGTATTCTGTCTGCGGGCAAATGAGGTGGTGAGCAGGTAGCAAAAGTTAGGGGAATCCCCATTTCGTGTCCCCCTCTATGGAAGCCTCCAAAACTAAGTGGTTAGTTGCCTCTGGACATTGATTGAGGTTGAAACTGATTCTATGATAAAGTTACCTGATCTACTTTCATGTTAAACATACCAGGCTACAGAGAAAAGTGTGTGCATGTGTGTGATCTGAATTTTTAACATAGCTTTAATAAATTTTCAGTCAATACCACTATGATGTCTGGGCAAATTGGGTGGCTGGCAGCTGCTTGGCATCATATGGTATGTTGGATCATCAAAATCTGATAAAAGCCTTTTGTTCATGAACTTATAGGCACTTACGCCATGGTCATATGTGAGTAGTTGGAGGAGGCGGGCACCCTTCATATTTGATCAAAATTATTTATTAAGATGTGAAACAGACATATGGGCAGAAACTGCCTGAAAGTTACCTCAAATTCTGTTGATATAAATGGTGGCAGATGTTTTCGGGTGTGGTGGGACGGGGGTATCTTTTAGGATGGATACTTTTGCTCTTTCACAAGACAGTTAACCAAATCTCCTCTGATAATATCATTTTGTGCAGATGTGGCATGAGTCAGTTTTGTTGTAGTTTTTTTGGTTAGGTAAAACCAATACTATGCCATAAATGCCACCCTCCCCAAGGTACAAGTGTGATTATTGCTATAACAAGTGGCAAAAAGTGTAATTTATTACATCCCAGAATTACACCATGAATGAGAAAGATACATATATTTTTTGCTATTAACCTCTGCTCAAAATTAGCTAGCCCCAGGATAAATTTCCTGACGGATTAGTAACTTTCAAAATGTTAATAGTCCGATGGGTTAGCAAATTTAGGTTATCAACCGTCGAGTTTGTGCCATTTCCTAATAAGACTTGACTTCAGCATATGTTCTGTAGAATCAAAGTAATGACCATTATAAACACAGTAATAAAATATTAGCATGAGAAGATGAAGTCAATATATGCTTCAGAAATGTGTTTTTATAACAAGATATCCAATTTTGTGTATTTCCCTTAACAGCACTAATTATGGTCCCGTCGTTAACAATGGAAGTTTGGTAATTGATCCAAATTATTCTGATGACGAATTAAATGAAAAATGATGTGGTATCACACTTTATTCACTTGACTAAAGTACAAAGCGGTATACCACACAAAAGAACACAGTAAAAACTATTCAAAGAAATTAAGCTTGCATGTTTGTTTCAGGTTGGGTTTCTTTTGCTCACAAGCCAAAGACTCCAACAGACACAAATGTGAAACTACATTTTATATTTGCATAGAATTATAAGAATTAGATCAATTTATTACAAAAAATTTATCAACACATCCTTTCCATACACCTACTTTTTCTATGATGATAAGAATCGATTTTTTTTTTATTTTGTCCACTTACAAAAATGTACAAATAATTGAATACACGTGGAGATATTTAAGTAGAATGGGAATGAAAATCTCTGAGCATGGGCATCTAAGATTTGAAAATATTCTTGCCTTATTATTAACTTCAACAATACACTGAGGTCTGAATAATTAGGAACGATTACCAAGCTTTCACTATTAATGATGAGACAGCAATTGTAGTAGTTAAATTCAACGCGCAGAGTCAAATGGCTTCGTTTGATGGGAACACATCTTTTCTAAGCTGAATTTAACATTATCTTCTAATGCTAATATTTTATAACAATGATTACATTAGCCACTGCTTTGATCCTGCAGAACAAAAGGTGAAGTAAAGTCATTGTTTTGCTGACTAGGACTAGTAAGATTTGGCAGGACTAGTAAATTTCTCAGCATTTTAGTCTTTCTGGCTACAAAGAAATTTGTTTAAATTTGAGCCCTGAATCTGATGATGGCAATCATTATCTCCCACCACGAGATATAATCAAATAGATGCATGATTTCCAATAAACGTAATTGTGCCCTTTCCAGCTTTTATTCACAAGATTCTGAATACTCCATTTTATTCTTCTGTGTTGATTATTAACTTTTATAGAATCTTATTTTTCTTTTTGTCTTAAATGTGCATTGGCATTGCTTTCTGGATGCCATTTTAAAAAAAAAATATAATCAACTGTTTGATCATGCAGATACTGTGCTTGAACAAATAGGGTGCTGCTGTTAAGTTATTCTGGTTCCCTAATTTTACTAATTCTATTATGAAATCAGATCCAAATCAAACATGGACAAATCAATTAAATTAAATAGAGTTTTTGGCAACGATAATTTTTCTATAGGTTTTGCTTGTATGCCATAAGCCCATATTTTATGGGTATTTTTCGTAAGCAAAAAAGGTATTTTGGTAAAAAAAGTAATGATTATGCCAAAAGCACAATGGTTGGCATGTATGATATAATACTTAGAAAAACCCAGAAAGGAAAAGCAATGCAACAGTAGTAGATATTGTATTGCTGCTATTAGGTGATGTTTTTATGTACCCACCTCATCTGGACTGCTGTATTCTACTATTTCTGTACAAAGATTGCTGCACTTGATTGTACCCAGATTTTGTTGGTTGCTCTTACGATTGCAGTGATCCTTGTACAACATGTATGGAGTCCCAGTCTCAGTTTGAGATTCAATGATAGCATACCACAGCTGCTGGGCTTTGATTGTTTTCCTGCCACGCCCTTCTCTTTCATACCTGAGATAAGTAAAATATTCAAAGATGGTAAAATAGTTTTAAGCACTTCAGCCGCCAAATTTATGACTGATAATAAAATGCACAGCAATCTGAACTTTCTAGCTCATGTCTAATTTAAAATGACATGAGCGAGTTTGCTTATCAAATTTTTATAATAGCCCAAGCATGCAGATCAGATTTTTAAAACAGTGATACTAATATGGAAAGGTGAATGTTCTTTCTTTTTTCTTGCTGAAACTATAAATGTGTCAAGAACAGAACTTAACTTGAAATGGTATAGACACAAAGGCTAACCAATGTGTAATGGACAGACAAAAGATAGGTGTGAACTTTGTCAGCTTGATACCTTTCTTAAATAATTTGCAGGTAGATTTTTTTAAATGATAATTTCAACACAATGGTTATAAATGCAGAGGAAATATATAGACTCCCTTTATTCATTCATTATAACCATTCATATTCAGCATAACCTAGGAAACCTATTAGATATTAAGGTTTTGACTTGCATTGAGAATCTGTTAATACCAGACTACAGAATGAATGTAGAACATATTCTGACTTACTTTTCATACAGTTTTTCAAACTCATCTCCCCAAACATCTGCAAGTCCAGGGCATTCAGCTGGGCACACCAGTGTCCAGTCAGCATTGCTTTCCACACGCTTCATAAATAAATCAGGAATCCACAAAGCATAAAATAGGTCTCTAGCTCTCTGCTCTTCCTTACCAGTGTTCTTCTTGCAATCCAGGAAGTCAAAGATATCTGCATGCCATGGCTCCAGGTAAATTGCAAATGCTCCGGGTCTCTGTAAATAATTTGAAAGTAATTTTGTCACTATTTACTGATTTTAAAGAGCATAAGTTTTCCTGGTTTAAAAACCCCATAGATTTAGGGATATTTAATGTGATATTACATTCCAAACATGAGCTGAGTTGATAAAGTGGCTGTAGAGATATATGCCCCCTTCCCCAATCACAAATCTTGGTCTATTGGCCCTACCTAGGGGTATGAGTAGCACTTGGAATGTGGTATTTTATTCTATAAATGAAGTGAATCAGGCAAGAGGATATGGAGACAGAAATGCTGGATAAAAAGTTTAATCAAGGCTGTCTACAGGTACATACTCACACAAACAACTAGAAAGTGTGGAATGTATAATACATGTATGATTTTTTTCTATCTTCATACCTTGTTTCCTCCTTGGTCCACATATCTGGCTGTATTGTTGTAGACCCTAAGCATGGGCAACAAACCATTCGAAATTCCATTTGTCTGAAGAAAAAAACAAAAAAACAAAAACTGAGCACAATGCTGATTACAAATGCCTCTTATTGCACTTTACTTTCTAAATAATTACAACAGATAAAATACATACCATATGTTACGGTGACGTATTTAGTAAAATTACACGGAGTTCCACAAGCAACTCCAGGAATAAGCTTGTGGTTTGCAGATTGCTAAATGCTGACATTTTACAATGTTTTTTTTTCTTTCATTGATGCAAATAAACCGGAACCATGTTCCTCATACTTAAATGTCATACCTTTCACAACGGCCAAATTAAGGGTCAGGGTCTGCATGTGAGAAAGCAAGTGCATGCCATCCAGAAAGTTTGGCAAATATAGATGCTAAGAAGATAGAGTTATTGAGCAGAAACTGCATCTTCTTTCTTTTAATCAGTTACCTTGACCTATTGATCTCTGAATTAATGGGTCTCTTCCTTACCCCAAGAGCAAGCAATTAACAAAGTTTGGTAACTGATAGGTGGAATGTCATAAACAAAATATACTCCATCTTAAAAAATATGTAGAATGACACTCACAACCTTGAAAATGCAACACCAGGATTAGTTTATACATGTTCAGATGATGAATGTATTATTTCCATAGTTTTATGGTTGTCCACTTAAATCTGAGACTACTGTGATCAAAAGAATGTCACACAATGCATGTAGTAGCAAGTCACACAAGGCAAAAAAACTTTAAAAAAATTTCATAAACTGGTTTGATATGAGCATCTTCTGGCAGTGACATCATTCTTTTTACCAAAGTTTTATGAAATCCAAGACAAAACTGAAACTGCTGAGCTAGTTGCACTAACAAGACTGTATCAAGCCACAAAAAACAAGGGGAAGTTCCCCAAAATTGCAGGATCAAACTGATTTGTTGCTATTTACCAATGTTCACTACAATCTACCCCCCCACAAACAAAACAAAAAAGGGCCAAAACAAAACTAAACCCAACCAAAACAATGCCAAAACTGCAGGATAGTGGCAGCATGTGTGACTGTCATACAATCTACTTGAAAAATAAGGCATCAATTGTGCATTTTCATGTAATGACCATAATATTTGCATTATGTATATTCCATTCAAAAATGGAACTTCTTGCACTTACTGAGACCATAGCTTCATGCCTACAAATCTATCAAAGGGTTAAGGAAATATATATATATATATATATATATATATATATATATATATATATATATATATATATATATATCCACACACATGACCCCACCCCATAAACTGCAGCTGCAACTGGTAAAGTGACTACATTGTCTCTTTCATACAAACGGAAATTATAAAACAATTTTTGCCATCAGTACCAATTACTTTCATACAAACAGGGAAGTTACAAAAATTTGTTATCTATCAAGATCAATATCGAATTAGTGTATAGATATATTTTGGGGTTTGAGGGGAAGCATAAAACAGCTACCATCCCCAGTGTACAAAAATACAGACTGCTTATGAAAAAATATATACTGATTTTCAAGAAGGAAAACAGATTTTTAAAACTTTAATGCATATGTAACTACTTACAATATATACAACCTTCAGTAAAGCCAGCACTCTTGCACCCTAAGAATATGTCATCAGACACATGCTGTTTATAGGAACCTTATTCACACCTTGTCTATTCTATTATTGATTCCAATGTATCTTTCATGGATGATTTTAATTCTGTGCATGTTTTCAAAACTGTATTAAAAATACTCTCATCATTAGAGTGTGGAAAGGAAAGAAGTCCTAACATAAAATAACCCAAATGACAGGGTTTTTTTTTCTTTCTAGCACAAGAGTAATCCTTGGTGATTTCTCTGTCTGGAAAAAGTGCACAATAAATCACCAGCAGCACTATCAATTGAAAGTGGAGGATATTCTTTTTAACAGAAATTTAGTAAAACAAACTTCTGATCAAATTACATCAAGGTTCTCTCTGGTATTTATAAAGCTGTTGTATGTCATTGACACCACAATGCCCAAAAACAAAATCACAATTACACAATTTGCAAAACAGAAAGTTTTCTCCATTACTAGATGGTTTCACAAATTTAAACATGACAACATAATTGTCCCTCCAGTTATGATTTCTTGTCTTTGCTGGAAATTGTTTGAATTTTCTGGTTTTCTTTTTGACATAATGTAGATGAGGCACATTCCAATATGGTGGTTAAAGACTGGGATGGAAGCCAATGTGAGTTATTTTAGAACTCTTATGTCTTGATATACATGCAATCTTTTTACTCTAAGATTGGAACTGGGTGACCATTGTAAACAGAAAATTGCAAACAAAAATTATTAATTTTTTATTTATTTATACAAAATCGGATTTTTAACACAAAACACATACAACTGCATTCAGGTCCAAAATACAGTAAAAGATGGGACACGCAGCAGCTATGAAACATAAATTCAATGGATGGAGAGACAAGAAAAATACCATATAACCCACCACATTTGTGCTGATGAAAAACAAATAATTGAGATGCTGGTGCAACTATAAACCATACAGCAGAATAAAAAATTTCTCTGGTTCTGAGAAGATGCTGACAAATTATAAGCTTTCGTTTTAAAAAGAAAAAGTTGTTTAGTATATGAGATGTAGATAAAAAAAACAACAATTTGTTAATCTGACTGCTGTTTAATTGATGGGCAAATTTCCTAGAACATACATATTGCATTATAGTTGCCTATATACACATATGAAATATCACTGTCAAAGAAACTATCAATGTTATGAAATCATGATTCTAAGAATTAATTTAAATTTGAAATGTTGAAAAAAAAAATGGTAGACTTATCTACTGACTATAAAATGACTCTATGGGAGGAGGAGGAGCCAAATAATCAAAATCCAGGCATATCTCACCCCTGCAATGTAGCTGCCTGTTGCTCTGATACAATGGACATTGAGACCAATTCCTCCAGCTGATTTCGAGACAAGAGCGCATTGCTTCAGGGTATCATATATGCCCTCAATACTGTCGGAATGCATTGTCAACAGGAAACAGCTGAAATTGAAGAAAAGAATATACTCAAAAGAAAAATAAAACCCAAATAAAAGACATTCATGGCACGAATATGATCTACCACTGTGCCAGACAACTGATATAAAACTTGACCAAAGTGTTGTGTATTAAAACTTGCTAAAATATTGAAATTTTTCTTAATTTGCTTCACCAGTTATAGAGTATAAATGGTTAGTTCAACAGGTTACAATTCAAATGGTCAGCACTTTCCACATAAGTCCTCCTTTTATATTTATTCATGAAATATTAAATAAAATTAAATCATATCATTAGTTTACATTGCTTCAGATTTTTGGGCTACACAAATTTTCCACTCAATTTTTCAATTGTGGCAAAGTTTTGCAGGAATTCCAAAGATATGAAAGTAATTCCAACATTGATATCATCAGTACCAAACTGGACTATAATATAAACCTTTTTGTAACTGTCCACATGTGTGTCTGAAGTGAAAAACAAAGTTGATGCTTGACTGTAAATGCATTGTATAATTAAAGGGATAAGGGGTGGGTATGAATGTCAAGAAATCAAGACAAAGTGAACTTGGCTTTTTAGGGTCTGATTAGATGAAATGACAGACACAAGGGAGACTATTTTACCTGAATTGACCCTGCCAAATTCATACTGGGGCAAACACTGCAAGCAACATCATCAATGCTTTATCAGACTAATTATTCTTCAAATGAAACTATTTTAAGAAACTACAAATTTTTGTTATTCTATCTGTAAATTGCAATGCAAAGGAAATTGGAAGATCTCTTATCTAGGGGATCTGTATTTTCTATCAGGCTCCTAATTCTTCCCTGCAAAGTTAACTGATGTAGCTTGTTCTCTCTATCAGTACATGTAGGAAAAGAGCTTAGTCAATTATTAGATCGTGCAATACATTTTAAAATCATGACACAAAAAGATTTTATTTATCCTATGACAAAATTAGCTGTTACATGACTTGATTAATGTACAAATTATGCTTGCATGTTATGGCATTGTGACACATCACTCAGGTTTATTAAAAAAAATGAAAATTGTGGGAGATAACCCCTCCACTGCAGAAAAGAAATGGGAAATTTTCTAAATATATAACAGATTTCATAAACAAATTAACAAGGGGCTTACAAATATGAGTGATTTTCATACAGCTGGTTGAATTTTCAACATAGCTTCCACAATAATATATCCTTGAATAAACCCTGAATCCCTGAATGGCACAATTTACTTTGTATCCTATTTGCAATCACATACCTGGACAGTTGTGGACGGCAAGTTCCAGAATTAAATAGTGTAGGGGAGGCATGTGTGAACCATTTCTCAGACAGCAGGTTATAGGTCTGAAAATGAAAGAAATATATATGCAAACTATACACAATGGCCCCGTCTCGCATACAATATATAATCTAATATGGTTGGGATTAAGAACCACCCCCCTCCTCCTCCAACCCTCACTCTAAAAAAAAAAGAGGTGTGTGTTTATAACTTGTAATTTGACAAGAGGCCTAAATGGATTTGAGATTGCTAACCCGGCAGATATCTACCTATGCGTGGATTATGATGCCTGTTGACATTTAAATGTTTGTGTATTTTGAGTAACAGCAGCCGTATCTGATGATTATCTGTAAAACCTAAAGGGCCTACATGACTATACTTTTTACTCAATTCTTTTGAGTGGTTTTTAAGCATTCACTCAATGGGGTTTGTTTTGAGTAATGGCAGACATTTTACATAGACGATTGGTATCACTTGTACAATCAGAAAGGCATTCATGTAAGGATGCGCTCTGTCAAATTTGACAAATTCTGAATTGTTAAAATAATGTTCGTAATTGCAGGAATTTTTTTTGGGTTGCAAATAAGCTTCATTGATGAAAAATATGAGAGGAATTCATGCCAGAATGCCAAAAGTAGTCAATTAGTTTGAGTAGCTTTTGAAATGAAACTGTTTAAATATTTGCTTCTTTCTGTAATGACTGCTATCCTTTATGGCAGATTATTTTTCTTTTATTGAAATGTCTCTCTACCATATTTCTAAGTTCTGCTAAGTTTTCTGAAGTTGTAAACATATTAATAGATGGAAACAACATGTGACGAATGCAGGGCCTTAAGCTAAAGTGGCCTTTTGACCAGGTACACTAAAAGGAATCTGTGCGCCTTATTCTACATATGCCTTCTATTCCTTGTCAAACTGTTGTCTAGAAAAGGCAGGATAAATCCAGATACTATCCACATTCTGTATGTTAATGGTAAGTAATCTGAATCATCTTGGTATCCAAATAACAGACAGATGTAGACTGGAATAAACATCTTGGTATCCAAATGACAGAGAGATGTAGACTGGAATAAACATCTGGTATCAAAATTACAGGCCAATGTAGACTGGAATAAACATCTGGGTATCCAAATGACAGGCCAATGTAGACTGGAATAAACATCTGGGCATCCAAATGACAGGCCAATGTTCACTAGAATAAACATCTGTGTATCCAAATGACAGGTCGATGTAGACTGGAATAAACATCTGGGTATCCAAATGACAGGCCAATGTAGACTGGAATAAACATCTGGGCATCCAAATGACAGGCCAATGTTCACTGGAATAAACATTTGGGTATCCAAATGACAGGCCAATGTTCACTGGAATAAACATCTGGGTATCCAAATGACAGGTCGATGTAGACTGGAATAAACATCTGGGTATCCAAATGACAGGCCAATGTAGACTGGAATAAACATCTGGGCATCCAAATGACAGGCCAATGTTCACTGGAATAAACATCTGGGTATCCAAATGACAGGCCAATGTAGATTGGAATAAACATTTGGGTATCCAAATGACAGGCCAATGTAGATTGGAATAAACATTTGGGTATCCAAATGACAGGCCAATGTAGACTTAAATAAACATCTGGGCATCCAAATGACAGGCCAATGTTCACTGGAATAAACATCTGGGTATCCAAATGACAGGCCAATGTTCACTGGAATAAACATCTGGGTATCCAAATGACAGGCACTATATTCACAAGAATAAACTGTTCATTTAAAATTTATTTTTATGCCAAGTTCTCTGGAGGAAAAGGTATATCATGATATGGACAGAGACAATATTATTCCTCAGACAATGTAAACAAGATACCTGCCAATCAGTAAATTTTTTTTTTCAAGTCTAATCCCCACCTTCAATGCACACCCATATTCAGCTCCAAATTACAGAAAAAAATAGGACACTTGGCAGCTGTGTACTACTGTGACTGCTAACTCTTATGCTGGCAGATCTGCATGCCTTTCAACTTTTTCAAAAAAATTCCGCCCAATTCATATGATTCTATACAAATGTAATTATTTGATAATATAAAGCAGGTCTACTTTAGAACAAAGTATACAACAATTATGAAAATTGGAGATCAAAACATTTTGCATTAATGATTAGTTTCTCAATGAAAAGCTTGCAGACATTTCTGTAGACAGACACTTCTCATGTTTGAAGTTTGAATACAAGAGTGCATATCGTATTTATGATTTAAGTGAAACTATTCAGAGAACTAAACCCTTTTTCAGTTGAGAAAACTTATTTAATTGGTATTTACTGCCTAATGTGCTGTTGTTAGGTATTACATACATTTTCATAGATAGAAATTACACTGAATATTGCAATTATTGACCATGTGCTGAGATATTTAATAAAAAGAAAATTTAACAAAATATATGTCTTACTAAAAGTTGCAAATTCCATGGTGTTATTTTAAATGTTCTGATAATCCAATTGAGAACTCGCTTATAATACCGAAAGGGCCTGGTCAAATCTGGACAAATCCTGGGCATCCGGCCATCCAAATTGTTGAGCACTGGCATTTGCAGGCAGAACTAAGATTTTGCCGAGTTTGAAAAGCCGTAATACAAAGAGGCTTCCTATCAGCTCCAAAAGAGTCTGGTTTTGTAGGCTTTTGATATACCTGTAACACAGTTACACAGTGCAGTGCACTCTAAACAGAACACATGTTACCTATTTTGCTCCATCGCCTGCCTATTAACTGTTATTGAACTGTAGTATACATTACATTCAACATAAATTTTAACCATTTTACATATTTTTGTATACATTTATTATGCACAACTGTCAACCCTCCAGGCTCGCAATTAGTCAAAATAGGGATAAATAGGTCTGAATTTTGACTTAAATACTGGGAATATTTATTGGAACAAATGTGTAGCATGGGATCCAGCTGATAATGGTAGATTGTGTGTTCAACAACAACAAAAAAAAAATCACAATGTTTCCACATTGGTAGCTTGCTGGTCTTCTGGCGATGGCATAAAATATTTCAGAGCTGAAATCTGCTGGAGTTCTTAATTTTCCCAACCTCTATGTGCTTTTTGCTACCAATGTACTTCCTCACATCATCTCTGCTACCTAGGCAGTTTCCTCTAACCCTTTCCACTGCATTTTTAATATTTGGACATTATGTTGGGGTATAGGGTCAGAGTCCATTGCCTATCGAAAAACTAGAATTCACCAACACCATTTGGTATCGGCATGGGGTAGCCGCTTACTAGCTGGCCTAGCAAACTTGAATGGCCTTTCATAGAGAAACGCCTGCATGAAATTGATAGGAATATGATTTATTTTCTCAGAAATTGAGAACAGCATCTGTTATATCTTTAATCTGCAGAGAGTACATTGTTGCTGAAATTTTACCTGGATCTGGCTATTCGCATTTCTAGTCACATGACCACACAAATCTTGCAACCTAGTTGCCAGTGTTTGATATCTGAATGCATTCCAATTTTTGGGATATTCCAAACTTAACTTTATATTTGTGCAACACATTTCTTTTCCCTTGGTGGTAAAGACAATTTCAATATTGATTCTAAACGATAAGTCAAATCAGTGTTGGTGGTACATGCATGGAGCAAAATTCCAGTTAGACACCAGTTTATCTCCAAAGCATTTGCAAAAAAACTACTCATATATATATATATAGATTAAAATATGCTAAAATGCTTGCTACCTGGCAAACTGTATCAATCGACTTTAGTTTTAATAATATATCAACCAGCAATACAAGACTTTCGGCAACTGCTGATATTATGATAAGCACTTAACGAGAAATCAGTTATATTATTAAAGATTTAAAATAATTGAGAATTGGGAAACTGAATTTTTTGCATGCCACGTGAATCTGCGAATCACTGAAAAAGTCATAAAATTCATGCCAAAATCTTGAGGGTTGGCAGCTATGATTATGTATAGAAAGATTTAAGAGTAAAATCTTATCATTATAGTTGTATTCTCTGAAGAACTTTTATGTGCTTTCAAATCTTTAGAAAACTTGTTCACCATAAACCAGTGAAGCCATGTGACCATCCATAACTGACTTTTTTCATACTTGAAATTTCCCAGTTCCTTGTCTATATCTACATCAATAAATCATCTGAATTTGATAAGATATACAAACTCGGTGCTGCCTACATCAACATCAAAGCCTTTACCTAAGTTACTTAACCTTTCATGGTCATGATTCTCATTGTCCAAACTCCAGAAAGTTCTGAATGAAATCTGTGGCATCCACTTTGGAGAGTGGAGAACCTGACCCAGTTACTTTAATAGAGCTGAAACAGCAATCATGAAAACAGGTATAATGGCCATTTACATCAATGACTGTAGTATTTAATGGGGATTTTCTCCAAAGGTGGCACTACAGAATCCAGCTAACAATGGCTAATGTTTACAGCAGGCATCCAAATGAGGTTCCATGAGAATGAAGTTGAGGCATCCAAACTTGCTCCAATGTGAATTGGGGAGACACATCCAAAAGCACTTACTTGAGGTAAGGGTTATACAAAGTTATTGAAAAGTTTTAATAACAATAGTCATATTGGGAGATTGTCAGCATTGATACAAACTTTAAAGGTATCCATTTAAGTATGCGTCCTGTTTAAAATCTGTCAATTCTGTTGCGTATTTATATTGGTAGCAATTAAAAACTGTTTTTAACATAAACTCATTTTGGATACAGCTGACAGATTGGGACTGTAAGTCAGCACCATCTGTATCAAGTCTGAAGGCATTTATGTCCAAATGCTGTCAAATGTTTAATTCCATAAGTAGATTTTGAGGTCATTTCATTTTTTAAAAATAAATATTTAGCAAAAGAGTCCATATTGGATGGCAAAATAACATCATTTGTGCAAAACTGAAAGCCTTACAATGGCATGCTCTGCTAAACTGGCCAAGTAGTTTTTTGAATATTTTGATGTGTTGACAATGAATGATGCAAAGCCTTATCATAAGCTCATCTGGTTTTACAGTCAGGTGAATGAAAAACATGTCCCATGAAAGCAAAGTAACAATCACCTCTATGGCAGCCTTGATATCATCTCTGTGTATCCCCACAGATACTCTCATCAACATGTGCTGTGGTCGCTCCATTACTGAAATTGCACAAATTGGTTTGAAATAAATGTGATGAAATTCAAACCACAAATATCTTTTTAAGTTCTATCAACAATCGTTATTTCTTGAAAACATTATAAACCATGATCTTTTTGCACAGCCTCAGGGGTCATGTGGGTAGACAAATGAATTAACTTAGCTTCATAATGCTTAAAGCCAAGCATCATTCAAATGTATGAAACATGCAATCTAGTCAGTCATTGACACTGTATAATATGTTCTTTGCAATGACTCTTACAATCAACAATCACAGACAAAAACACATCACATTATACATGACATAATTAGAAAAGTTTATCTTAAATCCTGACAAAAAGTCCCCCAAAATGATGTACCATGGTATGAAAAGAATTGAAATTTTTTAAAAATCCACATGGAAAAATTAAACATTTGTTTCTATCATCACTTTACTAAATACAAATGATTATCACTATACCACTTAGGATATTGCTAGAAAACCACTAGCACCCAATGCAAGCAATACACTTGATGGATATTAATCCTGCTGCCTTCACTTTACTGCTTAATGGTTGGCTATGCTGAGCTTCAGAGCTCTTTAAGTGTAGAGAATGCATACAGACTGATGCAAGGTGCAAATCTGCATCCAGGAAAAAAAAAATATGCATTATAGTTAATTCTTTTAGACATGAAAAGTGGTTTTCCAATTGCATGGTTGGTGCTAAAATATCTACTTTCAATGCAATCTGACACTAGATGGTACATTTAATGCAGTGATTACCAAGGACATCCTGAACTTGGGATTCTGCATTTAAAATTGCCCAAACAGTAGATTCTTACATAAACAGAAATACACGAGTTACTACTGATAATAATGCTTAACACTGTCTTTCCAGTGCAAACTACCAAATATTAAGCTACATCACACTTTAACTTTACAAATCAAAGATTGGCTTCTCTAACACTGAATGAAGATCACACAATACAGACAATGTGTTGGACCAAGCATTCACATGATCCATATGGTAAATGTATCTCAACTGACAGGAGTTTAAACAGTTGGAAAATCCAGTACGAACTCAATACATTTAACACACAATTAGTTCAATTACATGTCAGTGGCAGCTGGAAAATCTTGATTTTCCTTTTAATTTGATAACTATTTGCAAAGTTATGGAGTTTTTCAATGTCAGGAATGAACATATTCTTACTCACAGCTTTTTACTTATTTCCAGGTATGGTAATAAACTTTTTTTTGTTTTTTTTTTCTTAATAAGAATGACCATCTCTTGGTCCACTTTGATTTAAATTTTCAATGGTGGCACAGTCTTAGCTGCTAAAAGGTCACAACCTTCTTTCCCAGTCTCAGGTTCTGATGCCTGATCTGGCAAAGAATAAACCTTCTAGATGCTATTCTTTGTGACATCATCTGTATAAAAATATACAGCACAAAACTGACTTTCAATTCTTCAACAACAGGTTCAACCATTAATGTACAATATTAATTAGGCCTTCTATGCCTTACCCAATTAGAATGCTGGACCAGAATAACCCCTCAAATGACCACCCATAAACCCTGCTCATGAGAGGTTATCCTTGACAATGGGTACAGGATGTAAGTTGAATTATTATGTATGCAGAAGTCCATCAAATTATGTGGCTGATTAAGGGAAATGTGCCAAATTTGAACAAAAAGTGATCATTTTTTTAAAAGCATGACTTGTGACTTAATTTGCTACAATTACTTGATTTAAAAGGTATAGTCAAGTCATGTTGCATCAAAAGCTTAAAATATTTTTGAACAGAGTGCAGAGGCTGTTTTTTTTGACTATCATTTTACAACAAAAAAACAATCAAGCAGAGAAAAAATACCTTTCTTTCCATTCTTCAGAAGATAGGATCTTTCCAATGTCTGAAAAATACACAAGCATTTGCTATACATGAAAAAATACTTCTGATCCTGCAACTGCTTTTTCAATTAAAACCACATTATTAAATTACAATTTCAAAAACAATTCTTATATATACAGAAATAGAAAAGTAAATTCTAAAAAAAAAACCCACAATGACATAATTTTGATTGATAACTAGTACTCCTTTTAAAAAATGTACACACCAAGCTGCAATTTTACAAGCAATGGCAGACCTGCCAGTCTGATCAAGACCTTATCAGAAAGACAGCTTATATTTTTGTGCAAGTTAAACCAATTTTCAGGGAAGTGTAATGAAACATCGTGTGCTGCAATTGTTGACTTGGAAAACGTGCATTTGAATATTTAAGAAATGAGAGTTGATGCAGTGAAAGGCAAACAACAAAGTTTTTCAAGTATACTTAGGCATTACTTACCTCCAGTATCATTTCTTATACTGAAGTTCCCAATCATGTGCAATTAATGGCTTGTTACTAAGATCCTTCAACTTTAAGTTTTTGTTTGAAAAAAAAAGTTTTGAAAATTTCACATAGCAATGGCAATCATATTTATATCCATAAGTTATGCTCAGTTCATTATTATCTTGTCCAATTAATGTAATTGTTGCGTCTCCCACTTACCCTCCAATTAATACAATTGTTGCATCTCCTGCATACCCTCCAATTAATATAATTGTTGCGTCTCCGGTTTACCCTCCAATTAATGTAATTGTTGCATCTCCTGCTTACCTTCCAATTAGATATAATTGTTGCGTCTCCTTCTTATCTTCCAAGAATGTGAATATTCCTTTGTATACTTCTATGCTGCCTGAATATTTTAAGAGGATGAAGTTTTTGCCTTAAAAATATTGTCCTTTGCTGCACAGCATTTGAAGAAAATGCTTTTAGTAACAGCTTGACCAAGCATGTGCTTCGCATGAAAAACACAGGCAGATTAAGGTGTCTGATATGCTCCTCTAAAGTTTGTCTGGTTCCTTAATATGAAAGCCTGATCCAGATCAGTTTGGGACAAGCCAAGATCCAGATTTGAATGCAATTACAATATTAAAAAAAAGATTTTCTGCTATTATTCCACAAGTTTGTAATTTAAGGGCCATTTCAGGGATTTGTGGTCAAATCTTGAGGATGGTAGACCTGTAATAGTTTCTGAGAAAATTACATCATGCAATCCCTTACCTTTGATGATACCACAGAGATGGATTGACAGACATTAATCTGCAAAATGCTTCACACTGCTAGACAATGAATTGAAGAAAAAACAAACCAAAACAAAACCCCAAACCTATGCAAAGAGGTCAGTAATCTTACACTTTGTAGTTAGTTTTAGAACCGAGTTATGTAAAGTTTTGCTAATAGTTTTTACTAATGTATTTTTGGTGCTTTAGAACATTAAAGGTAGGAGATGCAAAGGATGAGTTTAACAGGAACTGCATATTTAGGGTCAAATGGAAGCAATCTGTAATCAGATAAATAAAAGTATGGATCAGGACAATGATGTCTACAAATTCCTGTCAATCATTAAGTGCATGCAATTATCAACCAATGATCTGATAGATATCTGCTTTGAATAAGCTGACAGTAAGTATATAAGAGATTGAAACATGACAAGACATATTTTGATACAGAAAGTCATTAGACACTAAACAACACAATAACTCAATTAGGCATAATCTTGGCAATAACAAAGATGGTTGATACTGATGACATATGCATAAAGTTCCACAAGAATGAATCTCAAAAAACTTGTCTGCAAGTTTGTTTAAATTTGAGTCCATCTTGTACAGAGCCTCATATTGGATAATACTATACATCCATAATTCAGAACTGAAAAGCAGGATAGTGCTTCAACATTTTGGGGGTGGCCCTGAAGCATTCCTTGCATTAGCTAAAATAAAAATAATAATAATAATAATAAAAAAAAGAGGAGACTTTAGTGATATAAAATTTGTGTTACTTTGTCAATCTGTGTTGATATAGTCCTGTTGTACAGGAAATCGCCATGTGAGATTAAGCACCACTTAACCGATCCAATCTTATGATTGCAAGAAGAAACATGAATGACTTAGCAACGCATTAATCAAGACTGATACACAACTAAAATTAACTCCACTAAAGACCAATTTAAAAAAGAAATGAATCATTCTGTTTACTTCTCCTTATATAAAAACCAGTCATAAATTGAGGACCATGATGAGTGTCAAAAACTTGTTACTAGAACGTTCAAAATTTTCAACAAGACCAGCATTTCTAAGTGAAAAACTAGCATCCTAAACTTAGATATAAGAAAACATATTTACCTCTAGTAATAATTATTTTTTAAATAATCTATCAAAAGCTATATGACAAGTTGTTTACAAAATAAGTTAAATTCAATTACTGACTTATGTCAACCACGCAGTAAGTTTACCCATTGTTGCCATTTATGTCATGCTGAAATAAAAAAATCCACTGCAGTTGATGGTATAAATGCAGTGATTCATTACATGTCATTTACCAAGTTATATGTATTTGTCAAATCTATTTGTGCTAGCATTAGAATTTGCATATATTTGTTTACACAAAAATCTGAGACATGTAAATAAATTTAAAACAAGAAAATTTAGTCTTTTTTGGTGTACCACTTTAGCCAGACTTCATTGAAAAAAGTAGTATTTTCTCTATCACAAAAAAACAATTATTCAGCAAGCATAATTAGTGTAGTACATTGATAATCAAATTCAAACTTTTTGATTCCGTTTTTATTATCGGAAGAATGAATGCAATTTTTATTCAAATGAAATTCTGCCAGTGCATTCCACATCAGTTTGATCATTTTATTCTTTGGTAAGACTATTTTTGGTCAGCATGACCAACCAAAGTCAGTTCTAGGTTTATCATTTTCTCTATTAGTAGTAGTTCTTTATTATTTATAGAAATTAATCTTTTAATAATTAAAAAAATTTAAAGCAATATTTCATATTGAGACGATGTGTAATTAATTGAACACCACTGAAATACTCAATTAAATATACAACATAATGAAATGTATACACATATTAGTGACTAACACATTAATCTGACCTAGATTTACAAATAATGGATACCTTATATACTTGTGTATAAATCCATAGGTTCTAAAATGTATTTATTTAGGTGACTTACACTAGCAAAAAGTAAACATAACTTTCTTGGTGTTGGCATGCATGATTATTACACAGAAATTATATAAATTTGGTTGAAAAGTCAAGAAATTTATTTTATTTTCTGTTTTATTATTGTTTTTGTCTAATTCAGATTTGTGTATAATTTGATTGGACAGCGACATGACAAGAATTGATCATTCACGGGTTGCTGTAACACTACCTCTCCCTTTTGACTAGATTATTGTTTATGTGTTATTGCATTAGACCAGTATGTTTTGATTTTGCCTTGAAATTGTAAATACCTAACTCCTTAAAATATTAACAGTATGACAACCATGAACAACAATAGGGTTTGATTTTATCCAGGCAATTAGGCTTGTGAGCACATTTACATAATGGCGCTACCACACTTACATTGTAAATTTGATCCCAGGCTGAATGAATTCGTTGAATGAAGTACATCCCTTACATTTGAATCATGGGCACCAATGCACTAAACTCTAATGATAAAACCAACATACAATAATGGAGTCTCTGAAAAAATGCTTTGAAAATTATGCAAACTGAGTTGTAGTTCGCTTTGTGTAAAGCAACCTTACACCCGGTTTTACAAAACTACAATAATCAAGCTAATATTACGGAGTGAAAGGCAATTACATATCATTATACTGGTATAGTTGCCAGTCAAAATTCCCTCATAACACAAGCCAGTTCAGGGTTTTAATGATTAACTGGCCTGTATTGCTGTTGGAAAGGAAAAGATAAATCTGCTAATTATAAACAAAAGAGACCCGAAGTAAACTCCAAGTGGCCAGTGAATTATTATATTAACAAGTCTTTATTTAGCCTTATTTAATTTTATGTTGGAAAAATCAGAAATTATGCACATGCAAAAAATAAAAAAATATCTTAAAAAACTGAAGTTTAGGTCTTGTCCCACAGATAAGCTGTCTATACATCTTCCAGGCCTTTATTTTTCCTAAATTATATGGCTTACACTAGAGTATATATAGTAAGTGGCACACAAACAATGGATTATCAATTACACATGAAGGATAATTATAGTTGATGCAAAAATAAAGAAATAACGATTTAAAAAAAATATTCTCCGTCTCATTTCCTTATTTAGTTGCAATGGTAACCATGAACACAGCACTGTGTACACCACACTACGACCATAAATACAAGTCCTGGACTTGGCTCTAAATGTCAAGGATGTTCTTAATTAAGCATACACAGACAGGGCAATCTGACACAAAATTAGCATAGGTGACAAGGTCATACAAAACAACCCAGCACCTCCAATGTTAAATAATTAGATTTCTAATTGTTGCACATTATCTTGGGGAAAGCCCTGAAGAAATCCATTAAGGATTGAAATACCTTGAACCCGAAGTAGTTGTAACTGTAATCTCTGTCATAAATGATGGCCGAATTCAATGCCTGAAAGAGAAGAGAACTAGGAACATTAAAAACAGCAGCAGCTAACGCTATTGAAGACCAAATTAAATGTTACTGGCAGCTCAATTTAACCCATTAAATTTAACCCCTGGAAGTTTTGTTGCTTTTGCCCAAAATGCGAGCAGGAAATCCATTTTGGGAGCTATTTCTGAATGCATCCTAATACATCGACCTCCATGACATTTTCGGTTAACCTAATGCCTATGTGTGTTAGAAACAGTTTTTCATTGGCTCTTTTGCCTGAGCATGAGCAGAAGGGTAAAAATTAGACATTTTTTTTATTGCTTAACGGACCGATCTTCATTCTAAATGCCCATCTTATCCTACTTTTTGCAAAGGTTCACCTGTGTGCAATTCAGACTGGTCTGTTTTAGATCCGAGGTCAAAAAGTCTAAAATCTGGACACAAAACCATATCCGATCTAGGGCAATTTTTGGCTAGAAAAAACTCTGGTCCAAAAAGTGACGTTTTTGTAGGGCTACTAGAACATCCATATTATTTGGTATCAATGTAAAGCTACATCTGTCTACCTTTCTATAATACTACCAACTTTATTGTGTCATACAAGACCTTACTGCTACAGAGCTCAGAAGAACTTGGGGAAGCTATGCTTAGGATTATATCAGATTTTAAAGTTTATGAGAAACACAATAAAAGATTGCATCCTTGTTGAACTGCAAGGCATGCACCGACTGTAACAGCAATTACTATGACAAGTCATCAAATGGAGAAACTCCACAATCTGAAATTGGCCTGAAGTGGCTGCCATTTTTGTACCAAAATTTAAAAAAAAATCTGTGTTCACCATGATTACTTCACCAGATGGACTTTTTCTAATCATAGATACTGATCTTACAGTAACCAAAACACAAGATTTGTATAACTTATTTTGAAACAAATTGTTTTTCTATTTAAAAAAATTAGATGATGCTTTTATCAATTCTGCATCTGTGAAATAGCTAGGTTGGCACATGTTAAAAAAGAACTATAAATGTTCAGTTTCCTTCTTTCACACCCAATGAATCAGTTTGGTTTTGAGCTTTACGAAACAGCAACACAAATAGGCTGTTTAATACTTAGGCAATTGGAGCATAATGCCTTTCCCATGGGCACACCACAGTAGCTACCTAATTAATCATGACCTGGAGTAGTGATCAAGTGTCAATAATGAAGAGTCTTGTCTTCTGACTAAAGAAGAATTTAAAAAAAAAAATAAAAAAAATTCCATAAATTTGGATGGCATTAAACTGAACTGTAATAAAAAGCTAACTGATATGTAGTTACATTGATTTGAAATCATGTACCACCATGTCAGGCAATTTTGCGTAATTATATTTCATTTCTGTAAACATTAGATCACTTGCTTTTGGTCAAAAATACAATTTATATCAAGAAAGAATGATCATCCTTTAATTAAGGTAAGTAATATTCATAAAGTGTATAAAAACATCCCATATTTCTATTCTAAATGCAAATGAAAATGTGATTCTAAATGTCGACAAGATTCACTCCATGACCTTCTTGAACTTGTAACCCAGACAAACCTATTTAATATTTCTCATTTAGAATCATACAGATAAATTATTAAAGATAGAAACATTTACCTTAGAACAACAATGTTTACCCAAGTTTCTAATTTTGCAAGTTGTCCCACACCTACTTGATTGTGTTTTCCCAAGTTCTTGAACGGATTCTCAAGAAATTCCCTTTTTATAGTGTTTCTAAAATGCTGCAATATTTGTTCATGCACAGACCTGCCAACCCTGATGAGTCTGTCTCAGTAATGCAGTTGATTTTTTCCGTAAGTTTGACCAGTTTTCAGAAGAGTGCAAAAAATATAAACTGCTACTGTAAAGCTAGAAAACTTAATTAAATGATGTCCAAAAAACGTAATTGTGTCCGTTTCATCTTTTATTCATAAGAATCAGAATACTCCTTTTTATTCTTCGGTTTTGATTATTAACACTTTTTAAGAGGCTTATTTTTCCATTTGTCTTAAACATGCATAGCTTGCTGGACGCCATTTTTAAATAAATTCTATAATCAAAAGTTGGATCATGCAGACGCTTCACATGAACAAATAGTGGAAGTTTAAAGTGTCTGAGGTGCTGCTGTAAAGTTAGTCTGGTTCCCTGACGAATTTCACTGATTCTAATATGAAACCCGGATCCAAATCAAACACGGATGAAAAATTTTTCCAGATTTTTTGGCAATGATAATTTTCTTGTAGTTTTTGCCTATATGCAATACATCCATATTTTAAGGAAATTTTTTTAAGACTTAATCGTAAGAGTTGGCAGGACTGCATACATGAGATATTGTAAACACATGAGATCCTTATCACTGTTGTTCCTCTTCAAGAAAATAGCTTATTTGTAAAAAATGTTGAATGTACACTTACTTTTTAGGAAAAAGATCTGTTTAGCTTGCTTAATACCTCTTGCCATTTAGTGTTATTATTACGCTTATTTTGAAATGCTAACTAGAGTCCAAAGGAATGTTTTATTTTCATAGCCCAATACATTGACATTTATTCTTTACGAAGCCATGTGCAGAACAGATCGATATATTGCGAGTCATGAAAACAGGTATTGATTTAATTTAAAAAACCATAATTCAGGTGAATCAAATATAAATCTGTGGCAGTATTTATTATTTCAATGGCTCTCATTCTTGTATCTGTAGAACGAGTAGTAAATAAATTATCCAGACATACTCTAAAACACTCCTCAAGAATAAAGAGTTTATATGCCAATAGAGTGGTGTTAACAATCGCCAAATGAATAGTCCAGAAATTTAACCACTTATACTGGTCATACAACCTTTTAAAATTACATATCTAGCTTTTGAAAAATTAAAAATTTGTTTTAAGCTGTAACGTTAGTTCTGGTTTTGATTATATGTGTAACCAATTCAATTCAAAGCTCAATTTCAGTCAAGCTGCATCAGCTAAAAGTCTCACTTTAAACACTTTTCTAGCTTTAACAATCTTATTATTACATAATTCATAGCTTTAAAATAGATTTGAGATTACAATCGTCAGCCAGTAAGCATATTTGCCAAACTGATTCATCCATGATGAAGAACGCTTGAATTGTTTTGCATTGTCTAGGTAGTGAGTATTTTAAACATGCATTTGTAAATCTTCACATGGATGGTTCAAACTACAACAGAATATCTTGTCCAGTACCCAGTGTGACAATTAAACTTGTCAAGTCAGAGAGTGTTAATTGCATCATGTCAATGGTGTGCTATAAGCAAAAACCAGTTACTTCATTAAAAAAAATAAAATAATAAAAGTAAAACTGGCCCATTCTTGATAAGGCTATTATCATCAACCCATGTAATGTGATGTAATGAATATAATGACTAAGGAATATGAAATTTGTTCTAGCATTTCAGACTTGACACATTTACTACAACAAGGGTTTCCCAACAAAGTCATGCCACTCAAAACCTTGACATTATTGAGAATGATTCAAGTGTTATCAAAGTATTGCTACCAATCTCAAATGTTAGGATTATGCTCATTGTAAGTGGAACTATAAGACCGATAATCATGGCTAAACAGAACTTCTATCAAATCAGGGTATATACTTTATAACAAATAGTAATATTTATATTGTAGGTTGGAGCTGAATACAGAAATGTAGAAAATGTGTTTATATATATATATATATATATATATATATATATATATATATATATATATATATATATATATGAGCATTTTGTCTTGTGATGTCAAATAAATAAATATAAATGTGCAGAAAAGGACAGAATGTGCAGAATATTACCCAAATATTTAGAAAGATAAATCTTTCCAAATAAATGTAAACATCAAATATAAAAACAAAAATACACAAAGTAAAGATGATAAAATTCTGTAAAAGTTCAGAAACAAGTGCAAAATGTCTGGTCACAATTTGTTATATAAACCATATTCACTCCAAATTTTTTCTTTTGGTACATCATCATAAATTTTCTTCATTGATTTCACCTCAAAATACCTGTCTCACTGGGTGGAAGCCAACAGACAAGAATATATTCCATTATCTGGGTATAAACTGGTCGAGGTTCACCTTTCAGAAGGTTAGTGCAAGTCAGGTATGCATGTTCTATTTTTGATTTCCACAAAACCATCTAATCTATGATTTGGGATGTTTTATTCCATTGGTGTGGTTGAGATTTTAAAAATGCTGATATGGAACCCTAACACTACAAATGCCACTGCAGCAGCAAAAGTGATACATTTATATGATTCAAAGGCGAGACAAAACTAAGATGAAGAAAAAGCCCAACTCACATCAGCATTGGCCATGATGATCCTATGCGTGTCCTCGGATATCATTGGTGAATGTTTGCCAGTTTTTGGATTTATGTACTTGTACAGATCATCCATTACCTCTGTAATTGAAAAGAAATAAGTATATAAGATATTTTATTTCTTCATGACCATGACCAAAACCCCATTCTGTACTTTGGCTAGCACTCACAAACCTCTGACCCCAGTTTACAAATAAAGTATGCTGCAGATATTTTTGGTGTACTTAATTTATAATTCAGACAGCCCAATGAAAAAAAACCAACCCAACTAACTCCTTAAATAAATCATTCAAAAAGTAGTTACTACTAAAATCGATAGGGATCACTTCTAAGATGAAGTAGTCAAAAAAAAGTTTATCAACCAAATAAACTATATATGTATTATAGTTTAACAACATATGAACACAATACAAAAATATAATCCTGAAATAAAGTTCTAAAAATGTAAATACAAAGAATATTAATAAAATGTGAAGATACACCCATCGAAAAAGGTAAAACATGAAGTACAGCAAGATAAAAGACAAAGGTAATAAACAATATTTAAAAAATGGGGTTAAATTTGCTATGCAAATTGCCTTTCCTCAAAAAGGCCATATGCTTTTAAAGCTAAGTACCATGCTGTTTCAGTCAATATTTAGCCTACCAAACTGTTGGCATGATTACAAGGTTTATGTTTTTAAAAAGTCCAAATTTGTGTGAATAAAAACTAGGCCCCAGTCAGGCCTCAGAATACACTCAAAATACCTCAATTTCAAATGGCTTGGTTTATCTGAACAGTATATGCTATTTACACAATTTTGCTTTGAATTAAGTGTGACAAATGGTTGGACAGTGCACAAAAGACTTCTCAAAAATCAATGTAATCTGGGCCTGAAGGAAGAAGACAATTCATACTAAAAAAAGTGCCATTTTGTCGTAAAAGCAGAGATGTTACCAGGATCTTATCAAAAAGCAGGGATTTTCACCTTTCTCTCAAACAGGGATCCTGCAGACTTAAAAAACAAATTCAATGACTTTTCCTAGGCCATTTCACAAAACTCAAGGAGCATGCCATCCTGCATAGTCAAGTAAATGAATATAAAGAATGACATCTTTCAATGAAAAATAACACATAAGTTAACAAATAATTTTAATATGTACATTTTAAATTTACATGGGCTTGCACACCTTGACTTTATGTAGTAATTCATGTCAAATCCAATGTGCAATGTAATTTTATTCAAAAAGAAAAAAAAGAAAAAAAAAAGAATCAATCTTATGTTCAATGTATTTTGTATTAAAAAAAAAAGAAACAATCCTATGTAGTCTTTGCATGTGTTCCTATTTACAATATTAACAAAACACATTACTTTCCAGTTGTTTTCTTGTATTTATGCTCAAGATCTGCTTTTCTTTTTCTGTTCTTCTCGCACTCCTCCCTCTTTTTCTTATAGTCTGTACTTGTGTCTAGCATTTGAAGCACAATTTAACATTTCTTTACTAATATTTACATTTTCACTACCTCCTATGCTCTGAATACTATCAATAATGATTCTTCTTGAAATGAGAGAAAGCTGCTTTTGGTTATCTCTTATGGATCCTTTTTAATGAAGAAACCTTGTTCAACATTTGCTTGAGCTACAAATCGCTCCATAAGACCCCTGATTATTTTGAAAATGTCTTCTGCAAGGAAAGGCAGCAATGGAGTGTCTCCTTGAAATTCTTGACAAAATGGCTCAAATTCTCTAGCTACTGAAAGGAAAAACTGTGCTTAAGGAATGAAGAGACAAGACATAACCACTTTCTTGAGACTTAATGATTTTAATTTTGGATGCTTTTTAAGTGAATCAATATATGTTGCTAGGTATCCCTTTACCTCATAGAAGGTCCTTTTGGTCCTCTACTGACGTCCCATACAGGCACCTTTTAGCACTTTACCTGATTCCCATATAAGCGCCTTTTGGCAACTCTAAACAGCAGCCATTTTGAGCAGATTTCCATAACGCCACCTTCATTACATCAGATCATGTGGTCACTGTTTATGCTCTGGTCGAAAGCTATTTAAAGTATGTAGACCGTAATGTCTCGTTATCTCCAGTTGACAAAATGGCGGTCTCAGATATTTTTCAGAACTTGCGAATAGAATCACAACTATGTTCAATAACTTAGGTAAAAATTCTGAGACTGATGTAGGAAGCCATTAGCTTTTATAAATTATCAAATTCAACTGATTTAGTGATGCAGATGCAAACAAAGAACTTGTGTAAATTTTGAGTATCAAAAATTGCCGCTACGGCTGATCTTGTGTCTTCACTGATTTGATAGTGAACTTGTTATCTCAAGTTATCAAAGCACATACAAAATTCTTTTGTTAAAAATAATTATACTGCTATAATGACCGTATTTTACTCTTAAATCTTTCCATACATGTGTACCAAAAGCATAAAATGGTTAAATATGTGTTAAACATAACATTCACTTCACTGCTTAATAGGTCTATGTGTAGAGGACTGCACTGGGCAACTTTGCTTCATGCGTATCGAAAGGCTAAAAAGACATACATTCTATCAGGGAAAGGGGTATGGAAGGAGGGATATGACTTTTTCTACTACTGTGATGTTCTTAAGCCACCTGTGCATACAGAATTTTGGTGGAACTACCTTGATACCATGAGTTTTGACAGTCTTCTATTCTGGCTGGAGAATCTTTAAAGAAGTAATAGAGGTTATTAAGTGTCTCCTCCAGATTCCACTCTGGCAGTGCAACCATCTCTGAATGCATTATGAATTAAATGCAGGCTGCAAGACCCTGTTTGCAACAATGACTTTCTAGGGCATGAACGATTAATCTTTGCATTCAACATGTCAAAGGATTTTTAGTTAACATTAGGTCCATACATTGAAATTTGTAGGAGGTTCCTGGTGCCAAGATCTTGGATGATTGGACACATTTTGCCAAAACTGATCTTCTGCCATGTCGTGTCCCAAAAATTCTGATGTCAAAAATCTTGTTTGCACTCTTTCTGCACCCTGTTCGCAAAACCTGACATGAATGTCTCATTGCTTTTGGCACAATTGTTTATTCAAACTTTCATCAAACTGTAAGACATATCCATCATACTTGCATATGTTATCTTTTACGTTTGATGCAAAGTATGGAGCTAGGCAATGAAAAGCAATATAACATTAACCCTTTCATCACGGCACCCGTAAAACCAGTCAGGGGAAAGTAAGTCCGTAAACACTATGGACCGACTTTTCGGTCTGGGGCAGTGTTCTTCTTTAACATTATAGTACCCAACTAAATAACTTTCGGGGTACCTTTAATAACTTCCATCTTGTAATGTAGATGTTATATTTGGATGATCTCGTGAGTTTAACTTGTATACAACTAGAAATATCAAACAAAGTAGGAACTTTTAACGTGTTTTCCGAATGTTGAAATTTGTATCCAAAATGGCGGCATTTGAAGAAACTTCAATGGAGTGTTATCAGAGAATTTGAATAATTTCGACCTGGTAAATTTGGATGAAAATGAGAGAAGACGTATGGAGAGACAATGGAATGCACTTGTGAGTGATAGTGATGACGATAAAGAGGATTTTAAAGGTTTTGAACCAGAGGAATTGTACACTCCACGAGGTTTTGTCTGGACGAAGGGTGAAAACCAGAGATTTTTTTCAGTTTTCTGACAGAGTTGGGCACACCCGAGTGTTAGATGGCTCCATGAAAGCTTCGGAAATATTTTCAAATATTCTATTCAGATGAAGTTTTTGGAAAAATTGTCCGTTTAACGAACTTCAATAAGACGATCAAACATGGCAGAGGCGATATAGGTGTGCAGACAGATCTCACCTTGTAGATCAGTTTGGTTCATTTTAAAGAATCTTATATATTATGGACACCATGAAAGAAAGATTTGTGTTGCTACTGTGATTATTCACTATTACATCTAGGGTCAATTGAACAAGTTTTCAGAACTTTCTAAGTTTTCTAAGAGGTAATAAAATAATTACTTGTATTTTACCTGTTGTGTTACCTGTTTGTACCTGCACTTTAACAGTTGTAATAGATATGCATATTTTATTGAATTAGTCATTAAATTTGATTTTTAACCTTTATTTTGACACCTAATCCAGCCAGATATCTTTAACATTGGCAAAGTTATGTTGTTTCAAAGTCCACAAATCATTTTGCTTTACAACTCCAAAGTTACTTAGTGTTGAGGACTCTATGCCTACAAAGTTACTTAGTGATGAAAGGATTAAAACATGTTTTGTCCTCATTGCAAGTGAATTTGTGTGCAATTGCACTGTCTGGAAACATCAATGAAAAGGCTCATGAAATTTACTCATTGGAAAAAAAAGAGCTGTGGGTATTCACTGTCATTAAGTGTCCACAAAATTTCTGCAGTTAATACATCATTTGATGATGGATATGAAGTTAATGTTGGGGCAGGCTTTGGCATAACTTTAGGTGATGGTTAGGCTAAATTTGAAATAAAACCAGAGTGGGTTGTTCGGAGCAGATTTCATTATTTTACAATTCTACACATGCTTCTTGCTGGTGGAATAACTTTTGAGGGCAGCTTCTCCCATTTTGCAATATCTATAATTTTGCTACAAGCTCTGCATTTAGCAGTCCATGGGTCTGAAGCATTTTTCATAGCTTGGTTAGTCAGCCACCTGTTATTGAACGTGCACATACCAGGCATGTTGGAATAAACCTAAAGCAATATAAAATGAAAGTTGTTGTTGGGCTTAACGCCATTTCTCAGCACATGATAGGCTATTCATGGTGGCCAGTATTAATGGTGGAGGAAGAAACCGGGAAATCACCGGAAAGAACCACCGACCCACGAGAAGCTACCGGCAAGCTTTCTCACATATCCACATTCGCTGAATCCTAGACTCGAACTCACGCAGAGGTGAGATGGCAGTGATCCGTAATGGACAGCGCTTTAGACCACTCAGGGCCCCATAAAATGAAAGATTTTAAGACTTAACTGTCATCATGGGTTTTTTTTTTATTTCATTATGTGTTCAGAATTTTCTAACAGCCCAGTATTCATTAAGAGATTTATTTTAATCATATTGCCTGACTAGATTTACAATCTAAGATTTAGTTATCATATATTGGATAGTTAAAATTAAAATGCAATTTTTATACAAGGACAATTGTTTTTGATAACTTTAACAAAAATTCATTAAATATGCTATTAACAGCAACACTAAAGAAAGCCATCAAAGTTTACCAGATACAGAAAAGTGTTTGATTAAAGTTAAACTATATTGGTCGTAAACATGCTACATCCTAACCTGACAACCCTCTTGAAAAATAAAAGTAAAAATTCCCACTGTAATATTACTGGAATTTTGACTGAAGCCTTCTTGCACATTTTTTAAATTTGGAATTCAAATATTTTTCTTTCTTTAATAAACGATCCAATAAAGTATTTATTTACTATAAATATTATTTATTTTTATTGGAGATTTTGGAAAATCAGGAGAATTCAATTGGGAGACAGAGACAGGTCTAATATTAAAATGATTCTCTTAAATTTTTTCAGTACAGTTGGCAGGCTATCTAAAAACAGCTTCCGAAAGAAAACTACAATGTTTAATATTCTAAAACAAAACCAAAGCCCAAAACAAGAAGATCAAATTGACAATAACGATTATAATCATGTCGTATCCTTCCATCAGGCATAATAAAAGACTATGCCGCATAAGTTACAAAGACCAGAAAAACAAGAGAGAAATATAAACAAAACCAAATTAGTACTTACCTTGTACATTAGATCGATGAAATAACTGACTTTTTCGGAAGAAATGAACTTCATTTTGATATATCACAAAGTGGTAATTACTCAAAACGACACCGCAAACAAGATTAAATTCCCTATCAAACTACACAGGAAATCATGTGCGATCTACTGTTAGGGGAACTTACTCTTATCATACAAAATGAAGAGAAATATAAATAAAAGCAAATTAGTACTTACCTTGTACGCTAGATAGAAGAAACAACAGACTTTTTCGGAAGAAATTAAATTCATCTTGACAGATCATCAAATGGTAATTACTCAAGGCTAATCATTTGAATTTTCCAATCAAACTACACCAGAAATCATGTGATACTACTGTTAGGGGAACTTACTCTTGTTATAGGAGATGAAGCCATTTATCGATCATAATTGTGTTGTGTTTTATTTAATTGATGCTCTATGAAACTTGAAGTTATCATTTTTTTTTTACTCCATTGTCAGAAAATTCCATGACTTTTTAAAAAAAATTTGCAAGGTTTTGACAAATTCCAATACTTTTCAAGACCCTTGAAATTTTTTTTTGAATTCCAAAACTTTTCCAGGATTCCATGACCCACTGGAACCATGTACAATATTAAGGGAGTAGAACAAAATTGAGGGGAAGGAGAAATGGGTATACTTCATTATTTTGAATTCTTAAATTAACACTCTATTGAATAATATTGATATATTAACTGTTCTGTAATGTTGTATTGGGATTTTATATACAATAATGCTATATAGTGAACTTGTTCAAACAGGTATTTTAATAAAATAAATATCTTTACTCTTTAATTTCATTTTTAGATTTTTATAAATTATATTTAATAACCTTTATAGCAAGGCTAAATGACTAGAAAAGAAACAAAATATGTACTAGACTTTTAAATTGTATTTTTATTTGGCTTGTTTGTTTGCCATTTCTACATTTAATCTCAAAATACGACTGAAATGACGGGATAACTGTCATGCTGTCTGTTTTGGTCCACTTGCATGTACATCAGATTTGAATTTAATGCCAAAATCACTCACTGGCATTTCCTTTATTACTTTCCAAGCTCATATAATCCGATATACGTCCCAACTTTAAAAATAAGTTGCCTTCATTATTATGATAAGACAGCATCTGCCAAGTTCAATTGTGATACAGATTAACGACTCTAGGAATTTGCCGTTTTGGGTTTTCTTAACAGCCCTTATCATAAGCATGCATTTGTAAAACTTTCTTTATGCAAGGTTCAAACTTGACACAATGCTTGTTATGAGTCCCCATGTGCCAACCAAATTTAGAAAAAGACCATCATATTAAACTAAAGATACCAGATATGTCAACAGTTGTGACAAATTAAACATCATAACAAGCACTTCAATATTTTTACTATTAATACAAGTACTTTAATGGTGAATGGCTGAATAAAGTTGCATACTGTGTAGAGTACATTTTCACATGCGCAACTGGAAATAAATTTGACATAGTTCTTGGGCACCATCGCCATTCAAGTGAGCAAATGTGTAAAAACTTTTGAGGGAATCACGCGATCGTGCACCTTGGGAGCATGTTTGTAAAAGCACCCTTTCTTATCAGGATATGTACTATGCCTTTTTTGATTCTGTGGGAAAAAATAACCCATCAACACACCACAATAGTTACCCAGGCACGATTACCACTGAATTACTGTGGCATCACATTAACATGCAAAATTCATTAACTTACCACTAAAGACTTTTTTGGTTTCCTTGTGCAGGTTGGACACAGCTATCCTTGCAGCTAAAAGTGCATAGTCAGGATGCTTGACTGTCATTGTGGCTGCGGTTTCGGCTGCTAAATTATCTAGTTCAACTGTTGTCACACCCTGGTACAGGCCATTGATAACCTTCAGTGTGATGGCAGCCTAGGAAAAATAAAGTTTTGGATTAACATTCTGCCTTTTATAAAGGAGTTCATGAAGTTGACATAAATTTACAGGCCTAAGAAATTAAATTATGTATCATTCTGTAGCATAAAAGACCATAATGTAACTAATGTTTCCACTTTTTTATTTTTTTAATCACTCACTCATTAGGACAAGTGGATTTATCAAAGCTTGCATGCATGCTTGATTCTTTAACAACCACTAGAGACCTTTCAAACATGCAAGCTTGGTTTCATAAGCACCAGATGCTCCAAACACTAATCCGACAATGCTTGAAAGCAGAATTTTTCTTAGTTTAGTTAGGGTTTAAAAGAAATTTCCATTCCCAACTGAAACAAGCGGCAGTCCTGAAACTTGAAACTGAAAATCCTGCAGAAAACACAATGTCAGCAATTTGCTTTTCAAAATCATAGTCTTAATGGATCAGATAAATCCACTTTTCAGAGATATTAATAAACCAAGCTTTGGTGCTAATTTATCTACTTACTTACCAATTGGAGTGCTATCAGCTTAAGAGTTTATGTGAATGGTTGCATCTCGTTACAAAATGTGCAATCTATGAGACACATTCATATAAAATGGACTAACATACAGGAAATATATACCAACATTCATAGTATGCATACCCCCTCTCTGTAAGGCACTTCATTAGTTCTGCCAATCCTAATAAGATAGTCTCAGTATGGTTACTGATTCTTTCCTTAAGTATGACCAGTTTTCTGTAAGGCGTAACAAAATATGTACTGTTACTGCCAATTTTTGGAAAATGTGTATTTAAAAAGTTTGGTATTCAAAACCAATGGGGCATATCACTGCTTACAATTTACCTGTCATTCAGATGTGTTCCACACTTATGCATCAAATTTAAACATTTGCATATAAAAATTTGTAAACTACATATGCACCTTCAGTTCCAAACCCTTTGCATCAGAATGGATTGTTGCTATCTCACAACCTTCCAAAATTCTTCAAATTATTTACTTCATTTTACACGACAGTAATCGTATCATCAGCCATGTGACATACTCAAATTGATGTCACTTCCAATAAAGGTAATTATGTTCCTTACTGCTTTTATCTATAACAATCTGAATATTCCTTTTAATTATTCTGTACTGAATATAGGGCTGTCATCGGGTATCTGTTTACCAGAGTACCCGACCTTATAGAAAAACTCGGGTATTGAAACGTAAACACAGGTACCCGTAAAAAAAAAATCGCCACACTCCAAACAGGTGTGACAGCTATGGCTATAATTAGAAACCAGATCTCTGCTTAATATAAATAAACAATACATCAGACAGTTTGTTTGGCTTAATAAAATGCATCGGCGTCGTGTAACTGGACAAACCGTTATCCCCGAGGCATTATATACCAAGGTTAAAACATTTGTTCTTCAGATAATAAACCTTTTTGTAGACCATAACTATTGAATGTGGGTCAGTAAATTGCATGCTCTTTTAAGAAAATCCAGATGTATACCTTTGATTTTTGAACAAACGTGTCAAAGAAATCCCACAATTTATATTATGAACAATCACCTAGACACCTTGAAATCTTCGTAACGCCTCAAAGTAATCTTTGCTCGTTGTTTTTCTAGTCGACTAGCTCTGTGAATTTTGAAAGTTAGCCATCATACATATACCGATATTTCTATCTTTGATACGTTTTTACCATAACTATTTCAAGAATTATATAATTCCAAAATAATAACACTTATGCGACTGCATGGTCACGTGGTATAACTGGGGCACGTATGCGTGGGTAATTCAAAATCTGCGGTCAAAAGGAGATGAATAAATGGGGTCTGTTCGAACAAGGACTTATATTTAAAAAAATGTGAGTGTTCTTAAGCTTTTAACGAGGCTGATCACAGTGATCATTAAAAGTTGGATTATACCTACCATCTGTGTACAAAGGTCATTCTAAATAAATTTATTAACAGAGTTCAGTCAGACAATTCACAGCTACGTCGGTGTGGATGAATCAGACAGAGTAGTACACAGTTAGTCTCTCGCCATAAAAAGAAATGGAGATGACAATTAGTTGGTCTACGGTTGTACATGTCATTCATGTGCTAACGGGTACCCGGGTTGGCTTTTTCGTGATTTTTGACAGCCCTAACTTAATATTATAACTTTTCTAATAAGGCTTTTTTTTTAGTTTCCTTGAACATGAATAGGTAGCAGGATGCCATTAAAACATTTCTATATTCAACAGTTTGATCACATTAATGCTTCTGGCACTGGAAGAGTTCTACCTATGTCTGGCATTTAACAGTAGCAAGACAATAAGGTCATTACTGGATCCACGAACTCCATGTTAAGTCCATAGCATAACTTCTGTATTCTCGAAGTGATCTTGTCGAACATGACAGTCTCCTTACGATTACCTGAAATGTAAAGGTTATTTGCAAGATTGAGTTGTTATAGTATTATTTAAAAATAGTTTTAGAAATTAAAAGTATTAGCATCAGTGTTTTAACCTTTCATGAAAAACGAATTATTAGCATAATCTGCTGTATGAATTGTAAAATCCATTGCTTGATAATAAACTCTTATATAATTAGTACTGTTTACTCAACTGGGAAACAAATGAAGTAAAATTGCTAAGAGATTGTAAACATGAATCATATGGTCATTGTACATGTAAGGTTTTTTAAAGTCATCACTGCTAAAAAAGAATATTATAGCCAGACACTCGAGGCCTCTGTACCTTCAGGTTGGGCCCCTCCTGTATTCTAAGTGAGGAGCCCATTATCCAATTTGACAGAAAACTTTGATCGCACTGATGAAATTCAGAAATTTATTTTCAATATGTTGAAAGACTAATAAAGTAATATTTGTCCCAATGTATAAACATTACTGTTACGCAGATCTGCTTATCATGTCCTTTTAAAATGCTTTCAAATGCATACAAAATGAAGACTAATCAATGTTAACATGTTCCCTCGGTTACTCTAGCTTCAAAATGAATACAAAATGAAGACTAATGAATGTTAGCATCTTGCCTGGGTTACTTGAACTAAAACTCACATGGTTTTAACATACATGTAATTCTAATATACCATTTAGGATATTTATATGCAGTGTATAAACCAGCCAGAAACAGTCCACTGGGTACCTGAACTCTTCTAGCAATCATTGCAACCTGAGCAATGATCCATGGCCACATAATGCATTCAATATAGGTTTTTTTTATTCATTATGCTATGATTTTAAAACTAGGAGTCCAGGACTCCAAATGTGGTAAAAATAGGAGTCTCACCAGCAGAAGTTGCGGTTCCTACTAAGTCAGACATCACATACTTTCGTACACTTGGCTACTGTCGCATCCGAACTATTTTAGCAACTTTAGCATAGTTCTGAAGCTCATTGAAATCATTTTTCCGTTTAACCTCAAAATACTTTGTCTAAATTTGGAAAAGGCATTTTGTCCAAGTCTCTTGATTTTGTCCAAGTCTCTTGATTTTGAGTTCGCAGGCAATATTTATATGGCAACAATCAGAAATGAAATCAATAACAGTTATCACACTGGACTTTGCCAATGTCGCAAATTGTTTTACATATTGGCGACAAAATATACCATCTGGTGATATTTTTGGCGAAAACTTTTTTGACTAATAAAAACGGCATATATTATCTTGGTTTTCGAGTGGAGATATTCAAAGGCACCATGACAGGAAGCTGCAAACTTGGATATAAAAATACACTGGAATAACTTGTTACATAAACAAATCCTTATTTCATATTGACAAACCACCCTAACAGTGCATTGTTATATCCTAATTCTCTTACGCTGATACCTGGCATTGATACTGTATGCTGTAATATAATCAAAACAGCTATGCATCTTACTAGCTACAATTGACCACCTCTGAGGACGGAAATTTTAAATGACTATAGTCGACGACATGGAAATTAAAAAATAAAAAAAACAAAAAAAAACAAAAAAAGTTTTGCTGTAACTTCAAGAAAAACCGATTACCTATGCAGCACCGATATATAGTAAGGAAATTTTTTAAATAAAAAATTCTCAGTGTTATACAATTCATTTGATGTTGCTGCAGCAATAACAAATAGGTATTTGGTCCTTCAAAGAAAGCATTGCTTCAGTTTTAATAGTGATTAGAACATATTTACTTTGCCGCAAAACTTTCCTCAAAGCAACACAAACATGCGTACCGAGGACTCCTGTGTGGGTGATTTTCTACGTCCCTAAAAAAAAATTTGGGTCCAAATATATGTAATTAAGCGTTTCCAAGATCTCTGTAATAGCTTCTGCACTGATTTAATATTAGCATTGCTTTGAAGCACAATCAATGAAATATATATACCTTCAAGGATTTTATGTGCAATTACAGTAAAGTATTTGAACTTAACTTTCCATTGAGGGGTTGTGTGTATGCAAGCCTGAAGTTGATAATTCAAAGACAGAAGGACACCTGAGAAATTCTGTGTTTTCGACACTGACTTTATGTTACAGCATCAAATAACATTTGATTGGTTGAATATTCCAGGGAGAATGAAAGGTTCAGCAAGTTAAGTATTCTTCATGTAAGTGTGGCACAAGAAGACATAAATCAACATTGTGAACATTCCGCACTTACAATGCTGTTTAATGTTTTTTTAACAAGCAGGGATGAGGGGATGCCCCAGTGGTGTCACAGAAAACTTTCATTTTGACCTTTGGTGTGTGTGGGTATATTTAAATTAAAAGAGTATTTAGCATGGTTGGTAGCTGTCAGTCTGTCACATTGATTATTTTGTAAAGGAAAAGTGCCTTACCTATGTACCTCACTGTAAATAGAGACAAATCCATTTACAGGTTTTACTGAACACTGCATTTCTTGTATAATGACATGCTTAGTATGAAAGGATAATTTTTGGCAGACAAGGAGACAAACTGTGTAAAATAGAAAACTGTTTCTATGTGTTGAACTCCATTTTCTTGCAAAAGTACTAACATTGCAAAGTTTGAAACAATGGAAGGTCAATATAGGTCATAATTTTCTCATTATTTGAATAGAGGCCTTGTGAATTAAAATGTTCTTTCACAAAAAGTCTCTGTGAATCAACATTTATGTGGTTATCTCTCCATATCACAATTTTGTGTTTCTAGCTCATTTGGGCTCATGGGCATTCCTTACCCAGTGAAAATTGGTCGTTTCATTCCCAAGGTGCTGGTTGTTTCATACCCAAGGTGCTAGTCGTTTCATACCAGAGGACTTGGTCATTTCTTAACCATTAATTTATAAGGTCAGATATACATTATTGTCATATTTACCACTCCCTCACTTGGCTTAATTTTTTTCTATCTTAAAAATTGCATGAGCAAGGCATATCCAGGCAATAAATTTTAGACAAATTACAATAATTGTATTGTTTTCACTGTATAATAGTATATATGTACTAAAAATAATTAACAAAAGATTTTTTTACGCTGCCAATAAAAATAAAAAACATTGGCCAGGCAGAAATAAACGAATAAGTCCATTCTTTTTTCTATCGTTCAAATTAATAAACATGATCCTATTTCTTGGTATTAGTAATGTCTAATAAGACTGAAAAAATACAAATCCTCTCAAAGCAACTAGAAATTCTGTGATCTTTAAATAATGGGGTTGAATACAGATAAAACAGTGTTGCTGGATTAAGATTCTGTTCTTTAAGGACCAATACTGGTATTAATTTCAATTGTTGTCGCCTGCTTTTAAAGTGTTGAACATGGTATACTAATAAGGACAGCCAAGCCATTTTTTGGTAGACTGTTAGTCGCATTAGAATACTTGTGAAAAGTTTTGTACACTTTCACTGATCTCATGACACCAACAAGTTAAAATTCTTAGTTTTCAACTAAGTATAAATATTAATAATTTTTTGTGGCAAGTGGAAATTTGTTTCATTGCTTGGCATAATATTTTTTTATCATCCTAAATATAATGCACAAAAATAATCTCGCAGATAGAGACTCACTAGTATTTTAAAACCTGGTAGTTCAGGTATCCTAACAAAAAAATAGGAGTCCCAGCATCAAAAATTGCAGCCCTGTCCCAGAAGCATGTTGAAGTGGATGAATATACATTAAAATGCCAAGAATAGACATAACTTTTTTCAGTTTTATTTATTGGTTTTTATTTATTTTTCTAAAAAAAGTTTGGATTAAAATTTACATCATGTACAAATATCTTATTCTATGTCACATTTCAAACATTTTTTTGATGCTTGGCTTTGGATCATATTCCTCTACACTAGGTACCTCTTCTTTGACTCGCATCAATTTTGTTAAGGTCTCTTGTTTAATTCTGGACCTTCCTTTCGTCTTGATTTTGTTCTGCACACTGAAGCCTCTCTCGCATGCCACTGGTTTATTATTGAAACAAATGTTAAACTATCAATTGTTTTATATGCCTTGCAAGATAATGTCGTTAAAAGTGAAATTTTTTTGTAATAAAAGGTAATTTTTCCAATACTTTTCATCAATACTTAATTTAAGAAAGAAGAAAATTATGTTTTTGGAGCCAAAATTTAAATTTTAAAAAAAATAGTGCTCATTACAATATAATAATGTCTGTAAAAATATTAATTTTTTGAAAAACAATTCTGCCTACCAGTTTAATTTCTTAGTATGTTAATTTATAATTATACAAAATTATATTCTTAAATTAACTATTGAATGAGTGCTTAAAACAATAATTACTGACTTGACATGTAAGTTACAGCAGTTATTACTGTACATTCCAATGAAGTCGGAAGTCATTCACCCTTGTCAGGGTGCAGTTTAGAAAGTAAATGCACACATATACCCCTTACATAACAGAAGTTATAATACTTTTAGTAGTAAGAAAAGCTGGAAAGAGGAAACTTACATGTTGAACAGTTGATTTGCATTGAGCCTCAGCAGCAAGTAGGTGGTCTCTAGATATCTAGTGCATAGAAAATGTGGAACATTGCAGATTTGAAACCAGTAGTTGCCATAGTTTAATTTCCAACATTCTTTACACGTCTGGCATATAGCTCTTGTTTGTCCATCAGAATGAATTTTGTCAATCCAAGGGAATTTTTGATTCGGAACATTAATCCAGGCATCACATACTTTCTTATATTTGCCTACTGTCATATCCGAACTATCAGTTTTAGCAACTTTAGCACAGATCCTAATCTCAATGAAATCTTCATCATTTTTCTGTTCAACTTCAAAATACTTATCTAAACTTGCAAACAGTATTTTGTCTGGTCTCTTGATATTAGGTTCCCAATATTTATATGGCTACAATCAGAAATGAAATTATTAATGGTGATTGCTCTGGGCTTTGCCAATTTGGCAAATTGCAGTTTTGTTTTCAGTATTGGTGATAAGATATACCATCTGGTGATATTTTTAGCAACATTTTTTGGCTGATAAATACAGTATATACAGTATTGGGTTTGGAGTGGAGAAATTTAAAGGCAACATGACAGGAAACCACAAATTTGGTTATAAAAATGCACTGGAATCTATTGTTACATAAGCAAATCCTCGTTTCCGTGGACAAACCACCCTAACAGGGCACTGTTACATCACATTCTATTATGCTGATACCTGGCCTTGATAATGTATGCTGTAATATAATCAAAATAACCAAGCAACCGACTAGCTAAAATAAACCAACTCTGAGCCCGAAGGATGGAATGTGAAATGACTACAGTCGACCACACGATGGCAATAAAAAATAAAAAAAAATTAGTTTTGCTGCAGCTTCAGTGAACACTGATTACCTATGAAATAACGACAGATACTCATGAGTTTTGTTTTTTTTTTAATACAAAATGGTCTTTTATGTTCTACAATTATTTGATATTGCCGCTGCAATAACAAAGGGGTATTTGGTTGTTTTAAAGGGAGACTTTAGAGGCGTCATCAATGACATATGCACCTTCATCAAAGCATCCCCAAAATAAATGCACATCTAAAAATTGGTTTGAAAGGGTCAGAGGTAACTGGTAATAACACCCTTATTGGTAACCTATTATCCCGTTTTGTTAATACAATTGTACAAGCTCAGATACGATTTTATTTCTTTAATAAGTAACTCAGTATGCAAACACAACAAAGGCCCACTGCCGCAATTCTTTTTAACAGTAAACATGCAAATCCTAAAACATACAGACTATAATTATATAAACACGCTTTAAAACTTCTTCAGGCATGTATACTCACCTCTCTTTATTACATACATTATGAATGATTAAAAGAAGAAAGAAAAAAAAAACTCTTAAAAAATAATGTCAGTTCTGAGGAAAGCGAAATTGGCGCTTATTACTCCCGCGTAGTTTCAGACTGGTACCCAAATTTATAATACTCAGTTTTAGTCATTATCTCCGGGATGCAGCTGGGACTGGTCCCTTGTCGTGATTACCAAACTTTACAAATTAAGGTGTCTTTTTATATGTTTATTTTGAGGGTATCTTTTCTTCAATCCGATCACTACATTTTACAGGCATTATGCGACCTACAGAAATGATTTACTGATTAAAGAGCTGTACAATATATATCCTGGCCCCCATTATGCTCCGCACACAGAGCTGAGCATCAAGGGATCGCCAGGATACTCGGCAAATGAAGAGTTGTAAACCGAAGTGCTCCAATAAACATCGGTAACTTTAAAGACATATTAATACACCTTTTTAAACAAAGTTTTCTTATTTTAAATAACTTCCAAGATATGTATTATATTTTCTTCAGTAAGTAATGAAAATTAACAAAGTAAAGGGTCCACGTATTTGGAACTAATTTATTTATTGAAACATAGAGTTGCTCGGTGTAGGATATAATCCAGATTGATGTTCGACCATGAGATTAGAGGCTAGCATTGTATCCAATGTATACAATATAGTGTGAGCAACCGATCGCGGAAATATTTCATAAACTCTAGACTCAGTTGCGTTGTTAATTGTAAACAGTCGTAAATACCAAATCGCCCGAATACTAATGCAACTTGAAAGATATTAGTCCTAAACAAAAGTGAATAAAAATAAAATACAGCAATGATTATCATTTGAAAAGAGGCACTTGTCAACAGAATATTGTGTTTAAAATAATATTAATTTTGGACACACCCCTTTGTTTATGTGACTCGTGATATCTTTCTATTCCACGCATAGTTTTGAGAAGATGTCCTGTTTATTAATCTGGATATGGAAATTAAATACATTACTTTGGACTCTTTCTATCAGCATTTTGGTCGATTAATTAGGTCAGGTTTATAGCTAGTTTTGCAAAATTCAATGTAACAATGCCAATAAATAGCAAGAGATATAAAGCAAACTATACTGATTGTGTACAAACATTGTAAAGTTCAGCATTTTATTTGTAAAAAAAAAGCTGTTATGTTAAGTAGAATCCACTATCAATAAAATGTAATTTCATTTACAACTTGTTGTTTGTGTGAGGGAAAAAATTACTAAAGAATTACATTGGATTTTGAAAAACCAGCTATAAACCTGGCTTAATTACATGGCCAAAATGCTGTCATAAAGAGTCCAAAGTAATGTATTTCATTTACCTATTACCTATTAGAAATATTACAACTAGAGGCAGCAAATATTGGACAGAAACAACAGACAGTTAATTAAAATAGCCTAAATGTCCAAATAATGACTTTCAAAATCTACCATATGCTTTACTCCAAATTTATTTTAGGAAATTATTAGAATATGCATTCCATATTATTAATGAATACAGAATATGCATTCTATGCAATTAATAGATATAGAAAATGCACTCATGGTAATTAATAGATATAGGATATGCATTTTATGTAATTATAGATATATAATATGCATTCTGAGTAATTATTAGATATAGAATATGCATTCCATGTAATAAATATATATATATATATATATATATATATATATATATATATATATATATATATATATATATATATATATATATATATATATATATATAAAGAGAGAGAGAGAGAGAGAGAGAGAGAGAGAGAGAGAGAGAGAGAATAAACATTATAGTAAATTAATATAGAATTTGTGTTCTAGGTAATTAATAGATTTGAATATGCATTTTAGGTTTATAATAGATATAGAATATGTTTTTCAGGTAATTATTAGATAAAGAATATGCATTGCATTTAATTAATATTCTAGGTAATAATAGATATAAAGTATGCAATCTAGGTAATTAATAAATATAGAGTATGCATTCAAGGTAATTAATAGATACTGAATATGCATTAAAGGTAATTAATATAGAATATGCATTGTAAGTAATGAATAGGTATAGAATATACATTCCTGGTAATTAATAGATACAAAAGAGACATTATAGGAATTTCTTAGATATTAATTAATATTCATTAATTCATATAAATGAGCCACAAGAAATTTCTAATCTGGGAAGACAGGGACACATACTGCAGGTAGTTAGTATTTCCTTTCAACAATAATGATGAAGAGCAACTAATGTTCATATGTGCAGTTAACCACAAGCAGATTTTGAATTTTAATTCTCCACATAATATGATACTACTTGTTTTCTGTAGTAATGTTATGAGTCCATGTTCTTAAAATAAGTAACAGAAAAGATTGAAGACAATAACCTTTTGTAAAATTGAACAAATAATTTATTTACATAGAATACAAAGAGAAAAATAAGAAAAAAGAACTTATGGTATTGCAAATCATATCGAAAAAAAATCCAGGAATTATAAACACAAGTCTTAGTAATAAAAAGTCCTGAATGAAATCCAGTTCAAGTTCCAAAGAGATCCAAAATTGAAAACAATGATGTGTCTGTTATATCGTGCATCATACTGATATGCCAGCAGTCTCTTCTTGAATCACAGAAATATTATTCCAGATCTGAATTCTGTATAAATTCCAATGAATGGCTTTATTCAAGAACTTTGTCAGAGCACTTTTGTATTTCCAGAGAAAATAACCAGTTGAAATAAATAGTTTTAAGAAAATAAATTCATACCTAACTGGGTACAACATAATATAATTTAAAGTGCCAGATGTTAAAGTACACCTCCTGAAATTCTAACAGTCACAATATAATATAGTTCTCTGCTTGACCTCAGGTCATAAATTGATATTTTCTATAAAACAACCATTACTTAATGGAAAATAACTTTTAACATGATTTAATGAGCTTTTTTTTAAAACATACTATTCTAAAAAATTCAGTTTAGAACCCCAAAACTCTAACTGAAATCAACATGTTTACCTGAATAATAATTTGGTCAATGAGCTCATACCCATAGAGAATAATGGAGCTATTATTAGTTGTTTACATCAATGGAATATTTTTTTTAAAAAAAAGAGTCAATCATGTCAAACAGAACTGAGTTCAATTCTGGATGAGGTAAAGTCCAGTAAACAATGTTACATTACAATAGCATGTAATGGAATAAAAGAAATTAAAACAAACAAACAATTAAATTAAAGATACTCAATACTGTAGTATCATAACTAGAACTCATAAATAATTCCATTCTATATCATTCATTTTCTGTTCTCATGTACCAAACTTGACCTAACTTGGATTCAGTGACACTTATTTGTTATGACTTTCTTGTGAACAAATTTAAATGTTATTACCTGTGAAGATTCTAAATTTATGGCATGGTCTTTGCATGTTTAATGTGTTTATGACAACATTTTTGAATGTTTTAACTTAGAAATTGCTACATTATAGAAGTTTTCTCCATATCTAACAGGCAGCAATTTGGAGAAGGTCAGTAAATGAGGAACACCCTGCTGCAAATAATGGAGCATTGCCAAGCTGGCCCTAAACATTATTGAACCAGTGGAGTGCTCCCTAGAAGTTACCATCCTCAAAGGGAATTGTCACACCCATACTGTTGTGTATGCTGCAGGTGCCAACACAGTCAGAATGGATTAGTTGTAGTTCTATATATAAAGTGGCTCTTTCTAGCAGTTACCTTCACCACCACGACCCACCTTTAGAAGCATTTTAATGATAAATTGTATTAAAGGATCAAACTTTTCATGCATACTTTATTTTCTCTAATTTCTGTTAAAAAAAAAAGTGGTCAAACATCCCACGGCTTCATTTCAATGTAAATAGTTCATCATGTTGTAAGTTTTGTAGGATTCACAAGTATAGTCCAAATTGATGGCACTCTCAAAATGCTGCTACAACCACAATTTGGAATTTGCCACGTTCTTGCAAAATTATCTGCTCTTGTTTGTATATTATTTTTCATTAGATTTGAACTAACTTATGGAAAATATGACAATTTTTAAGCAAATAAGCCACAAAATTATTGTCCTTATAGATATAACAAAATAGTGTTTTGCTGTTTCTGCCCTGCGACAATCTTTCCCTTATTCAGTTGTACACTGATTTTGCTTTGCATTTTGGCCATTTTATTTGTGCAAAGTTGTACAGCTTAAAGTAAGGATGCATTTTAGTATGTTCATAACAATTTACAATAATTAAGCAATCAAGACCTATATTTTATGTTAGAAGCATGTCAAACAGTCTGAGACACTGGGAGAGTTTGATATGTAGTATTCTACATCACCACTTAAAGTGGTTATATCCCCTGATTAAATAATTCACTTGATTTTGGTTTCTGTAGCATATTTGACTACGCTGTGCTTGATTTCAACCAAATTTTCATGCACATTTTATTTATGAGACCTAAATGAGTTTAAACTTAAGTGTTCCACATTATCATTTCAAAGAGTTATAGCCTTAGGTTGCCTGTCATAAGTTTGCTTCCCACAGTATAACTTTGCTGCAGTTATTATATACCATTATTTTGATGAAATTTGAAGTTCAAACATTCTACATTATCACTGATATGAGTCATGGGCTTTGAATGCCCATCTTTAACAAATGTTTGGTTTTGCAACAAAGTTCTTATATTCAAGGCCAGGACAGGCAAATTGTAGTGAGCATGTATTTTATAGATTAGGGTGAGCAAGAAATACAAACCTAAAAATAAAAGTATTAAAGAGATATGTTTATGTTTTTAATGTAGCCTTAAAAATATTTCAGTTATATTGCTCCATTGTCTGCACTGTGGCAGTTTATAGCGATGTCTAGCATTGGGGCATTATGCCGCGGACATGTAAAATGATGTCCCACCCAGTAACACTATCCTGACACCTCTTAATATTTGGCACCTAATATTATTTTTTGTAATGCAAGAGATAGTATAATTTATGAAATTTTTATCTCCTTCTCTTACATTTTCAACTAAAAGTGGGCGTTTGAATAGTGAATCTGATATAATGGATAGTATAGTGGATGTAATGGATAGTATAGTGGATATAATAGATAGTATAGTGGATATAATGGATGATATAGTGGATATAATAGATAGTATAGTGGATATAATGGATAGTATAGTGGATATAATAGATAGTACAGTGGATTTAATGGATGGTATAGTGGATATAATAGTATAGTGGATATAATGGATGGTATAGTGGATATAATAGATAGTATAGTGGATGTAATGGATAGTATAGTGGATATAATGGATAGTATAGTGGATATAATAGATAGTATAGTGGATATAATGGATGGTATAGTGGATATAATGGATGGTATAGTGGATATAGTAGATAGTATAGTGGATATAATAGATAGTATAGTGGATATAATGGATGGTATAGTGGATATAATAGTATAGTGGATATAATGGATGGTATAGTGGATATAATAGATAGTATAGTGGATATAATGGATAGTATAGTGGATATAATAGATAGTATAGTGGATATAATGGATAGTATAGTGGATATAATAGATAGTATAGTGGATATAATGGATAGTATAGTGGATATAATAGATAGTATATTGGATATAATGGATAGTATAGTGAATATAATAGATAGTATAGTGGATATAATGGATGGTATAGTGGAAATAATAGATAATATAGTGGATATAATAGATAGTATAGTGGATATAATGGATGATATAGTGGATATAATAGATAGTATAGTGGATATAATGGATGATATAGTGGATATAATAGATAGTATAGTGGATATAATAGATAGTATAGTGGATATAATGGATGATATAGTGGATATAATAGATAGTATAGTGGATATAATAGATAGTATAGTGGATATAATGGATGATATAGTGGATATAATAGATAGTATAGTGGATATAATGGATAGTATAGTGGATATAATAGATAGTATAGTGGATATAATGGATGATATAGTGGATATAATAGATAGTATAGTGGATATAATGGATAGTATAGTGGATATAATAGATAGTATAGTGGATATAATGGATGATATAGTGGATATAATAGATAGTATAGTGGATATAATGGATAGTATAGTGGATATAATAGATAGTATAGTGGATATAATGGATGATATAGTGGATATAATAGATAGTATAGTGGATATAATGGATAGTATAGTGGATATAATAGATAGTATAGTGGATATAATAGATGGTATAGTGGATATAATAGATAACATAGTGGATATAATAGATAGTATAGTGGATATAATGGATGGTATAGTGGAAAAAATAGATAATATAGTGGATATAATAGATAGTATAGTGGATATAATGGATAGTATAGTGGATATAATAGATAGTATAGTGAATATAATGGATGATATAGTGGATATAATAGATAGTATAGTGGATATAATGGATAGTATAGTGGATATAATAGATAGTATAGTGGATATAATGGATGATATAGTGGATATAATAGATAGTATAGTGGATATAATGGATAGTATAGTGGATATAATAGATAGTATAGTGGATATAATAGATGGTATAGTGGATATAATAGATAATATAGTGGATATAATAGATAGTATAGTGGATATAATGGATGGTATAGTGGAAATAATAGATAATATAGTGGATATAATAGATAGTATAGTGGATATAATGGATAGTATAGTGGATATAATAGATAATATAGTGGATATAATAGATAGTATAGTGGATATAATGGATGGTATAGTGGAAATAATAGATAATATAGTGGATATAATAGATAGTATAGTGGATATAATGGATGATATAGTGGATATAATAGATAGTATAGTGGATATAATAGATAGTATAGTGGATATAATGGATGATATAGTGGATATAATAGATAGTATAGTGGCTATAATAGATAGTATAGTGGATATAATGGATGATATAGTGGATATAATAGATAGTATAGTGGATATAATGGATAGTATAGTGGATATAATAGATAGTACAGTGGATTTAATGGATGATATAGTGGATATAATAGTATAGTGGATATAATGGATAGTATAGTGGATATAATGGATAGTATAGTGGATATAATAGATAGTATAGTGGATATAATGGATGATATAGTGGATATAATAGATAGTATAGTGGATATAATGGATAGTATAGTGGATATAATAGATAGTATAGTGGATATAATGGATGATATAGTGGATATAATAGATAGTATAGTGGATATAATGGATAGTATAGTGGATATAATAGATAGTATAGTGGATATAATAGATGGTATAGTGGATATAATAGATAATATAGTGGATATAATAGATAGTATAGTGGATATAATGGATGGCATAGTGGAAATAATAGATAATATAGTGGATATAATAGATAGTATAGTGGATATAATGGATAGTATAGTGGATATAATAGATAGTATAGTGGATATAATGGATGATATAGTGGATATAATAGTATAGTGGATATAATGGATAGTATAGTGGATATAATAGATAGTATAGTGGATATAATGGATGATATAGTGGATATAATAGATAGTATAGTGGATATAATGGATAGTATAGTGGATATAATAGATAGTATAGTGGATATAATAGATGGTATAGTGGATATAATAGATAATATAGTGGATATAATAGATAGTATAGTGGATATAATGGATGGTATAGTGGAAATAATAGATAATATAGTGGATATAATAGATAGTATAGTGGATATAATGGATGATATAGTGGATATAATAGATAGTATAGTGGATATAATAGATAGTATAGTGGATATAATGGATGATATAGTGGATATAATAGATAGTATAGTGGATATAATGGATGATATAGTGGATATAATAGATAGTATAGTGGATATAATAGATAGTATAGTGGATATAATGGATGATATAGTGGATATAATAGATATTATAGTGGATATAATAGATAGTATAGTGGATATAATGGATGATATAGTGGATATAATAGATAGTATAGTGGATATAATGGATAGTATAGTGGATATAATAGATAGTATAGTGGATATAATGGATGATATAGTGGATATAATAGATAGTATAGTGGATATAATGGATAGTATAGTGGATATAATAGATAGTATAGTGGATATAATGGATGATATAGTGGATATAATAGATAGTATAGTGGATATAATGGATAGTATAGTGGATATAATAGATAGTATAGTGGATATAATGGATGATATAGTGGATATAATAGATAGTATAGTGGATATAATGGATAGTATAGTGGATATAATAGATAGTATAGTGGATATAATAGATGGTATAGTGGATATAATAGATAATATAGTGGATATAATAGATAGTATAGTGGATATAATGGATTGTATAGTGGAAATAATAGATAATATAGTGGATATAATAGATAGTATAGTGGATATAATGGATAGTATAGTGGATATAATAGATAGTATAGTGGATATAATGGATGATATAGTGGATATAATAGATAGTATAGTGGATATAATGGATAGTATAGTGGATATACTAGATAGTATAGTGGATATAATGGATGATATAGTGGATATAATAGATAATATAGTGGATATAATGGATAGTATAGTGGATATAATAGATAGTATAGTGGATATAATAGATGGTATAGTGGATATAATAGATAATATAGTGGATATAATAGATAGTATAGTGGATATAATGGATGGTATAGTGGAAATAATAGATAATATAGTGGATATAATAGATAGTATAGTGGATATAATGGATAGTATAGTGGATATAATAGATAGTATAGTGGATATAATGGATGATATAGTGGATATAATAGATAGTATAGTGGATATAATGGATAGTATAGTGGATATAATAGATAGTATAGTGGATATAATGGATGATATAGTGGATATAATAGATAGTATAGTGGATATAATGGATAGTATAGTGGATATAATAGATAGTATAGTGGATATAATAGATGGTATAGTGGATATAATAGATAATATAGTGGATATAATAGATAGTATAGTGGATATAATGGATGGTATAGTGGAAATAATAGATAATATAGTGGATATAATAGATAGTATAGTGGATATAATGGATGATATAGTGGATATAATAGATAGTATAGTGGATATAATAGATAGTATAGTGGATATAATGGATGATATAGTGGATATAATAGATAGTATAGTGGATATAATAGATAGTATAGTGGATATAATGGATGATATAGTGGATATAATAGATAGTATAGTGGATATAATGGATAGTATAGTGGATATAATAGATAGTATAGTGGATATAATGGATGATATAGTGGATATAATAGATAGTATAGTGGATATAATAGATAGTATAGTGGATATAATAGATAGTATAGTGGATATAATTGATGATATAGTGGATATAATAGATAGTATAGTGGATATAATGGATAGTATAGTGGATATAATAGATAGTATAGTGGATATAATGGATGATATAGTGGATATAATAGATAGTATAGTGGATATAATGGATAGTATAGTGGATATAATAGATAGTATAGTGGATATAATAGATGGTATAGTGGATATAATAGATAATATAGTGGATATAATAGATAGTATAGTGGATATAATGGATGGTATAGTGGAAATAATAGATAATATAGTGGATATAATAGATAGTATAGTGGATATAATGGATAGTATAGTGGATATAATAGATAGTATAGTGGATATAATGGATGATATAGTGGATATAATAGATAGTATAGTGGATATAATGGATAGTATAGTGGATATAATAGATAGTATAGTGGATATATTGGATGATATAGTGGATATAATAGATAGTATAGTGGATATAATGGATAGTATAGTGGATATAATAGATAGTATAGTGGATATAATAGATGGTATAGTGGATATAATAGATAATATAGTGGATATAATAGATAGTATAGTGGATATAATGGATGGTATAGTGGAAATAATAGATAATATAGTGGATATAATAGATAGTATAGTGGATATAATGGATAGTATAGTGGATATAATAGATAGTATAGTGGATATAATGGATGATATAGTGGATATAATAGATAGTATAGTGGATATAATGGATAGTATAGTGGATATAATAGATAGTATAGTGGATATAATGGATGATATAGTGGATATAATAGATAGTATAGTGGATATAATGGATAGTATAGTGGATATAATAGATAGTATAGTGGATATAATAGATGGTATAGTGGATATAATAGATAATATAGTGGATATAATAGATAGTATAGTGGATATAATGGATGGTATAGTGGAAATAATAGATAATATAGTGGATATAATAGATAGTATAGTGGATATAATGGATGATATAGTGGATATAATAGATAGTATAGTGGATATAATAGATAGTATAGTGGATATAATGGATGATATAGTGGATATAATAGATAGTATAGTGGATATAATAGATAGTATAGTGGATATAATAGATAGTATAGTGGATATAATGGATAGTAATTTGTGGTGTAAGGGATAGGCTTTATTTTGAAAAGTGATCATATTCTGTTGCATTCTAAGCTAATGCAGGACGTTTGGAGTGTGTGTGTGTGTGCATGTTTGTGTGTGTGTGTGTGTGTGTGTGTGTGTGTGTGTGTGGTCTTGTTTCTTCCATTGAAACTCCCTTTGTCCCTATCAAATTCATTTACCTACCTGCCTACCTACAGCAGCACATATACAGGTCAGCTACCTAGTCTCTGGTAAATAATGACTATGAAATACAAAAATAGGGACATTAATTAGGAAATGTAGCTACACTTTAGGGATACTATAGAGACAAGAAATAGACACACAAATCGATTGGATATTAAATGTAGCTAACTAATCAAATATATAAACATCCCTTCTATAAATGACCACAATATCCTATCCTATGCTATGTTCAGCTAAATCTCGGGGCCTCTCGAACAGATCTCTCCATCTTACTTTCCGACACCTTAGCAACACCATACAAGCAAATAATTGGGACATAGAAAAGGAACATTTAGGGATATTGTAGGGACATCAAAGCTGCACAGAAACTAATCTGCCTTTCTATAGTGGATCTGATCATATGTCCCTAAATACACATATTCTACAGCATGACATATTACATAAACTAGCTTAGCTGATTACTCAAAACTATAAATAACGTATGTAAAATTAACTACGAATTTTGCTTGGTTTAGCTGAAGCTCAGGGCATCTTGAACACAGCTCTTCATCTTACTTGTGTGTGTGTGTGTGTGTGTGAGAGAGAGAGAGAGAGAGAGAGAGAGAGAGAGAGAGAGAGAGAGAGAGAGAGAGAGAGAGAGAGAGAGAGAGAGAGAGAGAGAGAGCATGTGTGAATATTGTTTGTTTGTGGGCGTGTGCAATTGTGTGGTATAGTGGATGTAATGGACAGTATTTGTGTATTGGTCTGTGTTTGTCCCTATAAAACTCCCTTTATCCCTATCAAATGTATTTCACCTATCTACCTACCTACAGTAGCACATATTCCGGTCAGCCTCGTACAACTCTGTTGCAAGTATTCCTTAGTGTCTAGTACAGTGACGTCATTGAATCTAGAACTTTAAGACTATAAATGTAGACATGGAGCTTTCCACAAGAAATTCCACATGTTGCAGCCATAAATAGATACCAGGGTTTTAAATGGATAGTGAGACAAATTGAGGATATAAATATATATGGGTTTTCCATAGGATTTTCCACAAGTTGCAACTATAACTAGACCTAGGTTAGTTCAAATGACTTTTCTGCAAGATGAGATTATAAACAATTGGTTTTTCCTAGGAATTTCCCACAAGTTGTATCTTTAAAAAGATACTAGGTTAGCTCATATGATTTTCCTACAAGTTGAGATTATAAAGAGGTTTTTTTTATAGGAATCTAACACGAGTTGTAGCTACTTGCAACAATGTTGCCATTTTTCCCTAGTGGCCAGTACAATGACATCATTGAAGCTAGAAATTTTGAGACTATAAATATAAACTTCGTTGTTTCCCACAGATTGTAGCTATAAATAGACACCAGGGTTTTAAATAAGATAGTCATATAAATTGAGGCTATAAATACTGGCTTTTCTGCAGGATTTTTCATGAGTTGTGAATATAACTAGACTTAGATTAGTTCATAGGACTTTCCTACAAGATGAGATTATAAATAGATAGTGGGGTTTTCGATAGGAATTTAGCATAAGCTAAAGCTAAAAATAATACTAAGTTTTTTTAAAAAGAATTTCCTACCAGTGGTGACTATAAATATATATTAACGATATTCCATGAAATACTTTTGGTGGTGTAAGAGATAGTCTATTTTGTTAGTTTCATCTCCATCTCTTACATTTGAAGTTAACACAATGATGGATAACATAGTGGGTGAAATTGATAGTATTTTTTGTTGTGTAATGGATAGATATTTTATTATACTTCATCTCCATCTTTTACATTCTAAGCGAAGACAAGGAATTTTGGATAGTAAGTATACTGTGTTGGATATCATAGTGGTGTGATGGATACTATTTTTGTGGTGTAAGAAATAGTCTATTTTGTAAAATTTCATCTTCTTCTCTTACATTCTAAGCTAACACATAATGAATGACATCTGTGCTTGTGTGTATGTTGTCTTTGTCCATATAAAGCTCCCTTTATCCCTATCAAATATATTCCACCTATCTAACAATCTTTAGTGGCGCGCATTCCAATCAGTCACTTGCAACGCTGATGCTATTATTCCCCTAGTGTTAAGTAAAGTGTCATCATTGTAGCTGGAAAGTTTGAGATTATAAATATAGACGTGGTTTTTTCCACAGGTTGTAGCTATAAACAAATACTAGAGTTTTTAAACATGAACATCACACAGGTTGAGGCTATAAATAGATAGTTTGGCTTTTCCAAAGGAATTTACCACAAGTTGTAGCTAGAAATAGTTGGAATGATAAGAGAAAAGAAGATAATAAAGAATAAAAATGTCCTGGAGAAGATGAAGTTTTGGTGGAGAAGAAAGAAATTACAGAAATTAGAAGACTCTCAATGGCCCTTTTTAGGATCACTTTATTGCCTCGAAAAGATAGTTATCTTCTTTGCCTTAGATGTGTCTATTTGTTTGTCTATGTCCACGTATGTTTCTATACATGTTTCTATGTGTCCTTATAGTTAAGCATATTGAAGACAGTCCCCGGTGTTCCGCCCAATTGAGGTCAGCCACTTGCAACATTGTTGCCGATCTTCACTACCATGAAGTCACCCCACTTGTGTCTTTTCTATTGACCCTAGACGGCTCCAATAAATCTTGATGCTACTGAACAACCCACTTAATTTAACATAGAAGTCTACGTGAGGCTATAACTCTTGAGGCTAAGATACAACGCCATAAATTTAACATATAGTTATAGTGCCCCCATATACTAATAATGAGAAATAGTGTGATTATCATGTGTAGTGATAATGGTGAGCTACCACCTTTTGTTGGATTATATCCACACAAATGACTGAAATAGTTCGTAGAATATTATGAGTAGATAACTGATGATCATGAAGCTATTGATGAACTACTGAAAGAATTTAAAAAGACTGATCAGACTGCAGCCAGATAAGATGCAGGCGTGAAATAATTCCAGAAACTCCGATGAACGATTTTTTAAATTAATGGAGGCCTACTGATTTGATAGTCACAAGTCGGAAGATAGTTCGTGATACACACCAAAAGAACTTATTTATGTTACACAATGATAGATATTCTGATTTGCTAGTGCTGCTTTGTTATCTCCCAGCAGATACACGAAAACAAAATATTAAGGTCGATATTCCAGGAACGAATGAGAAACACCCCTCCCTCAGATATTAATGATATTGTTGTTATTGATGTTAATGCAGTTGAGAGCGCATTAACGATGGACACATCTTCATGGACGCTAGAATACGCTATAACGATTCACTCGTCACAGGGATTAACTATTTCTGATACAAATATCTGGATTATCGATGATCGGATCGAAGTCAAATTTAGTTTATCTTTGTCGAGAGTTAGAAAAAATATTTCATCTGAAGAGAATTGTAATAGATCGTGTGATGACCGAGGAAATAACTTATATAAACACTGAAGATGTTGTAAAAATAGTTGGTTATCTGCAATCTGACCAAAAGCAAAAATAAACGTGACGTTGATCTCGATATTGATTTTGTCATGACACTGAACAACAACATAATAATCATTGTGCGAGCTGTACCACAGTAATGTTGTGGCAAGATTCGTATCATAATCCATAACAATTCACCCTGGACAGAATTAATAAAATTGTCGGTCACACACGTGAAAATGTGATATTGACATGTCTTAAGTGTAATCGATTTAGGAGTGCTAGTGTTCTGCTTTTACAGAAGTGAAGACGGCGGTAATTGTTTAGCTGTAGGAATTACTTTTAATTGTTCACGTACAAATCCATGCTGAGGAGAAGTGGAATATAGTCTGTAGATTACAGGTCTACTCGTGGATCTTACCACGCTGAAAATTTTATGAGTGGACAATTTCCAAATAGGACCAGTTGCTCTTTTTTATCCTCTTCAAGTTCACTGGGTTCATCTAAATATCTTACAGTCACCCAATTCTGGTTGTTTTGAGAAACATTCACGTCGTTGTATTGGTATATTTTTTGTGATCGCTCTGATGGGTTTCATAGAAGTCCATTTCATTATTTAACGCAGCAATCACACTTGGTAGTCTTGCAATCCATTCACGAGATCTTTTGTCTTTCTGAACTTTATTCAAGAATATTTCCTGTGCATACGGATATCCAAATAATCACTACGCAAGTGATCGATTAAATCGTTCAACGATTGCCTGATCGCAATCAAAATGTGGTATGACCTCGTCTGATTTTAACATTATGTTTTATCATCAGAGATGATACTGCACAAATAAATTTTCGCCAGGATCAACATGTTTTAGCTGTGGTCATCGTATACCACCGCCTTGGTAAATTCGTTCAAAAGCAGAAATAACTTCAGCTGCTGTTTTAGTTGATAGTGGTCCTGCTTCTTTATATTTACTTGCAATGTCAAAGACAGTTAACGCATTTTTGTATGTGCGTGATTGACGTCTAAGTGTTTTAATAGTGTCATGTAAAAACAAAATATCTGCTTGATGAACTTCATTAGGAGTGCTGACATCAAAATGTGTGAACTGAATTTGTTTAGGTGGTGGTAGATGAATTTGCCATATTGCCTGTCGTGTAAACCAATTCGCAGCAACAGATCGAGCGACACCTGCTGAATCAGCAAGTTTACTAATCGCTGCTCTGCCCCTCCAATGTCCTCTTTGACTATAATAAATCGACTGCATAATAATAGTTATATATGATTAATTACCAGCCCCTATCATTAATTTACTTTTCATCGCAGATTTTACTAGGAAGCAAGCAAATGTTTATGGAATTTAACGAGCGAACCAGCTTCACATCTGCAATATATCGTTGTTGTAAATTTTTATTTTTATACACAACATCATGAGTGTGGCACGTTTGATCAATCGCATTTATTGGATTCTCTCCAAGTTTTTGTTGGTCTCGTTCATAAAGCCGGATATCAAGTCGGGTTCCAGGACCACAATAATTATATCCAGGAATATGTTTTTTCCTGGTTATTCATTTTTGTTGTTATTGTTGTTACTCCACTGGTGGGAGTGGATGCCCTGCATGAAACACAATATAAATTAATAGTATTTATTATATTTGTACAAAATGGATGTCATTTATTTCTCAGCGACACGTAAGCAAGAGCCAATTAAGCATCATGCGGCGTTACCAAATGATATCAGAGCAATTATCATAGGTTTGGTGAGACGCTGTTGCTGCTTAATCTGATAATGATATGGCTAAAGTGGGATATGTTGTATTTAGTGGCACCTTCCGTAGATGATAAGCGATACTGCGATGTTCTTAAAGATTGTAATGAAGAAGCAAAGTCGTTGGATGAAGATGAATATCATTTATATTGATGAAGCTCATTAAAATATCTAATAGTATATGATGATGTAATGCTGGAAAAAATTAAATCCAGCTCGGATGATTTCCAAAGGCAGACACAAAAATACAGACGTGATTTATGTTATTCAATGATATACACAAATACCTAAATTTATCAGAGAGAACTGCAGTATATCAGTTGTGCTTAATGGAGTCGATACACATACTCTGCGAAACATTCATCAGATTTGGTGTTCATGGGACATGGATATGATTAAGTTCAAAAACTTCTATTCAAAAGAACAAGCTACTTCACACAGATCTTTCATTATAAATTTACATGATCCTCGGTTGAGGTATCATGTAGGTCTTGATAAATCTTTTGACTGAGAAACACAGCAGCAGGGAGAGCCAGTGAGCGGTTATATAAAAAAAATGTCATAAAAACTGAAAACATATAAAACAAATGTAAAACATAAACAAAAAAGCTTACCTAAATAGTAAGTTTCCGGTGGGTAAAATACTTCGGTTTGACGTTATTTTCGTTCGTATTTTCGTTTTTGTAGGAAACTTTATTTTTTGGCAAAATATCTAATTGAAAATGTTGTATGATTCACCCTACCTGCTGCCGTGCTTGTGACACATATGAGAGAGAGAGAGAGAGAGAGAGAGAGAGAGAGAGAGAGAGAGAGAGAGAGAGAGAGAGAGAGAGAGAGAGAGAGAGAGAGAGAGAGAGAGAGAGAGAGTTAAACTTCACTTCATGTATATTTTGAAGACAAAACTTCATCCTCATCCACCGCCTGTGCTGATGGATTGGATGAGGTAGAGGACCCAGTAGGATGGGAAGGAATTTTCTAAGATGGTTGGAATTCACCAAAGCCGACTGGATATTTTCTTCCTGCGCTTGTCTGAGGAGATGGAAGACCTTCCAACCAAGACGTGCCAACCTTAAAAAGACATTTTCAGTAAGACATTTGAAAGCTTTCTGTAAATTTGCAAAGTTTTCAGGAAGGTGTGAAGAAATGAACAATTACTGTTAACAAAATACATTTAACGGTTACAATTTATTTTCTTGTAATTTAACTTACACCATACAGTTACTATTATGACTGGAAAAGGACACTTTTTACGCTTTCCGAGAAACGTGATTTTTTTTAAAGATTCTTCTCCCTTCACTTTAATCGCCAGAATTTACTTCAAATTTATTAACTGACGTGGATGATCTGGAATATTTCTTGTTTACTTCTGCATCTAATACGAACACACATTCACAACCTGCATTAGAATGTGAAACAAGGAGCATGCCTTCTTGGTATGTCATCTGACCATTTACCTCTTTGAGTCTACGGATAGGAATCAATTGCTTGTCATATGTCTGTGTACGATTCTGGGATTCAATTCGTCCACTCTTTTGTAATTTATATTGCCAATTGGTTGCCTTGGGTTCCTGACATACAAATCTCTTTGCCCATATTGACTCTCTACAACAATCGAAACATTCCTTCCTAGTGGACTTGTTAAAATATGACTGCGCATATTAGCGTTGCTTCTTCATCAATGCAGCTGAACTGTAGACACTCTGTGGCCGATTACCTTTCATTGTCATTAAGAAAAGGAATTAAAATATAGTGTTAAATTTATCAATGAAATTCGAATAATATGATCATTATGTAAGATACTCTGTATAATCAGTGTGATTTGTACTTGTTACCGTTAGTAAACGCATTTAACGCATTTCGTTACCTTAACGTTAATACAACTATTACCTTATAAGAAATATAAAATATATAATGTCTTTCACATGTGTCGTTGTTAAATTTACAAGTGTTATTCATGTCCCATAAGTATTTTTGTCGTACTTTAAGTCAACGTAATAACATTAGTGCAATTTTGTTAATTCATCGTTTAATAGCATCATTTCCCTCAACACCTTTAATCAGCGCTTTAAATGGTAATTATATTTGATAGTGTAACATACCAGTGCAGTTTAAAAATGTAGTAGTAGAAGAAAGTAAGAATCCGAGCTCAACAACCCCTCTCCCCACCCCTCCAGACCTCCAAACAAATACAAAATACCTAGGTAACGTAATAGAACACCTGTTGCAATCAATAATTGCGTTAAGAATCCGAGCTCAACAACCCCTCTCCCCACCCCTCTAGACCTCCAAACAAATACAATAGAACACCTGTTGCAAAATACCTAGGTAACAGGTAAAATTTAATTACGTGATCTTCCAGAATAAGCAAAATGATATGTCAGACTCAATTTTCCAAATCATTACGATTTAGCAGAGCGTGGCGATTGTGGACTAAATTACGCAATAGAATTTCAATAAGGTAAGTGGTATTATACCTCATTACCAACTGTTAATGTCTCAACTGTAGATATCAAAAATATTTCATTATCATGGTAATAGAGGCTAAACTTAACTTTACCGCTCACATAACGACGGGACTCAAACAAATCTTTTATTTGTGATTTGTTAAGAGGGTATTTTTGTCGATAAAATACACCTTTATCCGATCAAGATCAATTGTAAGTTTGGTGTATTTTTGCTGACTAATCGGACAGTGAAAGTTTTTAAATTCCGCAAGCAACTTTTGATACAATTGTTCGAGATAATTAAAATACTCGCTGTCATCAGATCTGATGAGCGAAAGTTTTAACTTGTCACGGGTACCACTAAAGCATATGCCTGATGTTTCATTATTAATTTCAACTGTCAATGGTTTGTCGCCCATCATTAGATATTTGATTTTGCTACTGCAGCTATTTGTCACTGTCAAATTTTCAAACATTATTTCTTAAGTTAAGGTAAAATTTTAGTTTGCAAAGATAATGTCAAGTATATCTCTATCATCATGACAATACCCAAGTGCAAGTGTATCTACCCCATTTTCGCAATAACGTTTATCATCAAAATTGCTCAAACCGCGGTTGATAAGGACATCTGTTTCGAGCTTATGATGATTTGTCCGAATTGACATAGCTCTTATAAAACTAACACCGCCATCAAGCGCATACTTGTAGTCATCAAATTTTATAAACTTTTTAACAAAATCACGAGGCAGACCTTTTGCTTTTTTTGTTATTTTATTATTGTCTAACAATACGGCATACATTTTACTACGTAATCTGATAAAGTATTTGATAGCGCTCGGGTTCATTTCATCTTTGAACTTACCAATAACCTTTTTATTTGTGTCGTCATGAAATTTACTGTCACGTGGGTAATCAGAAAGATCAAACAGATATCTATTATCATGCATATCCTGATAGACGTCCTCGCATTCGATTTCATATACGAGCGAATCAGTATCAGTAAATAATAATCTACTAGCCGGCCATTGATTTTTAACAAAATTGTAATTATACATCAGCCACTTTGATAAATCTAACACTGAAGCTCCAACGTAGATCGGCTTGTTTAGTTTTAGATTTGTTTTTCTTCTTTGTATCGCAACAAGATTCTCATTAAAAAATTTTCATGCTCACAAAATCATCGTCTGACACAAGTTTGTTTCTGCGATTGACATCATTGACTAGTTAGATATTTACGCGTTTCCTAATATTCTCCATCGTCTTACCAAAAACAGAATTGTTCATCAGTTTGAAAAAGTTTTTCTCAAAATCAGTTTTTGCCGCAGCTCTTCCTGTAGTGTTCGAGTTAATATAACCTCTCATCCACGGCGACTGATTAAATTTTAGTACGCGATGAACTTTTCTCAACACGAGACCAGCATCGACTGCTTGTTTTAAAGCTTTGTAATGCAAAACATAATTACGTTTATGAAGCAAATTTGGTACTAGTTTCTTTACCATGGAATGTTGTCTTGATAATGCTGACGCTTGTTGTTCTTCTGATAACAAACTATAATCTATAACCATCGATTCCGCGCAGAAAGGATAATCGTTATGCAATTTGTGTAGCGAAGTTGGATAATCGAGATCAACTTCAACGAAACACGAAAGACCTTCGGGTATCTTTTTTTCTGTCTCTGATAGAAATTGATCAGCCGTGATCCAATGAAATCCATCAAATGGCATTGATTCTGCCATCGAATACCCGTACAAGTTATTACAATCTAGATAAACTATATACTTCGAAGGAAGGTCAGGATTATACTCTTTCAAATATTTGTTGTTTGCTTCAGCATATTTCTTCGTTATCACGCTAATACCGCCTCGGATACCTTTTTCGATAAAATTGAACATATCAACATCAGTCAGTAATTCCAACCTTACCTTACTAAACTTTAACAGAGCATCCCATGACAGTCCGGCGGCAGAATAATACCAGCAAGGATCTAGTCCGTAATTATTATAACTCACTTCTCGAAAACTTTCAAAAACATCTGCTAATAATAACACGTCAGTTTTCAAATACAAATCGTGATAATCACCAAAAGTCTCACAATCAAACTCTTTCCAAACATCTTGTGCATACTTGTACTCATCATCAGTGATATTTTCATTTTTAAGTTGCGAGTAAAATTTGTCTTTGCCAGGTAAAGATGTTTCATCAAATTTACTCCCATCGTCGAGATATTCGTATGGAAAAACTCCTTTTTTAGCTAGTAGATTAAATTTATCTCCAAAAGAGTCTCTTAGGTTATTAAATTTACTACAACCTTTTACTAGCACATCTAACGATGCTGCCATAAACTGCAGGCTCTCAATAAAACGTAATTTACCTAGCGTAACTGACATATACTTTTCAAAATTATTTGGAATGCATTTGATGACATTATTGAGTTTTAGATGAGCTTTTATCTCAGGATCACCAAAAGCTTTTACGATGATGTGACTATCATATCCTCAAAAATTGTGAAGAATAACTGGAATAAAATCTGGAGCGTGAAATTTTAAATTACACTGGTCATGAGCCGCTCCACGATACTGTCCGGTCAAATGGCAATGGTCACGTACTTTTTTGTTATCGTCAAAAGCTTTTTCACAAATATAACAAATTTCCGCTTGCTCGTGATCGGATTCTTGTTGAGGTGCTAATTTTAACATTGGAGTTACTCTTTTCAAACGATAAGTTATATGATCAACTTCGCTGATCAATTGCTTGAGAAGCCAGATAGATGGATTTTTACCACGATAAAGTTGGATTGGTTTAGATAATCTCGAATCAGCGCAACAAACTACCTTGTACGCTACTCCACATGGAACATGATTTTGAATTTTTCTTGTACTCGATTGGTTAGGATCATTTTCTACGCCAAGTACAGGTTGAAGTAAGCATTCGAAATCGACGTATATGACGAAAGGAATTTTTAGTTTGTGATTATGATGGACAAACTGTAACACGCTATCTTTTTTAGATGGCATTGTTATTCTTTGTACGTCACTACAGTACTGCAAATGCTTTTGTAATGTTTCATTGTCTCTACAACCGTGCAAGCAGCGATAACAAAAGAACTTTTTGTTGTTATTTTTATTATACTGTCTTCCAACTAGTCTGTTAAAGTTTTTGATCCAAACGTAATGATTTTTATAAAACAGTAAATTGATAGTCGATTGTGAAGCTTTTTCTGAAATATACCTCGGATAGACATTTTCTTTTTCATCTAATCCAAAAACGTTAATCGAACCATTATTTTGCTTTTCAAACTTTGGTATTTGATTTTCTGCCACTGGAAAGTCAATACCAGCACAATTTAATCTTGACACGTGACTGATATACTTCTCAACACGATCACCATTTTTTTCTGCTGGAAATAACGCGGAAAGAACAGCCCATTGGAAACATTTGCTATCGACGTTTTTTATGTTTATACAGCACTGTTTATTTTTTATTTTTAGTGGCAGGTCGATATACGAACTACCGCGTAATGCGTCATATTTCATTATGTGAAACAAAATTTCCTTGATCATTTCAAACTTCCAACCCGAACCTAATTCGGTAAATTCTTCTATTTTTTTCCAAATTTCTTGGTCTATTTCATTAGATAGTGACAAAAGATCACTACCAAGTAAAACACGTCTAGATTTTGCGTTGATGTAAGGGTCTGCAATTTCCTTGTTAGTAGATTCTTCCGTCAAAAGTAGTTTTGAAAATATAATGTGATATTGCACTAACAATCTTAAGACCCTTGTGTTTTTCAAGCTCACGTTTTACAGTCGTCTGTAGCAGATGAAAGAGATTTGTTTCAGTAAAATTTACTAAAACATTTTGATTATCAAACTGATAACTATTATCAAAACGTGCAAAAGCAGTCGCTATTTTAACAGGTTCTCCAATAAGTCTCTTCTTGGCTATATCACGCAATTTCAACATCGCTATACTATAGTCTAATATCTAATTGATAATTTACTGCACACTGCGCATGCGCTAGAAAAACAATTAGATATAAAAAATATCACCTATAATATAATGTTACAAAATCTGACAAGCGCACGTGAGCAAGAGGCATATCACGTTTACCAAAAGTACAACCTTTACGCTGGAAATGTATTAGGTTCGGTTATTAACATTAAAACTGGAATATCTGTTGGCAAATTAACGTCAGCGGGTTATACGATTAGTGTAAAGGGAGATAATACTGAGAGGATTACGATGTTTAGAAAAGATTTTATTTACACGTTGTTCTCCAATGATATTCCAGAGGGGAAACGAGTATATCATTATAAAATGGTAAAGTCACTGATGACAATATTGAAAATTTATCCTTACAAGACGAGTTTCAGCTCCACCCAATCTTTGATTTGTATGAGGCTCAGGCTCGTGGTATTATAAGAAACAGAAAAACTAAAAAAGTTCTTAGTTCTATGAACAATATGGGATATCTTATAGTAACTGTTAGAGGAACATCGACAGATCAAGTTTGTTATACTGGTCATAGGTTTGTTTACGAGGTGTTCAACGGATCTATACCCAATGATCTGGTTATTTATCATATCAATAACGTAAAAACAGACAATCGATTGGAAAATCTGGAGCTAGTGACCCAACAGGAAAATGTGAGAAAAGGACGAGGTGGTGGTATTAATTTTAGATGCCCAATAAAACCTGTTATTTCGTTAAACCTTGAAACGGATGAGGAGATCAAATTCAAATCAATTACAGCTGCGGCGAAATATTATAATATAAATCCCAGAGCAGTAAACTTTGTAGCTGATGGAGCAACAAAATCAGCTTTCTCAAACAAATATGATGCTAGTATTATTTTTAGATATGATGATTAATAATATTTTGTAATTCGGTTTTAGTCAAACAATGATGAGCAAATGCTATAATATCATCGCAATCAAATTGTATCGTCGTTACTGCATTTTCATCAATTTTTTTTCTGCTTCTGTTAGTAATATTTTATGAGAATTACCTTGCATTACAATAACGTCAACGGAATATGAACTATAACCTGACAGGCATTTTCTTACTGCTTCGGTCAGTTCGTGGTAATTTAATACCTTAACTTTTTGGTGATATTTTACCTTGTCATTCATCTTATAACAACAAATTAGATAAAAAGTATATTATAATATGGATATGATGAAACGACTCGATCAACTATACGAAGAAGATTCTAGTGATATCAGAGATAAGGTCTCCATAATCTCTAATGATATGATAGACAAATCTGTTGGTTATAACGAAGATGATATTTTATATAACAAAGAATCTGATGATGGTGAAATAGTCACTGTTACTGACAGATCTAATTACCGCAGACCAACCACTGGAAAATATAATGTCAAGTATCACATTGCTAAAAAAATTATAAAATTTGATTTTACCGTTACCGAACAGCAGGTATTTTTGCAGTTAATCAGACCTTTCTTAAACATTAAAATTTCAGGTCGACAGAAAAATATAAAATTTGATTTCATCTTTGTCAAGATTTTTAATCTAATGACGATCTCTGACGATCGCAGACAATATCTAATATCATTATGTAAACCAGTAAAAGGTGTATCTATCAAACGAAAGTATGAGGAAATTTATAATAGCATTATTTCACAGTCGATAAAATCGACCGGGTTGGAATCCAGCTGTTAAATTTATCGCTATACCCACGCCATTTGACTAAACTTTTATCGCCTTTTTTCCTAATCACTTTTTCGATAACGAAAACATCTTGTTCAGTTTTTTGTAGTTCTTGTTCGTAAAAACTACCTACTATAGGTTCCCCTGCCAGATCTTTTAACGCGTACGTTACAGGTATTGTTAAGAGTACTTTATCAACAACAAATACTTCTTCGCTTCAGTTTGGAGTAAATCCTTTTTCAAATATCTTTTTAGTCAAAGAGATTCTAACTTTATCACCAACCTTAAATTTATGTCTGCGGTACATGTTTTCATTTGCTAATATTGGATTTTTAATAGCTTTTTTAGGTGTCATTTTGATGGTTCGATGTTTCATGTTATTATATTCACCTACGATTTGAGAAAGGTCATCGATGTACCTGTTGGTGTTTTTAGCTGTCATATGTTTGTGTAATTTCTCGTTTAGCGTGCGATTAAATCTCTCCACAACAACGCTTTTGCCTTCGTTTCCTGTAACATATTTTTTTTTATATTATTTTGTTCTAAAAATTGCTCAAACTTTTTGTTTAAGAACTCTGATCCGTGATCAGTCCAGATTTTGTTTGGTTTTCTTTCGGTACTCGTTATTATTTGTTTTAGCGCATCAGTGATTGACGTTCCTGTTTTATCTGAAACTGGCACACTGAAAGCGTATTTGCTAAAAACATCTGTGACATTAAACAAATATTTCTTATTATCGTTAAACTGAGCCAGATTGGATACATCCACCAAATCTATTGCCCAGATATCATCTATACCATTAGCAACAACTTTACGTCGTGGGAACTTTTTTTTAGGTCTGTGCAGCTCGACTGCAAGATCATCGTATCCTTTTTTTTTTCCGAGTCCGAGTTTATATTTTGCTCATATCATTCCCCTGAACAAATCTTCTATCAAAACGTTCTCGTAGATTTGTTGGCTCCATATCACGTAATTCGTCTAACATTACTTTATCACAATCTGATTTTGAGTTTTCATGATCACGATAACAGATATCATGACGCATTGCTATTGCATCCACTTGATTATAAGGCTCTTGTCCTGGCAATGGATTGTCGTTTTCATCTAGTTGTTGATCTAGCGGATTGAAATGACCTGTATACCGATGACCAGGCAAAGTCCAACCGCCTTTTGGTTTTGGTAATTTACCAATTAGTTTATGTATATCTATACCTAACCCTATTATTTATCTGTTGTTACAACGTTGACAGTACGTAATGATTTTATCTTGTTCTATGCAAAGATCTTTGTCACAATCACAATTGCATTTCATTTTATTTTATTTTGTTTCATAAAATTAATCGTCGATCAAGATAACTTTATCAACGCTAGATCCTACTTGTTTTTTCAAAAACATACTTTTCTTTCTACCACAGATTGCACAAATACTTTTTAACATCGTTCTATTATTTTTCGTTTTTTCCGTCATCTCATCCTTGTTCTCTGTTTTAGTTTTGCATTTGAGACAGTATGTTGACATTATTATATAAAGGAGTTTAAATAAAATTGATTGCAATCTTATCATTCGCATGAGAAGGATGCTCATCAAATTGTAAAATAAACTTTAAAAAGTTTTTACTCCCAGAGCTTTTACTCTGGTGCATTTGTCTGACAAACATGATACAATAATAACCACAAGCTGATGTTCCAATCGGCTGTAGTTGATTAGACGAATAATTTATTTTATCAAATTTTTTTAAAATATATTTTTTTATGAGATCGCTTGGAGGAAGTCCGAACGAATCAAAATAATTGTTATCGTGGACAGCAACCCAGTGGGTGCCAGAGCCATCATTGAAGTTTTCAATATTTACAACACAAGAACCGCCTGATGGTACGTCATCGAGTTCATCCTTGGAAAATACTCCTCGAAATCCAAAAACGTCCTTCAATTTTTCAATGATGTCAAAATTACTCAATAACGTCTGGTCTCTGGTAGAGTTAATCCGCGTCCGATTCCTAGTAAGTTTGGCAGCAGACTTCCCGCTAGTCCCGCTAAAAGTGGAGCGAAAGGAATAATTCCTCCTTGTTTTGTTTGTTTGCGTTTTGTTGTTTACTTTTTTTTCGATGATTTTGTTTTTTTCGGCGACTTTTTCGTTGGCATTTTATTTTATACTGTTACATAAAATTAACGATAGATTTGTTTGATACCACGACCTTCGACTGCTTTCTTCCTTGTGCCAGAGACTGCTCCTGACGCAGCCGCAAGTCCAAGTGTACCAAGTACTGGTAAAACTTTGCTAGCTATTACTGATAACGCTGGTCCAAAAAATCCACCTTCTTTTGACATTGCAGTTACCTGAGAAACAGATAATTTCAGCACAAAAGGTTTGTTGCGATCGAGTTTATTGATTTGTTGTTGCGTTAGCATGACTTTTACTGCAATTTTATTTGAAGTTTCCGGAGAGATCATCAAAGAAACAGAGTTGCGTTTAGCAACAGCTGCTGATAATTTTTCAACTTGACCAGATGTTAGGTATATTCTCGAGTTGTGTATTTGGTTTTCATAATGTTATATCCAAGTTGTTAGATTAAACTTGTACTGTCATTCTTCCTTTGATTGAATCGATGGTTAGAAATCGATCACTAACCAATAGCGCGTATACGTTATACTATTCACCTGGCACAGCGCCCAGTGTCCACGTGACCTCAATATCTGCAGTCGATCCCACAACACGCACCAAATGTTTTGATACGTCAAAGTAAAAGATGGGATAGAGCGATCGAAACTCTTCTATTGATATTTGAGATCCACTGTCCGCGTTCTGATATTTTTGCATTGCTTCCATAAGATACATGTACGGCCGAGAGATGTTTCTGGTGGCGTCTACGGCAAAATTACATTCGATTGCACGTTCGGGATACTGTTTGGAATTTACTCTCACAAATATTCGTCTAACGTCTGGGTTATCGAATACGGAGTTGTTCATTTCCTGATGGTTACGACGTGCTTGTCGTTGAAATACGACGAACAAGTGTCGCGGTAGTTGTTCGCTGGTCGTGGTCGTTACACGCCACGTGTAATCAGTCGCGTTGGGAATGGCTGTTTGATAAATCCTGTTCTGTTGGAAGTGTATCTTTTTTGTAAAGGTGGCTAGTAAAGATTCGAGCTCCATCATTTTAGCTAATGAAGGGACAACCCGAGGCATCCACAGTGCTAATCTTGTAATAGAAAACTGTCCCTCAGCCACTCCAACAGCACGCATTATGCAATCGTTTTGATCAGCTCGATCTAATATAAGCGTATGTTTTATTCCTCGAAAGACTTTATTATAATCACGACAAAATCCAAAGATTGTACTTAACGGAAGCATCATCGTTTTTTGGCGAGATTCTGCGGCAAACGCTTTTCGTTTGGTAAATCCCTCGTTATATCTTATGTTACGTGCACTAATAACACTGTTTACTAAATTTAACATCGAAACACCATCTGCGGCTGCGGCTGGTGGAGTTATACCAAGTTTATTACAAGCGGCAATACGTGAAGCTCTTGTGGCGTTTTCATCAGCAGCTGCACCTGGTGCGGCTATACCAAAATTGTTAGCATTAGCAATAAGAAAATTTCTTACAATTACAGTATCTGTAGCGGCATCAGCTCCGTGTGTAAAAGCACCACTTGAAATAGACTCGCCAGAGGTAGTTGTTCCTAACGAGATGTCTTCAAACCAGATCATATTTGTAGCAACTGATCTGGAATAGTCATCGCTAAACGAAACGATGTTTAGTATTGTACTCGCTATGGGTAAGTGCATCGAAATATCTTCTACGGTTTGATTGGCCAGTTGGTATCGTGCACTCTTAAACAAGCTCCAACCATTATTGACGAGAGCGATTTCTACATTAGCTGCAATATCACCACCTGCTGCAGTTAATATTCGGCCACGCACTTCTAACATTGCCTTATGGGGTAGTAGAAACACGTCCTCGTCTCTTGTGTTAAAAGTTCTAACTCCGGTTTTATTCGGTTCGTTCGAGTTTTCATCTAAATACTCGACATACTCTAATTCTGTTACAGCATCGTCAGTGTCAATTTCTTCTGCAAGATCGAGATAGTTTTTAGCTGACATTTATTTTTTAATCGTTACACAAAATTAAAAGGCAGCAGTGGTCATCGGTTTTGTTTTCTTTACAAGTTTACGCACTATTTCTTCACCACTCGGCGACAATAATTTTTTTTTGTTGTAGCTATCATAGCTCGTTTTGTTTCTTCTGTTGGCGCAATATCTGATATTACTCGTTTTATTTCTGATGGGGAAGGTCCTTTAATCTTATCAGCAATCTTTTGCCCTACTGCAGTGCCTGCTGAAGATGCCGCCCCTGTAGCGAAAGCTTTACCGGCGTCAAGTGCAATGGGCGCTACTTTACGCGCGATTCCTGGAATATTCTCTGCAATTGTTGTAAATGTATTTCCAAAAAATCCACCTACGATTTTTCTTCGATAAACTTTTCTTCGTCTCATTTTATAAAATTATGTACACAAAATCACATGCCTAGGCAGTGCGTAGGTGTAAGTAATACGTGACTATCTCGTTGTTCACGTCTATTTGTCGTCCAGATTGGTCTGTGAGTTGCATTGTAATGCTTGTAATTTGATTCTCAGGTGTTATTGGATAGTAGATAATCTGTCGCGGATTGATTTGCATGAGAGAATCTGGTGGGATTTCTGGTGAGAAACTGTAGATCGTTTGCCCGCGGTTGCCTTTTGACGTATAAGATCCAGATGCGATAGAGCAATTGATGAGTTTTGTATTTACTTCTGTGATATCTACTGGTAGTTCTCCATCAAATGTCAAAGATTTATCTTCACCGGTGGTATAGTATAAAACTCTAGTAAAACCTAACATCTTTCCAATACTTCTTTCTCCAAAGAGGACTTTCATATTTCTTTTCACTGTTATCCTAGCTCGTAAGGTGTTATAATTCGCCGCTAATTCGAAATTATCAGCATTCCCACCAGCTTTTGTTAGAAGCTCTTTTATTGTTCTGTTTAGATCAGTAATGTTATAAGCTCCTTGTGGAATTTGTAGTTTGTATTGTATATCAATAAACTCTTTTTGTGATGTTGGAGATTGTTTAACATTAACGATTAAAATTTCATCATTAACCCCAGTTTTAATATTCGGCATGGCGTTCCAACAAGTACAAGAAATTAATCCAATCTCATACTGTTTTGCAGGATCTAGTTCTATTGGTGGGTTGTAATTTAATGTAAAATTTGCGCTGTTTCCTTTAATTTTCATGAATCAAGCAATAATGTTGTTTGCATTATACTAATATTTTAGATAAGATCGCGGTGTAAAATTTCGTACTCGGATGATGTTAGTAATCCACTCGATCTTAGATGATCAAGTATATCAATAATTTCGTTATCAATCTCTACACTTTCATTACCAGCTTCTTTAGAGGATATCAACAGCATTAGCCGATAGACTATGTCTGCGTTTGATGTAAAAACTTTAACTCCACCTCCATTATTTTCCTCTGGTAATGTTTTATCTCGTTTTTTTCATATTGTTTGAGTAGTCTTTTAAAATCCCAACCTTTATTATAATCTTCTGGTTTATTTCGATATCGTTTGTTTTTAGTAAAATTTCAGCTATAATTCCATCTCTAATACGATCAGCTAATACTAAAATATCTCTTTGATCTTTTTCATCTTTAATTTCATCATCAGCATTTTCACCACCTTCTTTAATTCTTTCTAAATTTTCTATCAAATCGTTATAGTTTTCTTCTGACCAAGTTCGAATTTTGTCAATATCAATGATATTATTATTTTCAATAAACTTTTCACACTCATCATATTCTATTTTAAACCTAGCTTGTTTTCTTGAAATTTTTATAAATTCTTCAAAAGGTATTATTTTTATCACACTTTCTTGTAATAAGTTTTGTTTATCAGTTAATTCTTCAGTTTGTTCTGATAATTTTTCCATCATTCTTCTTATCTCATCTGGATTAACCGTCAATCTTGTTATTGCGTGTTGAAGTTCAAGAGGATTGTTCATTAGCCTGTCAAACTCAGCTTGTCGTGCAGCAGGATCAGCAATGTTTCTTACAAGTTCGTTTACAATTTTTACAGTTTCTTCTTTTGATCTTTTTCCAAGTAAACCAAACAAACCCCTTTTTTTTCATTTTTGCTAGTTCTTCTGGAGATGATGTTTGTATTTCTGGCTGCTTGCCAAGCATCGCCTCAGTAACAATTTTGAAAAATTTGGTTCTTTCTTCTTCTGCTTGAACTTGTCCACGTCGAGCTTCTTCCACCTTTTTCTTAAAAGCCGCTCGAGTTTCGAGAAACTTTTTTAGTAATTCGATTTTCTGTTGATGTTTGTCCATTATTTTTATACGCTTTACAAAATTATATCATATAAACGTCTCAAGGTAACAACGAAATATCTTGGTTGGATCACGCGTTAGCTTGTCAAATAAAAAGAAACTATATCGATCTTTAGTTGCTCGATGATATAATTCGATAAATTTATCTTTTGTAACATCACCACATTGTTCGTTTGCAATATTTCTCACATCCACATTATCTAGTCCGGGAAATAATATGAAACAACCCGTATTTCGCCTAATAAACCTATCAACATTATAAAAACCTTGGGCAAGATAAACAGAATTGCATCTTTTATTACATGATAGTGAAAAATATGATCTAATCTTGTTCATCTCCTCGTTGTTTAGCGGAATATCATCAAAGACGATTATCTTATGCTCTGACGAATCGAGTTCGTTCACTGGAACGAGTTCTTCTGGTTGTTTTATCAAAAATATATCATCACCAATGCCAAGTTCATCACGAAGTTTATCATTATACTCGTTTAATAATTTGTATTTGTCTTGTTGGGGGTTGATGGTGTAAATATACACCTTATCATAGTTAAAGTTATTATTGAGTAAAAGATTTAATAACAAATTTGTTTTACCAGATCCAGTTCGCCCAACAATAAGATAATGACAGTCTGGAAGTTCATTGTTATGTTTATGCTTCACCAATCGCTCGGTGTCAAAGTTTATTATCTTCGCCATCGTATAATTTTATGTTATATTAAACCAACAATTTTGTGTATAACGATATGTATAATGAGCTACTATACAAAATTTGGAACATTAGCAGTAGATTTATTAACAGAAGGTTACCAGGGTGACTTATCCAAGTATGCGACTCTTGATAAGCTCAAAAATGAAATCAACAATTTGTTAAACGTTGCAAGTGTAGATCCAAATGAAGTTGTAGTTTTCCAGGACAAACAAGGACGATTAAAGACGAGTAATGTGCAACTGTCAGATGTACTTGTACGAAATCCTACTGCAGTTGCTAATAATATTGTTACTTTAAAACAATCAAGGTAAGATAGAAGATTCGGGTAGGTCAGTTAACGATTATGTTAGAAAAGCAGGTGATTTTATTTACGGGGAACATTGTTATGAACCAGAACAAGATCACATACCTTGGAAACCCAACTGAGGATAATGACGCTGCTACTAAGAAATACGTCGATGATCAAGAATCAAAGTACGTGTCGGTGCGTGGTAGTATAATGTACGCGTTTCTCAACATGAACAATAATGGCATCAATAATCTTAGAACAACAGAATCTGATTTTGATGCTGTAACAAAAAAATATGTTGATGATATCAACAATGAAATCACCAAGTTCAAAACTGATTTTACTAATCACATCACCACGTTTTTAAATTTTCGCAGAAACATAAACAAAACCAATAACGAATTTTTTGGAAGTCCGCCATCTGTTGATATTACACTCGATAATATTAACACAAAACTCAACGATATTATTAGTGGAATTCCTATTATTGTTGAGAAAACAAGTATGATTAAAATTCCTCACAAGCAGATTAAAAATATTGTTTATACTGTTGCTTCTGGAATGTCTATTTGGTCGCCGCAAAATAACACTCTCAAACATACCGAAGAGGTCACTGGTGTGTATAGATTGTCCGTGTTTAGCAGTGCAAAGTTTAATATATTTACCTTATTTCCATGGCGCCACTCGACTGATAATTTCTCTGGAACCGTGTCTATTGTGTTAAACAAAGATGTTGAAGAAACTTTTATGCTAATAGCAGATGACAAAAAAATAACTGCTAAGTCTTATTGGTATTGTCTGGAATTTGTGGCTGAAACACCTCAACTAGTTACTTAATCAAGCCTGAGATTATGTGAACAAATATTATTATGAAAAAAAGTATAGTTGATTTCAATCATATTTCAAAAGATATTCCAGGACAGGATGTGGACGCACTAATACAATACTACAAATATTATCATAAAAAGCTTTGGTGCGTTAAAAAATGTTACAAATATTATAACAAAATACTTCGAGTAATATCATATCTACCCTTGTTAATGACTAGTTCTGGCATAATTTCAAGTGGTATATCATTAAACCCGTTTTTGTTAATCATATCCGGTGTTGGTGTTTCTCTTACAGCAGCTTGTAAAAAAGTTGAACCTAAAATTTCGGTAAAAAAGCACGGCTGCTTAACATCAATTATAACTTACAAGAAACTGCTTAATCAAATAAGATCTTACCTAAGAGGTGTAAAATATAGTATGGACGATTTAATACGTGAATTTCGTATTACTGACAACATGTTAACATATATTATACCCATGAGAATCAGCAAATATGAGAAAGATTATCAAAAGAAGTATGATAGAACATAAAATTTTATATAATACCACTTACCTTACTGGAATTCTAATGCGTAATTTAGTCCACAATCGCCACGCTCTGCTAAATCGTAATGATTTGGAAGATTGAGTCTGAAACATCATTTTGCTTATTCTGGAAGATCACGTAATTAAATTTTACCTGTTACCTAGGTATTTTGCAACAGGTGTTCTATTGTATTTGTTTGGAGGTCTGGAGGGGTGGGGAGAGGGGTTGTTGAGCTCGGATTCTTAACGCAATTATTGATTGCAACAGGTGTTCTATTACGTTACCTAGGTATTTTGTATTTGTTTGGAGGTCTGGAGGGGTGGGGAGAGGGGTTGTTGAGCTCGGATTCTTACTTTCTTCTACTACTAATGTTTTAAACACGTCGAGCTAAAATTGAATGGCTACCAAAAATACATCAAACTTCACGTCTTAAGACATTGAAGTTGCTAAAGAAAATCTTACAAATACAGATCTTTGTATCTTTCTCTGTAAGAAAAGTGAACTCTCATTATATAGTCTGACGGAAAGAATTAGTCTGGCACATCTCTATTGTTGCTTACAGGTGATCTGGAGAGCATACTCGTTATGTGTATTTAATTGATATCGTCAGCAGAAAGAAATTTTGCTGCTCAAATAATTTGTGTAATAATGCTACTGATTTCTACATTTGCCGACTGAGAATGTAGGAAGAAATGCACGCGCTTATGAAATGCAAGGAATTTTACAATTCCTGCATCACAACCACAACCTTTGTTGAAATAATACATATTTGAATTGCAGGAATAAAAATTGCTTTTCATACAATTTCCTAAAAAAAAAATATAAATCATAACAATAACATGAAAAGGATAAACACGAATTTACTTACTTTTCTACCGATTATTTCTACGTAGCCAGCCTCAAAATCATCACACTGAGATGCATAGAAAACCGTACTAATAAGTGCTTTTTATTATATATTTGATAATAGGATTATGAAAAGTATAAGAATAGGAAAATATAAAACGCTTCTATAGCGGCAAGCGCGCGCGCGCGTGTGTGTGTGTTTTCAACGTAGCTTTAACAATTTTCGTCATATCGTTATAATGTCTGCAGTGTGACAGTTTATAGTGATGTCCAACACTGAGGCAATCTGATTAAAATCAGATCTCGGCTGACGATCTGTATATGACGACGACCGCTTTAGGGTCATGTTCTGGTGACCTTTGAATTAGTCAGTGGAAATGCAGTTTAAAAAATCTGAAAATGAATCACATCGTTCGGTACACATTCACGCTCTTCATGTACACTGTTCAGTTTCAAAACGCGAAGATATAAGACTTCATCTATTTGGTTGATACAATTGAAAATTATGGTAATTATATCAGTTACCAGAACATAAACCCTAAGCGGTCGCTGTCAGATCTTCATGTATAACAGTGGAGATATGATTGTAATCAGACTGATCACTGGAGCATCATGTCGCAGGCAAGTAGCATCATGTGCCACCCAGTCACATTTTCCTGAAACATGGTGATCCAGTACAATTACTGACATCTTAATGCTTAGCGCCAAGCGAGGCAGCTGATTTTACAAATCTGATTAAATCAGATCTCCTGCGTCCTACGCAAAGATCTGAAAACGACCACTTAAGGGCCATGTTTGGTGGCATTGAATTAGCCATTGGGAATGCAATTTTAAAAAATCTGAAAGTGAATTAAATTGTTTGGTGCACATTCACACTCTTCATCCAAACTGCTCAGGTTCCAAGCACGAAGATATTAAACTTCATCTGACTGGTTGATAAAATTGTCGGATACGGTAATAGATAGTTCCCGAATGACTTCATCAACATTCGTATTTGTTGTATGCTGGCAGATTTATCGTTGAGGTTATATGATGATTGGGAGTTGAAATAAATTCATTAAATCTCAAAATATTGTTACAAAAATGCATACTTAAACAGAACGCAAAGAAGACTTTCTGTTAGTATCTATATTTGTAAGTTATATATAATTTAGCTTCAATTTGTAAATGTGTTCGAAGTCGTCATTCATATCATTAACCATTATTAAATGTATCTATATAATCTATGACATTTGACAACATAATAGGTGTACTGTTGCGTGGCTCAGTGCTTGTCAACAATACGTAACCATACAACACAGGGGAAGCTACTTTATGCGTTCCATCAACTATTCATGATTCGACCTTGTCGAATCGCTGGACTAATATGACTTTGTTTTCGTTCCGAAGATATCATTAAAACTCTGATTACAGTGTAAACTCCAGTCTATAGAGGAAATGTTCCTGAGCTTTGTGGCACAATTTTAATTTCTGCTGAAAAGAGGTAGGTAATACATAATAAAATACAATCTATAATTACAAGTTTAAACATATGAACAAGATGTAGGTGGCCTATTGAATTTTCATGTGTCAGTGGTACCGCGACCTTTAGTTGCACGTTGAAAGTAAAGGTCATACATTTAATTAGAAATTAATGGACGAAAGGGTTTCTAATAGATTATAATTGGCTCTGAAGTAACCTCCAAATGGTATAACGGTACCAATTGTAAAACCTCAAGTGGGCGGAGCTTAAGGTGTAGAGTATTCAGAAATAAACAACAAAACTAGCTGTGATTGGTGAAATATGTAAGAACTGTACATGTACTTTCTATTAGGCTTAAAATAATGTTGAGCCTCTTGGCAACATGTCAGATTATGTTCATTCATATCTAGATCACATTTTGTATTTTTTATGATTTTTTTAAAATGTGGCTCACATGACTGAAAATGTCTGTTGTGACTAGATAACTCTTACCCTGTCTAGTTCCATCAGAGTTATCTCTTTTAAGTGCAATGGAGTACCTTGTTTTGTCTTTGTCAAATTGACAATCTAACATTGTTATATATGACAGATCGTGACATGCATGCTGAAGTAGTATAGAAAGTATATTTATTTCACAAAACATTAACATCGAGGTATAAGGAAAAGCAACTGGTACCGTGATACCAAATAGGCGTACACGTTGTCAAATCCATTTGAGTTTTGAAAGTGGGAACTCATTTATACCATTAAAACTGTTTCTTTTCATGCTGCAATTTAACCATTGACAAGTAAACCATATAAAAGCTCTGTTAGTAATCCCATGGTCAATTAACTTGTTTTGTTATATATGTATAATGTGAAGCTTTTTCAAATCATATATTGTCATGCATTACTTTATGTATATTTTCTATAGTGTTATATTTTTCTTTTATACCGTATTTGTGTTACTGCATGGCTTATGTTTTGATAATTTCATTCTTTATTGTGGGCTTCTCGCAGACTCCGAGCTATATCAGCTGGTAAACCTTTGAGAAGTACCCCCATGTGTTCGAATTCATAAAGGAATTTATTTATGTATACGAAAACCACCTTAAGTCTGTAGTGTTGTACTTTAATAAAAAATTATTTAGTGTAAAAAATGTATTTACATATTGTTTTGGAATTAGAAGTTTATCTTCCAATATATTCTTGTGGTACTTGTCAAAGTTCAGAGGCTGGTACCTCGACGTTCCTGATATTAAAAAAAAAGAGATTACAGGCTGGTACCTCGACGTTCCTGATACTTAAAAAAGAGATTACAGGGTTTGCACTTTTTCCCTTAGACACATGTCTGAGGCTGGTTTCCATCCCCCTCGTAACGTAGTAATCTTTTCGCAGACGATTTCCCCACTGCTTTTTGTTTGTTGTATGTTTAATGGTATATTGTGTGATCGTGCGTATGTTTGTGTTAAGGCTGGCATCTAGTTCAGATCTACTAAGTTGTCTACTTCCCTATATTTAATGGATTTTTCCTTTGATATCGATATGCACTTGTATATGTGTAAAGACGCATGTACATATGTATTTACTGAACATATTGATACGGGGAAGTGCTTGTTTGCTACAACCTTCACTTTGTTTTGTTTTAGTTATTTTCCAAAAACATATGCCGACCAACTCTCTGAAGAGACATTTGTGTGTGGTTAGAGCAAAGGATAAAAATAACTCGAAAAATAAAACCTTTTTACTGTGTTTTGTATGTTGTCTCGAGCATTTTTTGTATACGCTTTAATGTCTCTCCTACTCACAGTTCTCACCCTTAGCGTTGGATTTGTATCGTATCCTCTATTGGCAGCTTCACCTGTTTGTGTCTTACTAACAAGGTCGAAACTTAAATCAAATGTTAAAAAAGACTCGTCATAGTTTTGGTGTTTATATGCATGTATATGTTAAGGTAAATTAGGGAGAATGTTTTAGGAATGTACTCATGCTCCCTTTTATCTGTATGTTATGCATGTTCATTTATTGCTAGCTTTATTTTTGCCGTCTCGTAACGTTTTACATTCAAACGTTTTAATTCCTATATGCATTTACTATTTATTCAAAATGAACCCAATTAATACCAGTAGCTTGTTTTTTTTTCTACCAGTAAACTCCTTAATACACTTTTAGGCCATTCCCTATCCATTTGTTTAAGAACTGTTTTTGATGACATTTGTTTGATCACGCCAGACTCAAGTCTCTCAAGAGCAATGGCTACAGGATTTGTAATGATTTTCTGCTGAGTTACTTCGTTAAATAGTCAGTGTGTTTCAACTCTGGTACGTAGGCAAATACCTATATAACGTCTTCATCAAGTTTACAACAGCCTCCTCAATGTCTGCTTGGGCTTCAGCCACTATTGGGTAATTTGCCTCTGTAGTTGATCTTGCAGCTTTCTTGATATCCTTGGTACATTTGGCTAATTTATGAACTGGACCAGGAACTTCTTCTGTTCCAGTAAGCGCTGCCACTTTTTATACTGCTCTTTTCGTGGCCTTTTCATTTTCTTTTGCAGGTTTAATCAGCGGCGCAAATGTTTTTTAAACGTCGCTGTGAGGTCGAGAGTGAAGTTTGTCGCGTCTGTAACATATGTTTGACATTTTGAGGCCTTCTATCCCATTTTTAATTAATATTTTGCTGTTCTCGAGCGTCGTTCCTATACTATGGTATTATTGCCGGACAATTTTGTTTAATGTGATTGTTGTTTTTGACTCTTAAATTGACATATCTAAACCCACACTATATTTACCTAAACGAAATGACCTCATCTCAAAGCACAAACCCACAATAAAAAAATTTAGCTGCTTAATATGTTGTCTAAGAAAAAACACTTAAAATCTACAATCATACAAATCAACACACAATATGGATATACACTACAATTACAGAGATAAATTTTGATTTTAGCTTTGCAAACATGCGGATCATCTAATATTATTTGTCTGATTGTGAATAATGTATCGGTAATGAAGATAGCTTTATATTTTTACTCTTTTATCTGTTTTAACGTTCCAAACGTGTAATTTATCAAATAACCGAATGGACTGATCGATACGTTTGGTGTGCTTGCCTCCTTGTTCGTTTCAACTGGAGTTTTGACTGTTGATGAGTGAGGAGTGTTATTGTATCCATACAGTAGCATTGGTATTCAAAGTTTTCTAACTTGCAGCCATCATTTGCATCATCATCGCAGACAGCTGAATGGAAAAGTTGATTTTTGTAGATGTACGACAAACAACGTATAGTAAAATATCGGCCCTGAGATCATGCAGACTTTATAGAAATGTCATAAAGCGTTTGAATGTTTTATATGCATAAATCTGATATAATGGTATTTTAATCTGATAAAGAAACTTAGGTTTTATGACTTTACAAGCCACTTAACACACAAGTAAGACTCCCAAAATAATGTAATTTTGGATACTACTGATACCTAAGGTTACAAATTAGTGACAAAATGTTTCAGCACAAAATTACTATCATTTTCACAGTCTTGTTGTGAACAGTGTCAACTGCACCATAAATTAGTTCAAGACTAGGGCTGCTTCCTTAATATATTTATATAATTTCTAAGGCAAGTTTGGCTATGCCAATAAACATAAAGAGACGAAACTGACTTTTTTCCATTGAGGGAGATTCATATGTTGTGGCTATTTTTATGGCATAGTTTCCACTAAATGTGTCTAATTTTTTAGTTACTAATTATTTGCTATGAAATGGAAATACAACGTATGCACAAATATGAACAAAATTTGGATAAATAAATGCATAAATTAATTAAGTTACGTCCAAGTTATCATACAAATTTATAATGCACAAATAAAATAATTTCGTCAGCATGTACACAGAAGCTCAAAATTGTAAACTCATATATATGTCACTTATATTAACAATTGTGGAATCCATCTTTCTTTGCTTCCAAATTATAATTTCAGATAAATTAAAATCAACGAACCACATGATAAAGCAATGGTTGTAATAGGTGCATTTATTAGGAAGAAATCTTGTCTAAATCTATGCATTCTTTATTTAAAAAGAACGAAAACCCTATATTTTAATTTAGCACCGCACTCTTCATATATTAACCCCAAACATTTGCAACTTACTTCACTTACGTGGATAGAATTTAGCTATCGATGCATCAAGAGTGATTATTAATGCAAAATTTGTATTTATAGTTATTTTTCCCATTTATGCTCTTTTACGGTAATACTACACTAACTGTGTTCTTGATGTATTTCCTTGATCTTTCTATATTTTTGATGAAAATCTAGTGAATAAATTGCGATGTCCCAGGACTATCTTGTCTCACCCATTCGGCAGAGAAATCTTGCTGTTTTGCTGACTTTACTTTTCTTATCTCAACCTGCTTCTTTCAGTCAGGTCGTTTGAGGCATGGTGTGCACGCGCTAGAGAATACTTTAAAAGAGAAGAAACCATTGTTGTTGGAGTTACTATAAAATCAAACAACAACAGGAACAACGTATATATATATATATATATATATATATATATATATATATATATATATATATATATATATATATATATATATATATATATATATATATATATATATATAACGAAAATAAATTCACCCATAAAGCAATTATGTCTCTCCACATTTGAAAACACACCATATAAAACTTTCGAAAGAGTCGAGCTATTATGTTAGAAAAATTAGTAATGCATTATTATCCTGTCTGTAACTCATTTATTGTTCAGGTAAGCATCATAAAATGTAGCTAAAAGTACATAATTACTTGAAAATTTATTGAGCTGTAAATAGGATAAAACTTGCGATGCTGTGTGGAACTATGGCAGAAAACACTGTTCTGGTCACACAGACTATAACCATTTAGCTTCAAAAATTCCAAACTTCCGGAAGAGCTACCGCAAAGACGACAATAACCATAATTATCTTATGTCAGACTTGAATTCTTTAAATGTTGTCAAAAACCCCAAGTAGCCTCAGTTAAACCAAACATTGTAAACAAGTGCAAATTCCCGCACTTACCAAATGAGAGTGGCTTATTCATCAGTCCACATGCTATTTCAAAAAGATTTCCATGCAGCTTATCATTGATTACTTTTGTATATAGTACGAGGCAATACTAGTACCTGGTGAATACTGTGTTTTGAATCTGCTAAATTGTAAAAGCGCAGGGTTATTTTAATTTATTGGGGGAAAATTGGGTGAAAAATATTATCTCTGTCGGTGTTTGTACCAAAACGATTCTCTTTATCTATTCCAGGCACTAACCTCAATATAATATACAAAAGCTACAAAATATATTTGGTTCCTTCTAAAATTCATATCAGGATCTATTTTGCTAGTAGTTGAACCCAGGATGTTTGCTAAGTCATTATTACTTCTTAAATATTACTTATTCACACCATGTCGAAATGAGAAAGTCTTAAGTTGTATATTTTATAAAATAAGAAAAATAACAAAAAAAGAAAAAACAAAAACAAAACGAAACAACAACAGCGACAACAACATTATATTCTCCTTCGATATGATAAAAAAGTGAACAAGTATTTTTTCATTTTGGTATGACCCCCCCCAACAATATATTGAAAACTGTCTGATCGCTCTGTATATTTAAATACAACCTTTTTCGTTTCAGAATAGGGGTTGTGGTCAATATGATTGATTTAAATTTAATCTGTGTAACTTTTTTGAAACAGTAAACTTCGTTTGCACATGTACATGCAAAAGCTGTAGTTGAAGAAGGTACATCAGAACAAGGTTACTGAATACTTGCATAATATGAGTTCATTATTATTATTATTATTATTATTATTATTATTATTATTATTATTATTATTATTATTATTATTATTTTACAGTTTTAGGTAGTGTACACATGTCTGGTAGAACAGATTTTTTAGGGATTGTATCAATTGACATCGGCACCACTGGCACTGGATATGCCTTCGAATTTATTCACGATTTGAGGGATGGCGACACAAGAAAGGTATTTGTTAGAAGGATGTCACAGTTATTGTAGGGTGGGGAAATGAAACGAGTATCGGCAAAGAAAATGATGGCACTATAGCGCTCAAGCTTTATATACCAATACCATAGCAGACCCTTATGCTACGATATCAGCACTACCACGCGAGGAAAATATTATCTAAATTATTTATTGTATGAGCGTGGCCTTCTCGATTTTTTGTAATGAAAACTATCTTTTTCTCAAACAGGCAGCAAGTGTTTCCCTTATGCGCCTCTTTATTGGCATGCCGGTACTGCCACCGTTTCAGTTGATGAAAAGAAAGTTGCTTGAAAGGGAAAACCTTTCTTACAATCCAGCCAAAATTATATTGCCTTTTATATTGTACATATTCGTATTATTTTAGAATGAGTTTTGTGTCATGCATATCTGCAAAATATTTTAAGTATGTCAAACCGAATATGCAAATCAGAATGATATGGTGTACTACTGGATTTAATTCGTGGACTAATGGCAAGAAATTGTGTAGGTTAATTTTTCTTTTTAGTCGTGCTTGTTAAATTTTGTCTTTTCATAATTTGATGTTTTCTTTCATGGTTCATTAAAGGATGACAGGATGAAAGCAATCAATTTTCAATGTCCTTCTTTGCATTTTATTCATGAATCGATTTTAAAGACATATTCTCTCTTTCTCTCATAGTAATCTAGAATGTTTCTCTAGTTGATTAATTTGTTTACGCAATATGATATTTTTTCCATTATTCATATACAAACTGCACAATAAATACAACCAGTTTTTAATGTCTTTTGCGTTAGAGCTAATAAGGTCCATTTCTCATCTCTATCTAACACATATCATACATATTCCTAAAAAAGACATTTTTTGAGGAAATAAAACGCAACCTTAACCTTTGTCAATTAATTTGGCGATTAATTAACATGGCAATTATTTATCTTTTCAGTTAATGAATTGAATGGCAAGTTCTGTCCTAAATCAATTTTCTGCATCATTGCAATCCTGTTTATTTGTCAGACTTCATGTGTAATTGACAGATGCTATTTATAAGGCGAAGAGCAATTACTTGCATAAAAAATACATTTAGTAGAAAATGTGTTAAGATAATTTATTCTTTAATTAATAGTTATATTTATCGCATTTGATTTATCATAATCTTTCTCGTTTCAGATTTAGATTTAATGACAATTTATTTAAAATCGTTTGTTCATGAAAAGTTTTAATACAAATATATTCTTGCTTATAATAAACAGTTTTCATAACCTGTATTTATATTATGAAATCATTTTATGTTGTAAATAAAAAAAAATGATTTGATATAATGTTGATTGAATATTTCTTCTTCATACAAAGGCATGTGTACCTGTGTGGAACAACGGTCTTCGGAGTTCTCAAAAGACAGCAACGGCAATACTTCTCAATCCAAAACAAGAGTTTGTAGCATTCGGATACGAGGCTGAGGATAAATATGCACAGCTAGGGGAAGACAATGAACACAAAGAATGGTACTACTTTCAAAACTTTAAGATGCTGCTCCACGATAAGAAAGTACGTAGAAAATTAAACATTATTTTCATCTGATGTAACTTAAATGGAAAAAACAACTTGGTCAGCAGATACATGTTTTGTATATGTTAAGAAAACTATATGTTTTAAGAAAATGGTTGCATCCAACTGCATTGGTAACTAAATATCTACCTTCCATCGTAATGAGATTAACGAGAAATTATTTAATAAAGCTATTACGGACAGAAATAAAAAACATTTCATCTACAGTGTTTGATCTTATAAATAAAAACAACAAAATTACCCCAGCAAAACTCAGAATTGAATACGTCCTTTTTATACAGATAGTGAAAAGAGTTTCCTATGTACGTCTCGTTGACTGAGAGAGAGAGAGAGAGAGAGAGAGAGAGAGAGAGAGAGAGAGAGAGAGAGAGAGAGAGAGAGAGAGAGAGAGAGAGAGAGAGAGAGAGAGAGAGAGAGAGAGAGAGAGAGAGAGAGATTCACGTATTCACAAATTATAAAATCGAATAAAAAAATTTTGGGCAAGAAGGAATTAATATCTTTATCTTTTCGAAGCAATGATGTGGCCATGAAAAGGGCCTTCGGATTCTTCTTCTTTTGACTTCTCCAATTCTTCCACCAACTTCTTATTTGTCCATATATACCTATCTTGTTCTTCTGATTTTCTTCTTCTGGTACCCAGTCCGGATATTCCATAGCTTTTGAGTTTTGCTGTATTTTCATCCAGTCCCTATTCGTTCTGTCAAAGTCCTCTTTCTTTTATTTGGTTTTCCTTTTCCTTCCTCTCTTTTGCCCATTATTCATTAATTTTCATTGCTTCTTCTCACATTAACTTTTCATAACCTCTTCTCCTTTCTTCGTCTAAGCCTTCATTGACAGAAGAAACTTGGTTAAATGGAAGATGTGTTCTAAAATAACATCTGACTTCCATAACAATATCAATCGCCTGTTTTAATGCTACCACTCTTACATATTTCATTTACATAAATCATCTTTCTCCACTACCATGCCTAGTAATTTAAATCTGGTTACTTTCAATTTCGTCACCAAGTCTTGGCTGCCTGTGAACCTCCATTCCTTGTCTAGCTTATCCAGTACATATGATCAATGCATCATCTATTACCAACTGTCTCTTAATTAATTAAATACTTCCATTTTGCTGCTCCTTTTCGTTCGGTGTAAAATTGCGCGATAGCATAGCAAAGTGGTTTAATTCTCTTATTGCTCGATGGCTTCTACAACTGCTTACGATCCCAAGCATGGATTTCAGTCCCTTTATAAAGGCGCTTGGACCAGAGCTGGACGTTTTCCTGATCCATGACTGGATCAGAGACCATAAAATGACCTTAATTATTCTTAAAGTGCAAACCATTACAACCGGACGCCAAACTGCAGAAAACGCAGTAGACCCCACCCAAACCTTCCCTGTTTTCGCCGCCCCAAAGCCATCAATGAAGATGCCCACAATGCCGAAGACACTGGCCAGCCACCCCAACACAACGCAAGCCTCCACGAGCCGTACCTTCCATGATGTTGGTTCTCCTATCCGTTGTTCCAAGTGTCCCAAAAAGGCTCCCCAAGTCCCCAAACAGGCTTTACCACCCATATATCACTTTTAGCAATTTGTATCTATTTGTTACTATGGATGTCCCTATGCTAGAATTGTATGAGCCACCTGAGCAATTATATCATATAGACATGAATTGTGAATTTTGAAAAGATGTTATATTGAAATTTTTTGTACTTAACGCACTTTTTAAAATCTAAATTATGCCAATCTGTTGAATGTATGCCATCATGTGAAATACTATCGGCATATCGGATTATAGTCGCGTTTTGCACTGAGTACCTCTGCGACTTCTAATGAACCCAGGCTGGGCTACATTCCCTTTAAGAGTTCGCTTGGCCCCGGTCTGGACCTTTCAGCAACTTTGATCCGTTACTAATATATTTTTGACGCACTCTATCGCACCTAAACCACAGACTTAGAAACCTAGCTCTCCGCCGCAGCCCCGCCCTACCCTACCCACGCAAGAACAGGTCCACCCCACCAAACACACCCACCCCCTTTCTCTCATCACTCTCTCCGCCATAGTAGTTTTGATTGAAATCCAATGGTTAATCTGAATTCTAAAACCAAAACATGCGTTCAGAAAAAATGTAACAATGTTCGACCTATTATTTCTCAGTTTAGACTGTCTATAGAACAAAGCGCGCTTTGGTGCTGTTTTCTTCCCGCTCTTAGATTTGTGAAAACTTTACAACATTGTTAATGGTTTGTGCTGCAAAACACACATCTTTTAAATTTCGACAAGAAATATCACACAACCTTTTCTTTTTTTCTTCATAAAAGTGATGAAGGAATGAAAAGCAATGAACATTTCTCACAAAGAATGTGTGATTGTCTTAATTACCTTTGTCCTATAATACAAAAGAATTTCAATTTCAGCGATATCCCATCAGAAATCAATCCAGCGAGTGTGTCAAATTTTTTGTTTTCCACGCATAGGTCTTCCATGAAGACCTCTTCCAATGTTTTGTACATCTATACCGCAACAAGGAATACTTCTCTCCTTCAGCCGTCGAAGCGGAAATTCGGCAGCAAGATTTACACACACACACAAACAATACTGTAATAAATTTGAACATGCGCACCCTGCCATATCGCCCCGTCTAATGAATTACCAGGAGCAAACGTCAGGGAGAGAAACTGTTAGTGATTTTCCAATTAGAAGTCAGTTCAGACCCAAACCGCACAGCTGTTCCCGGAGTAATATAGTTCCTGATAAAATCTAGTAGTGTACATTGGTTTTGTGACTGCAGTGGCAGTATTTACAATACAACATTTTTAAAACAAATTATAGTATCAAGTAACAAAAGGAACAAGGAACAATAATATAAACAAATTTTTTTTACAAGATTGACAACGTTGTGAAATCATGTGTGATTTCCAATGATGGAAGTCCTGAGGCGATTGATGTACTCAAAGTTTCATAGCTAAAGACAATATATAATTATAAGGGTCACAAAACTACTTTCTTATTGTTTCTAGAACAGTGATGATCAAAATCAGTCACTAAATGTTTTAAAGAATATCCCGGACTGCGTTGATGAAGAAAATACACGCAATATTGTCCGCACACCATGGAATCTGTGCCTTATAATTTCACATTATTGTATCGTGTCGTCTGGGCATTTCTTGTCAGAAAGTCAATGATATCGTCTTCCAAATTGTGTATTCCATACGAATCAATATACTACACACAATTCGCCTGAGGGAAGTAGATGGCTACCCAGTGAGTTCCTGGAAGACGACTGTCGTTCGTGTTGATGACACAAGCTTGATGGTCTTGAGGTTTGCGATGAGATAGTTCATCTTTAGCACACACGATAGTATTCTAAGATGCAATATATAAACTGTTGTTCAAAATGTAATAAAGTTTAGAGGTATCCATTTTTTTCTTCTTGCTTTGCTTCTTGTTTCACAGGTAATGATAAGTCATCAATTTCAATTCTGACTTTTCGCTTGAAAAGTTCTGACAATTAACCGTTTCTTCGCCTTGTTTCCTAATTCTGGGCTAAGAGATTTTCTATGCGATAGATCTCCAGAGTAGACAATGGAGGACAGGAATGATCGCACAAGTCTTTATACCACTCATTCAACACTGCTTCTTCCGAGATGATACTCCAAACCTCGTCCAGATGCCCGTCCAATTTCTTGGCTCATCATCAGACATGTATCGTATCTAATTTGAGTACACAAAGATCAAATTCAGTCCTTGGTTCATTTCTACACGGAATCAAAAATGTTTCGCACAATCACAGTTGGTATTTCGTTTCTAGTCTTGATCAACTTGGGGTCTCCACCCAAAATGGGATACAATTCAGGATAAAATGTAATGACCAACACTTTGTCCTCTGAAAATTTCATTAGGCGACGAGATATTTTGTGGTACTTAATCGTGACAATTTTCTGGCCCTCTCCAAAGCTTTATCAGACAAGAAATTGAACCTCACAGTAATGGTGTTCACTAAATTTTGACCACTAAAATAATAGCCCACATGAATTTTCAACAGATAAGTGGCTCATTTAGTTTTGGGGTCTTTTGATTTCATAAGTCAGCTTCACTATTGCGTTCATCCATGGCTGTTGCACTTGTTCGTCATACACCTCTACCGTCAAAGTGTTTTGAGTTTTATCGATATTTTTGATTTGTGTAGAGTGAATCATTTCTACAAAAGCCACTTCCAAATAGGCTTCGTGATTCAATTGAATGGCCTGATGGACTCTGCCTCTTATAACAGCACAAAGTGTTATTTAGGAAATACCTCTATGGAACTGTCACTGGGTTAAGCAAAATTGGTTGTTCATAATTCGACAGTTCTAGTGTCCAAGGAGTCACTGGAAGTCAGAGGAGTGTCTAAAAGAGGATGGTTAGGATGATTGTTGGAACTATCGTTGGAACCAAGACTCATGTTTATTTTGTTTCCGTTTGAGGAATATTTCAGAGATGGATTGGGAAGAAGGTAACCAATATAACTGCTGAGTAAAATGGTCTACAATTGTTTGTCTCCTTGTTGAAATTGGCAATGTCAGCACCGATGACACAATACACCAAACAGATTTGACAGAAAAAGACGATTTGCGCTTTAGGCACACGTTCTCCAAGCCATACTCACAAGGGTTGCTTCTGTTGATCTCGCAGAGAAGAACTGGGGGAAGGAGTGGTCATTATAGTAGCTGAGGCTGTGTCGAAGGGCATGATGGTCACTTTTTTTAGCCGATGATTTGAGAATAATCTTTCCAAGAGTCAAAACTTGGCGTATATCCTTTCCAATGTGCGTTGACTTCTTTTACACCGCGTTTTCCCACTTTCTTGTTCTTTGATCGAGAATGCTTTTTATCTCGTACACGTCTTCTTGTTTGGTTACACGTTGTAACTCGGGTAAGTAAAATGTTCCCGTTCATGTCTTCCAATTTATAGACGGGAGGATAACGGCTACGGACTCGTTCAATGACACAAAACCATTCGGTGGTCCAGTTGGATAAGTAACCTTTGTCGAAAGTGCGTTTGGTTTTGCCAATGCGCACCCAATCTCCTGGGCCAACATTCCACATTTCTTGGGGACAGTGACCATCGGGGACGTACCAAACAGGCGCTCGAAGAATGTCGCTTCCTTGTCAGGAGTCTCTTCTTGGGGGAACGTCTAATGAGCTGATGGTAATATTGGTTGTACGATTGGACGAGGAGCGGAAAGACGTCAATGTACTTGAGAGTGTATTGAAGAGTAAAATATTTCCACATGCGTTCTTTCAAAGTGCTTTGAAAACGTTCCACGATGTTGGCTTTGGAGTCGGGATTCTCGGTGATAAAAAAACGAATGTCACGTTTCTTCACTTCTTTTTAGAGAGTTTGGTTACGAAATTCGGTGCATTTGTCGGTTTGCTATCTAAGAGGGCTTTGGCTACTTTATTTCAACAAAAGTTTCAGGGCTTGCACTAACTCACTGCTCGATTTGAATGTCAATTGCACGACCCAAGCAAATTTGGAAAAGACGTCGATGACACAAAAGAAATATTTTTAGGCACGATTGTAGGTGGCTGAATGAGAGACATCAGCTAAATCAGCTTGTCATTGCTGATCGATGTGTAAGGTGTATGTGGCTCGTTCTTGTCACCATCGTCGCACTTGATGTAAACTGACACTTTTCAGTCCTGATGTTTTGGAGACGCTCTCTTGTGGGTAGAAAATATTTTCTGTGGGATTTTCTTTTTCTTGATTTCCCACCCAGTCACATTATCCAACAAGTCCTAACACTAACCTCTTACTGCTGAGCGCAAAGTGAGGCATCTGTTAGTATCATTTTTTTAAAAAGTCTTTGGTATGACCTGCCGCGGTTCGAACCCACGACCTCTCGCATTCTAGGCCACCGGAACGGTTTAAGTACATGAATAAAAGACATATCAAAACAATCAGTGGAATATAAACAAGTCTCTGTACAATATAAAAATTTGGGGTCCTAGGGACAGTGTGTAGTGTTCAGAGAGTCTGTACAATCCTTGGCATAGTCAGACAGGGGTATTCCCGGAATGGTTTTTCGGGAATGTCAATGACAGATCCGTCCTGAAGAGAGTGGTTTTTCGCGGTGACAGGCTGTTCTTATTTTTCGTCTTCTGTACTGTCAGAAACACAGGTGTAAAAGTGACTTTTTTCAATGAAAGTTTTAATGTTTTAGGATTGCAAATCTTGAGCATAGTGTGCCACTTCTTTAGTCCAAGCCTCAAAACAACAACCTTTCCAGTCACTTACATCTGTCCAATGAGGGTGTATGTCACAAGCTATACACATATCCTCATACACATCTTCAGTACCTAAAAGTTGACTAATCATGTTTTCCAGTAGATGTCGAGAAGTATCAAGATGATAACTCAAAGCTTTGAGCAGAATGAGTCTCTATCGGACATTTAAAAGGATCAATACTGTTTGGGTGATAGTTACTGTTCGTAAAAAAGTCCACAAAGAATTGGCTTGTAAACGAAATCCTAGAAAGAAAGTCAATAAGACATACACTATACGACGACACCAATTCAATGGATATAGTTCTCGTAATAATCGATGTTAATCCTCCACCGTTTGAATACTGTCATTGATTTCCTTCCACGGAATCTGTTGCATCACGAATGATAAAGGTCATGGGATGGTAGATCGGTTTTATACCACTTTTTGTCGGAAGCAATAAGTGTAATATTTCACACAAGAAGTCGTATGAGTCGACGTATCTAAATTTTTTAGTCACTAATTTGCACATTACACGTCGTTCATAAGTTTTCTCTTTAACTAGGCTTACACTGTGTGCAAGATTTTGGTAACCATTTAACTCTTTTGGAATTCGTTGAAGTAAGTGTACCTTGTAGTAAAGAGAATCGGTAACGAACCAATCCTTCTCGCCTAAGGTAGTTGATGATTGCCTGACCACTGAAACACTTTCATCAGAATCAATCCTATTACTGAATTAAGGTACATGCGGTTCAAACATCAGTGACGTAACGGATGTAATTGTTTTTTGCTTTTGACTTATATTTTGACCAATTCTCGGGGCCCCGAGTGGCCGAGTGGTCTAAAGCGCTGTCCGTTACGGATCACTGCCATTTCACCTCTGTCTGCGTGTGTTCGAGTCTAGGATTCGGCGAATGTGGATATGTGAGAAAGCTTGCCAGTAGCTTCTCGTGGGTCAGTGGTTCTTTCCGGTGATTTCCCGGTTTCTTCCTACACCATTAATACTGGCCGCCATGAATAGCCTATCGTGTGCTGAAAAATGGCGTTAAGCCCAACAACAACAACAATGATCAACTCTTGATAAATGTATTCTCTCAACTCCACAGGTAAACCACGAATGTTCTCTTGTAAAGAACCAATCAAAGATTACTTGGATCTAATTAAAGGTGGGTAGTTACAATCCGGAGACCATCGAGCATGTTCCATGTAAGCTTAATCTTTCTTCACCCACTCGTGAAGTGACACACCGCATTTGAAGCACTTGATTTTATCCCCTTCGCCCAAGTAGAAAAATCCGGCTTTGACTAATTTTTGGGTGGTTGGTCCTCCCATATATTTTGACCATTTTCTTTGCAAGGTTTGCATTCGACTTTAAAAGTCGCAGTATTCAAAAAAAAGCACAGGGAAGGAATATCTGTCTTTCATAAATTCATTTATATTAGGGTACAGTGAAATATGCAGGAGTTTGCTTAGTTTTGGATGACATCTGTAGGTTTCTCGTGGAGGATAATATCCACCATAAAAAAGTAATATGAAAACGGTGAACGATGACGAGTGACATCGCTTTCGCATCATTCAGGTTTTACACGGACAGTATCACTTTCCATGGTAGGTGTAGTTATATCAAAGTTCACATGATGCTGTGGTACTAAATCACTGAGGTCACAGCGTATGGTATCTCTGAAATCACAAGGCACATTATCGCACTCTAGTTTGCTCTTGCTTCATACTTGCTGTGTGAAATAATTCATCTTTCTCTCTTTGCACTTGTAGTGACAATGAATTATTGATCATGGACGTTGTCGATTTTAACGTGCTGGCCAATATCAGTGTATCCGTACGGTAAAGTGAAGTAATTGGGAAACCGTACACGCTTCTGGTACACGACTTGACAGACTCTTTCAAAGTGTCGACTGACGATTTTGTTGTTAAGTTGTCACTTTAAAGTTTCCATCCTGTCCAGACTGCAATGCTTCTTTTAGTACACAAAAGTTTACCACTCGACTGAGAGTAAATCCGTTCACTTTTTTACTCAGTGTGCACTTCTCCTTGGGTTTATCGCATTCGTAGCCGTAACGTTCGGGACCGCCACTGGCAAAACGTAGAATCTTGTCCTCGGGATACTCGTCCGCCCAGGCTCCTAAACGGTCTCCTTCGATTTTAAGATGTTGTTGACCCAGACGATCGGTGTAGATGCAACATTTTGTGTCATAATACAGTACACTATCTACTAACATTTCTAAAGCTTCGTTCAGTTTTAAATGAGCATTAGATGTCATGCAAGCTACAATGATTACATTTCCAAATTCGTCGGGTTCTTCAAAGTCCAGTTCATCTGATGAAGATCAAGTCATCAGGAAGGACGTCTACGTGTTTCATGTATTTAGTTTTGTCGTGAATCATCTGAAAGTAGCGTGAATATTCTGAAAAATATTCAGACTTGGATAAACACGGTTGTTGTGCCATTTTACCCCACAAGCAATTCAACACCACTTTGGTAAACGATAACCTTCTTTCGTTTTTCTCATCGTCGCCCTTGTGATATTTTTCTGTCTTGGGAAAGTGGTAAATTTCGTACACTTCTAACAGTTTGTATCGCAGGTCTAAAACATTAGGCAACTCCAAGCTGACCTACGGTCCCGTCAAGGTGCGTTTTTTTCTGAGTGTGCTGACAAGGTTGGTCATGGCTGCACGTTTCGGCACAAGTACTGCACAAGGAAAACATCTTTTTTCCTTGGTAATATTGTGGTTAAACGGGATGGTACAAGTCGGTGGGAGGCAAGACTTTGCACTCGATCAATCCTTCGTATTGTCTAATCATGACCTCGTCATTGTTTGGTGCACTGCGGGTGCACTGCGTGAAAGTGACAATATTTGCACACGTACGGATACAGAGAACACACGTTGAAGTATTTGATTTCTTCTCCTTTCTCTTCGTCAGCTTGGTACAGCAAACAGGTGGCATTCGTCCGTCTTCCGTACAAACTCTCCCTTGCATTCAGAGGGTCCACCAGCTTGTAACTTTCCACGATGCGCTTACACTCGGGATCGGTTTTCAATCGATGATCGTACTCGTGTTCCCACATTTCCACCACTTCGTATCCTTGCTCTTCTAACTTCAATCGTCGCTGAAACGTGGCCTGGTAAAACTCTTCCATGGTCTGTTGTAAACTGATTTTTAGTGTTACGTTGAGGGTAGCAGATAGGACATCCGTGAAATAAGCAGCCGTAAAACTCGTACACGATCTTGGGGTTTTCCAAGTTCCAGCCATCTACTGAATACCTTCCAATGTTTTTTTTATTTGCCTCGTCTGTTGCGTGCATGTTGGATCCATTTGTTATTCTTGTCACACAAGTAATGCAATGCTTTGACCAAGTATTGGCGTTTGACAAAATTGGTTGTTTGAGGACTGATGACAGCTCGGGTGTCATATATATATATATATATATATATATATATATATATATATATATATATATATATATATATATATATATATATGGATATAAAACAAATTCAAAGACACGTACACTACTATCATATGACTAATACAATATTCTACAGACACTCATGAAATGAAAACGAAAACATGATTTAACCTAACAAATGTATCACATGCTATAAAAAAATGAAAAGTAAGAAAAATTAAATATGAGATCCACTTAAATCTCGTATAAGTATTTAACTGAGATTCACAAAATCTCTTGAATGAAAATGAGCAATACTCAGTGTTATTTCTGACACTTCAACCGCTTCCTACGTTCAACGCAAATGTATGAACACAACATACGTTTCTCAACTGGAATCCACTTCCTAAACTGACTATAGTTTATGCAATTGAAATCTGTGGTCGATTCTCATTAGATAACGAATCTCCTGCTAGGCTTCGACCGTTCCACTGAGGCTTCGTTAGTCCACTAATGTCCAATGATATCGGATAATGTTCATTAAGCTTTCTTAATGTCCGCTATCCTATGGGCTACAACAACTGGATCCAATAGACTCCAATGGCTCCCATAATCCACAACAGACTCCCGCAATCACAATAGACTCCCGCAATCACAATAGACTCCCGTGATCTATATTAATATCGAACTGTCCACAATAGTATCAAACCACATTCAATAGTATCGAACAGGCTACTATAGTACCCAACGGCTACTATAGCATCCGACGGGATCACTCGTATCCAAAAAGAAAAGAATAAGCTACAATAAAACAAAACTATTTGTTTATTAAATGGTAATAAGAACAAACGCTAAAAACGAAACGTCACCCGACAGGACACAAAACCGAGAAATAGTTTCACAAATCAAATAAGACGAAATTTCGACGCTTACCCCAATGGCCTGAGACGATGGTAGAAAGTTCGCCTATCACTGACGAATTCCAAATGACCTGTGTCTTAGTTTATCAAGCTTAAGACCATAGGAGTGATTAATAGTCATAGTTAAATACGCACGTAATCCATGCTTTTCAATGGCTCTCCGCCTGCATGTAATTTCGAATCACTCTACTCGGTAGTCAGTGATTCACCCAAGGTAACATTGTACGCCTGTACAACAAATAAAGTATAAAATAGATTAAAGGCAAAACCAAGTTATTTTTAGCCTTATTCTGTGACAAAATCGTTGACAGTACACTAATGAACACGCTTTGGCAATGGTGTAGGCTTCATTCAAAGGGTCAATCCCTACGTGTTCCTTGAACAGTTCTCTCGAAATTTTCCACAGCAACGCCGTAAAATGTCTACGTCGGACCGACAATAGTTCAATATTTCTTCCTGAAATTCGAAAGGGTCCCAGGCGTGAGTCGGTACCAAACGTAGAAAGCTTCTCGTTGTTCAGTACGCATGTTGTCGGAGTCGTAGTTGTGAGCCTCAGGAAAATATGGTAGAACCGTGTGTTGATTGGATTCGGTATTGAAAAAGTGCGTAAATAGCCATTGGCCATTTCTGTCATTCCAAGCGTTTTAGACATGGCTCCACGTTTCGTCAATAGGGTTTAAAATCCATTGTACGAAAGCAGCTATTGTGTTAGGCCCCCGAAAGAGTTTTTTACATCCCCCATAAATCTTTTTAGAGTAAGTACAATGAGTCAATATAGGCTCTTGGATCCACTTTTCGCACGCTCGGTGAGCCACACATGTAAATACTAGTCTCGTCTATTCATTGGAAATCGAAAAAGATGAAATTTCCTTTCTTCTGATCATCTTCTTCTTATTAGTCATGTTTAGAATGGTATTTTTGAATGTAGCATTGGTGTTCCAAGTCCACGGTTTGTCGACAAATGTGACATCTTTTCTTTCCTGAACATATGTGTGCCTTGGCACTGTTGGTACGTATGCCTTGTCAACAAGTAGAGCAAATATCAGGAGCTGACAAGCACTTTTCCGCTGTGAACCTTGCGTTTTCAAATGTTGTTGGCAACAAGTTGGACTGACAAACGTGCGCTGACAAGCAGGGCAATGCACTCGTTCTTGTCCTTTATACAGACAAGGCTTAGAGGCTAAGCATCCCTCACACTACGATCCACAATGCTTCTGCTGCTCTAGATTGTTATAGCCATAGTCACATTTCTCACAGTAATAACTGTATGACATCGAAATGTTCACTTTAAATTTCAGGAATGCCTCAGGCCGTGTGTTTAGCTAGGCCCGCTTGCTGTACCTGGCGTTCTGCATCTCTTTGTTATTTGACTCACTCCTATCATTGAATAGTTTTCCAGGCTCTTTTCCATTCTGCCGTATTGTTCTTTTAGGCATTCATTCGTCCCACAACGACTGCACGGGCTAAACACATCTTGTCTTGAGGGTTGTTAAATTGGACGAGGCTCTTTTTAGTGCTGCGAAGGTTGTCTACAAATAACACTTTGTTGCTATGTCATGTCCCTTGTGGAAGAGAAACGTGGGTCATGAATAGTGTCGCTTTTCCATTGGTGATGTGAAACTTGTCATTTTATTGTTGTACGTTTTCAATCTTGTCCATGTTTTTGGAATGTGTCAATTCTACTGGGCTGCTAAACTCAACCCAAACGGAAGACTTCAAATTGTCGTGATGAATGCAATGTCTTCTTTGGCTTGACATTTCTGGTTCAGAGTGATTAACAAAGAATCCCAAACATCGGTGACGAACCCATCTGCTTATTGCAAGGGTACGTGGGACTTGAAATCTTTAATCTTCACTGCGTACGTGTCGGCCGTAGTTCTAAATTTTCTAGAGGAGCTTTTTTCCGTCTCTCGAATGTGGTAGTACTTTTCAGGGTCTACTAATGGCATTGGACTTTAGTTTGGTGTAGACTTTCTGAGCATAATTCTGGTTCACTCATTTCATTTTCAAAATCGCTGGCATAAATTTGAGCCAATACTTCAGTTACTGTGCGAGGCGATAAATCACGTTTCTGTTTCTTACGTTCATTTCCTTTCTTTACGAAATGATGCGATATATATATATATATATATATATATATATATATATATATATATATATATATATATATATATATATATATTATAGAAATTGTATCACATTCAATTAAACATTTTTATTCAAGTATCTTTACAACTGCTTTTTTAAAATTAAAGCGTGTTACCTGAGACTCCATGTATGCTTTAAGTAAACAAACAGGTATTATATTTATATTATTTTACTTTTCGTGACCTATGGTGCTTTGCTTCTGGGACATATATATATATATATATATATATATATATATATATATATATATATATATATATATCCAAACCCAACATTAACAGTAGTAATTTTAAAGCATATACACAGCAGTACGTATACACATATAACCAATCACCAATACCCCTTTGCATTTGAAGATTTGAAGATTATTATTTTCATTCAAGTATATTTGCACTCTTTTTTTCTACATAACACACTCAGTCATATAATTTATGTCTTTAGCTCATTCCATTTTCTGGCATCAATTTCTGATGTAATTGGACTTGTACTGGCTATCAAAGTCAATTATCAATATACTGTGATATACGGCCTTTCGCCTCTGTAGAGTAAGTGAAATTGTTCCAGATGTCTTTCTTGACAAATGCAGGAGCATATAAAAGTAAAGTTTTCCAGGTTTTGTTCCGTTAAGTGTGAAATGCAGCCATAAGGTACAAAAAAAACCCCACAAAAAATGAAAAAAAAGTAAGCACTTACTTTTAAATTACATTTTTTGGCATTTTTCTTAAATGCATTTGTAATGTAAATGAAAAGTTGTCCAGAAATAAAAAGTAACAAACTTTCGTTTCCTTTTTTTTAATAAATAAAACCAATCGTAATAACAAGTAAAATATATCGCACTTTTAATAGATGGCACTGCGGTTGCACATTTAGCTAACTTTTTTTTTCGTATACACGGTCTTCACCAACTATAAGCCTTCTGAATTCGGCCGCACGCATTCCAGTCAGTAAATAAAACGGCCCATTTAATGATGCAACAAACATATCTCCTCTTGTTGCAAACGTCTTTATTGATTTCTTTATTTATTTGTACATGGTGACTTTTTATAATATTTGAGAAAGCATTTCATGACTTTCGCAAAATTTCAATTCATAGTTGCTGAGAGAGAGAGAGAGAGAGAGAGAGAGAGAGAGAGAGAGAGAGAGAGAGAGAGAGAGAGAGAGAGAGAGAGAGAGAGAGAGAGAGAGAGAGAGAGAGAGAGTAGCCTATATGATATAGTTTTCGTGATATGTTTAAATTGAGAGAACATATGTTCTTGAGCACGGTCTAGTATAGTGAATACTATAACTATCCCCGTAAATCTTAGGGATTTTTCTGACAATGCTTTGTGATACACGTTAACCCTTATTCTTGGAATTACATGAACTCATAAGCCCAAAAATACACAAAATACTACTAAACAAAAATTGTTTGACATTTATTTCTCTGTATTCAAGGATCTGACTAGGAATACCGTGTTGATAGACCTCGAAGGTAAAGAAATGTCCGCCATGACCATATTCACGATGACAATCCGATATCTCAAGAAACATTTCCAACACTTGTTTATCGAAAGATGTGCTTCAGGAATTTCAGAGTCTGAAATCCTCTGGGTTCTTACAGTGCCTGGGATTTGGAATGACTCGGCTAAACAGTTTATGAGAGAAGCTGCACAAAATGTAAGAGTAGTTTATATGGTCAGTAATGAGACATCAGTTTACTTAAAATATCATATGTCCAATCAATACTCTCTCTCTCTCTCTCTCTCTCTCTCTCTCTCTCTCTCTCTCTCTCTCTCTCTCTCTCTCTCTCTGAATTGACAGCTTTTTAATGCTTTGGAACATATTGTTTTGAGTTTTTTACAGAGCAGTATAGGACAAACAGTTGACTATGATGCATAAATGAAAAGAGGTGACAGGAAGTTGAAGCTGCCACAACAAACGCAGTTCTCTGTGTTGAAGTAAATGAATGTTTTCAAGTATTGGTCGGAAATCGTCCACTAATTATATATGATCTTTGTATCAGTGAGAATCAGGATTCTGTCATTTTGTAAGTCTTAAATATTTATTTTAATTTAAAGAAAATATAAGCAACGCAGTACAATTGTTACCATTAGCAGAGTTATTACGTTAGCCATATATCTAAATCAACATGTTTTACAAAAATATGGTCTGCTTTCTATTTACAATTTCTATTACATTACCTTTTTAACAGGCAGGAATCAGTGGAGACCAATTAGTAATCGCACTAGACACAGAAGCCGCCATCATGTTTTTCAAAAGTAACATCTTACACAAACGTCTTCCTGGGTCAACTTGCGTAGACGTCGAACTACTTCCGGGCAAAAAGATCCTCGTGGTTGATGATGGGGGTAAGAATCGTACATAATTACTGTGACATCGCATTAGAAAACGAAAAGTGTAAAGAATATTAATATTGCATAAACTTCAGTGATTTCGTTTATCATTTGATAATTTTAACCCGTTTGTTACCAAGTTGATCCTAACATTGTCAATGCTAGCCTTAATATTTCTTACGTGAACTGAAGAAGTGAAAAGAACTGTAACTCTTAGACACAGTTGTTCTAAGGGATGTAACTCGCAATGTTAAGGTAATTATTCAGAACATATCGAACAAGGTGATCTACATCACAAATATTGCTTGGAAGAAAATAATGCGGACTTGCTACAATGCCTAATCTTTAGAAGCGCTTTACACTATTAGGTAACATATAAAAACATATATAAT